>JASPKZ010004942.1:387500-832500 GCA_030220185.1 Diploptera punctata
GTAGGTTTATTCAAGTTTAACTGTGCTTAATATTGTATGTTACAGGTTTTATAAATCTGCCAGGCAACGCCGCTTATGCCATGTCTAAACATGCAGTATTGGCATATGCTACTACAATACGTAGAGAACTCATGAGATGGTCTGTTTCAGTACATACTATCGAACCATTGACTTACGAGTATGTTTACAAAATTTAACCATTTACAAAGTACTTTAAATTTTATTTATATATTTTAGGTAGTGCGCTTCGCAACAAAAGAAAATAAGTCTTGAATCCATAAATTAATATTTTATGAGAGCTAATACTGTATCATAATTTTTTTAAATCATGGTGAATCACCGATGAGGTAAGTTAAATGCTTTTTTTATACAGGTTTTCCACTTTACAGTAGTTCGCCCTTAATCCCTGCATTTCAGAGATTCCTATCTCCCCATTGTCCTTCTTCCATACCCCTCTTCATAATGGCATCATATATTCCCTCATACCATGTTCTGCTTCTCCCCCTCCTCATTCTGCCTGGTCCCATCCAATCCAACTCCCGTTTAGGCCACTATTCTTCCGATATCCGTTGTACATATCCATACCACAGTAAAGCTCTCTTTGTTATCCTATCGATAATAGTCTCTTGTGCATCCACTTCTTATCTAATATATGTATTTCTAATATTTTTTAATGCCCCAGGTTTTGTGCTTTTTGGACATTTCTGGTGTTCTCTCCTGGCATTTGGCTTAATTGTAACCCACATCTGAGGTTCGGGCGCCTGGAAGGCGGGGATACGTTGCCCCGATGGTATGATGGGTGATGATGATGGTAGTAGTGCGCCAGGATAGTCCTAAATCCTAAGCTTAATATAAGATGAATATGATGTTCAGCAACCTCATCCAGGAAACTGTCCCGACCGGGGATCGAACCCAGGCCCGCTGCCTGACAAGGCAGCAGGCTACCTCTAGCGGTGGACATATATCTAATATGTTGTAACTAGATATTCTCATATTTCTCCGTAATCCATCCAATTAAGTTAACTATTAAAATCTTAAAATGAATACCTGATAAGTATCAGTCATCCTGAACTAAAACAACTTATTGTTAAAACTTCGTCAAACGTTATACAATGTAGGTCTTTCAGAAACATGTTCTATCATCAGCATTTAAAATAGTAGGCCTACTGGATGTTTTGGTAGATTATATATTTAGAGTTCAGGTCATTAGGAGTGCTCTCTTTAACATCTTTCTATTCTTTGCTTCTTTTAAAGTCTTCAAGGATGACATATTAATAATTTATGAAAACGAAAATCACATAGAAAAACAATTTGCGTGAATAAACAAAATGCATACAACAATGCAATTTACAGACGAAACTGAGATGTACGATTCTATGAACTATGCAGATCTATTATAAAAATAACTGCACAGTCATTATTCTGTTCTAGACGCTGGTAAGAACTGAGAGAAATGGTTTTCGAACGAGCTTAGAGTGGTGCGAATAAGCGAGTCCACGAACCCTTAAATTGGCAAAACAGTTATTTAAATACGACGGCCTGAACTGAAAACGAAATCGTGCACAACCGTTATTACGTTTTTTAAATATTTTCACTGAGTGTAATTAATATTCATAATTACAAATAAATAAACGTATTCTCAGTCAAAACATAAATTTATTAAGTCGACGTTTCAATCTCCTTATGTGAGATCATTTTCAAGACATGGTTCTTTATAAATGTATAACACATAGTTACCATCACCAAGATAATTTAATTTTTTTTTACAAATTTAAATGAATACATTTAAAATTCCAATTTATAGTTTAAAATATTTTAGCAAGAAATCATATGTTCCACACCATTCATTTAAATCTTTTTGTTTATTTAATATTTTATTTTGTTCTTTTTTTATATAGGCCATTTCTGCTATTAATCTTTTTGGTAATTATTTTCTTTGTCTAAATTTTTATGTCATTCCATTTCATTTTATGATTTTGATTAATTATATATTCACTGATTACTGAAAGGTCTACTGGTGTACTGATATTCTTTTTATGTTCGTCGATTATTTTTCTTATAAATCTTTTTGTTTGGTCTACATAAGACTTTTCACAATCACCACATTGGATTTTGTATACAACATCTGTCAATTTACAAGTATCGATTTTGTCTTTGCCAGTTTTTATTCAATTTCCTTCGAGTTTATTAGGAACACTATGAGCAAAAACAAATTTGAATGGTTTCAATATCTTTTCCAATTCTTCATTTAAACCTTTTACTTACTTACTCACTGGCACTATCGAACCCGTAGGTTCATGGCCGCACGGACATAAGCTCTCCATACATCCCTATCCTGAGCTAATGCTTTCCAATCATTCCCTGTATAATCTACTTCCCTCAAATCATAGTTAATGTTGTTCTCCCACCTCATTTTTGGTCTACCAACTGGGCGTTTTCCTTCTGGCTTTCCTACAAGAAGTTTCCATGCACGTCTTTCATTCCCCATACGCGCAACATGTCCTGCCCATCGCAGTCTACGGGACTTAACTGTTCTTATTATATCTGGCTTCCTATAAAGACCATGTAGTTCATTGTTATGTAGTCTTCTCCATTCACCTGTCTCTTCATCTCTCTTGGTCCAAAAATTTTCCTAAGAACTTTATTCTCAAATACTCGTAATCTCCTTTCCTCCCTTAAAGTAAGAGTCCATGTTTCGCACCCATATAATATAACTGGTAGAACAATAGTTTTATATATTTTCAGCTTACGTTTTTTGAAAGGAGTTGGGACATCAAAAGTCTCTGCAATGCATAATAGCATGCATTTCCAGAATTGAGCCTATGTTTAATTTCTTTGTGCATCTCATTCCTATTTGTGATTATTGTTCCTAGGTATTTGAATTCAGCCAATTCCTCAAAATTTCCCTCATTTGTCATTAGCTGTCCATTTCCATTATATAATGTATTTCTACGTGTGACCATATATTTAGTTTTATTGATATTTACTTCCAGTCCTAATTTCTTAGTGTTACTCAATAGTGTGTGCGTGTTGGCCTTTAGTATCTCCTCGCTATCGGCCAGTAGTACTACATCATCAGCATAAACTAACAGCTTATTAATACCATTGAGTTGTAAGCCTTCCTCATTCTCTAAAGATTTAATGGCATGCTCTAGTACAAAATTAAATAGTAGAGGAGATAGTGCATCTCCTTGCTTTAACCCATTCTGGATTTCAAAAGTGTCTGAAAACTGTTTGCCTACACGCACCCTACCTTTTACATAAAGTAATTTCAAGCGAAAGCTTTGTTGTTTAACATCTAGATTTATTTTATCTAATTCCGTAGGTGTTTTTCTGTCTTCCATTATTTTCAATCTTCTCTTAATTTGTTGACTAATAAACTCTTGTGGATAATAATTTTGCATTAAAATATGTTTAACCAATTCAATGTTTTGTTTATGGAATACCTATGTTATTGGAAAGTAATATCGCTCTGTCAATTAAGCCATAAATTACACTTATTTTGTTGAACTGGGTGTCCAGAATGGAAATTTATATATATTCCAGAAAATGTTGGTTTTCTATATCAATTTGTTAACAATATTTCATTACTCAAACGTATCACTGTGACATCAAGCAAACTCAACTGACCACAATTTTCTGATTCACTAGTAAATTGTAAACTGTTATCATATGAATTAAATGTATTAACTACTCTTTCAACTTCATTTTTTTGGAACACTTGCAAAAATATCATCAACAAATCTTTTATACACATCCACTGTAAAAGGTAGTTTGTTCAAACAAAAGTCTTCAAATCGTCCATCACTATATCTGTAGAATCGGACAGAATGGTGATCCCATTGGACTACCATAGGTCTGAGCATAAAATTATATTGAAAGTAAAATTAGTAGAATTCAGCACTAAAGAGACCGCATCAATAAATTCATTTAAAGGAATGTTTTGTTTTTAATAAACTCCAATCTATTTTTGAGGCCTTCCATAATAAGTTCATGAGGAATATTTGTAAATAAGGATTTTACATATAACGATATTAAAATATTATTTTTATCAAATTTGTTTGGCATTAATCCATTCAACAAATTTCCAACTGTCTTTAATGTGAGACTAAGGTTTAGGTAATGACTCAAGTATATTACTTATATATTTAAGTAGGACTGTCATGTGATGAAACAATTAACCTCAATGGATGATCTTTTTTATGCATCTTAAGTAAGCCGCAACACCTTGGTAAATGGTGATTGTCCTTACAAGATATTAAATTTTGTAAAGATCTTCAGTTATGTAATTATTATTATTCCAACATTTATCCAACTCATTTACACTACTTTGAATCTTAATAAATTGATCTTTATTTAAGTTTTTATACATACAACAGTTTCCATTTTTTAAAGATAGTCAATTTTCTCCATCACCACACTGATTTGTCCTCTATCAGCTTTAGTAACATGAATTTCATTGTTTTGTTTCAAATAGTTATTGCAAATATTAAATTCCTTAATCAAATTCTTCTCCCAATTTTTTAAAATTATAATTTGGAATTTTAAATTTATTAATTTAAATATGTAAAAAAAACTGTCTTGGTGATGTTAACTATGTATTATACATGTATAAACAACCATGTCTTGAAAATGATTTCTCATAAGGAGATTGAAACGTTGACTTAACAAATTTATGGTTTGATTGAGATAACGTTTATTTCTTTTTAATTATGAATAAATGTTATTATTAGTTATATTGTGTAATTCTATAAATATTTTAGTAATTTTTATCGTTTACTTTCTTCTGTTTTATTAAAACTATTAGATAAATTAAAACAGTTGATGTATCCTATAGGATACATTATGAATTAAAGAGTTAACCCTAAAAGTACTGCTACACTCACTGCCACTAAAAACCACCCCTCCATTTCTCCTAGTTTCGCGTCCGATGAGCTGAGGCACCAATTCTAGACGCCTAAGTGAATGAAAAATAATATATATATATATATATATATATATATATATATGGTATGATAAGAAAAATAAATGCCTGGACGGGATTCGAACCCGGATCTCTCTCTCTCTCTCTCTCTCTCTCCTCTCTCTCTCTATATATATATATATATATATATATATATATATATATATTATGGTAATCCACCGCTGTGGTCTTGAGGTAGCGTGCTGCCTTGTCACGCAGCGGGCCCGGGTTCGATCCCTGATCGCGGCAGTTTTTCTGGGTGAGGTTTTTATCGGGGTTTTTCCTCACCTGTAAGACAAATGTCAGGAAAACGTTAAGGCCAAAACGGTCCCCGAAATCATATGGCCATCATCATCATCCTTATCATTATCACCATCACCATCATCCTTCACCGGTGTGGAAAGCAACGGGAAGCTACCACACCTACAATTCCCTAATAAATCTGTAAGTATAGAATGAAAATGCTATGATTGCAATGAAAGACCTGCCTTAGGGCAGAATTACTATGGATGGATATCATGGTAATCATCTTGGTCCATCGCTGTGGTTTCGGGGTGGCGTCATTGCCTCGTACACAGCAGGCAGGTTTCAACTCGTCCAGACAAGTTTCCTGGGTAATTTTGTTCGGGATTTTTGTTCACCTATAAGACAAATGTAAGAAATCTTTAAGATCTAAATGGTTCCCGAATATCATCTGGCTATCAAAATCGTTATCATATTCGCCATATTTATTATGAATGAACGTACGAATGGTATGTTTCGTCTTTTGTTATGTTGTCTCGGAGCAGGCCCCGGCATTGAGCAGATCATTTTATTCGGGGAGGCCATCCATGTCTTCGTGCGGTCAAAAAAAATGTGTGAACCATAGTTTAAAATCCCTCTCCCGACACGTAGTGCCATTGTAAGTTCCGAGTGGCGTGTGGCATATAAATTGTACCTATAATGTGAGAGATTAAACTATTTAAAGGCATGGTATGACAAAGTAATAATTTAACACTTTCAAATATTATTTTGTCACAGCTCCAACAATGGATCATATTATATAATAATAATAATAATAATAATAATAATAATAATAATAATAATAATAATAATGCTTTATTTTAGCTGACAGAGTTAAGGCCATAAGGCCTTCTCTTCCACTCAACCAGCGAATAGTAGAATTATACAAAAATTATATACATATTACAATTTTAAGATATTATTAAAATACAGACTAAACAAAATACAATGATGATGTTATCTAATACTAGCTAATACTAACAAAAACATAGAATATAATAAAATTAAAATGATATAAAATAAAGTAAGTAGCTTCCTGGATGATTATTAATGGAATGCTCTATATAGTTGTTATGCAGGTAATGTTTTCATTGTGTCGAACTTAAGATATCAGTTAATTTGGATTTAAATAATGATAGCGATTTACAGTCCCTGACATGACTGGGAAGTGAGTTCCATGCTCTAGTCATAGATATTGTGTAATATTAAGAGTATAGAGAGGTCCTGTGTTGTGGTATCAAAAGTAAAGAAGAGTCTTGTGATCTTGTTACTAAATTGTGATAAGCCGATAAATTTTGAAAACGTGTTGTTAAATAACTTGGTAAATATGTGTGCAGAATTTGGAATAGTAATGTATTTGCATATAAAGTTCTTCTATCATTTAGATGTAGCCATGATAAGGCCTGAAATGAAGGAGACACGTGGTCATAACGACGGAGATTGAATATAAATCGAATGCACGCATTATGAGCACGATGTAGTCTGTCAGATTGATCAGTTATCAGATTAGTCAATATGTCGCAGTAGTCGAAGTGTGGCATTATAAGAGTGTGTACAAGTATTTGTTTTAATTTTGTAGGAAGGAAGTTTTTAAAACTATTTAGGGAGTGAAGAATTGAGAACACTTTCTTGCAGGTACTATTCACCTGGATTTTCCAGTCTAGGTGTTGGTCCATGTAGATCCCAGATTTTTACTACTGAGCTGTAGGGGATGTTTTTGGTCATTTAGGAGAATGGTAGGGATATTTTCGTAATTTATAATGCTTTGGATTCGCTGATGTCTATAATTATACACTGTGTCTTGTCAGCATTTAGATTAAGTCCATGTTTCCTCAACCGTTGGGAAATTGAGTCTAGATCACTACTTAATTTGTCTAGTGTGTCATGTACATCACCAGGATGGGAGTGAAAGTAAATTTGCAAGTCGTCAGCGTATAGGTGATGTCGACAATAGGTAAGTCTAGTGGATATATCGTTAATATAGGTAGAGAGCAGAAGTGGTCCTAACACTGAACCTTGTTGGATGCCACCCTTCAGTGATAGCCAGGATGAGGAAAGTTCTGCATTGGATACACATTTCTGGCGATCATGAAGATTGGATCCAAGCCAGTTAACAGTCTTTGTCCGAAAGATTCAGAGTGCGTAATTTTGCTATTAATATGTCAGTGTCAACAGAGTCGAAAGCTTTACTGAAGTCCAAGAGTGTAAATATTGTCATGTGGCCACTGTCCATTGCTTCACGCGCATCTTCGGTAACTTTAAGAAGTGCAGTTGCCGTACTATGGCCTGTCCTAAAACCTGATTGGTGTAGGTCGAGTATGATATTGTAAAAAAATTGAAATCTGAACCAGGAATCGAACCGTGGACCTCTCGTAATCCGTACGAGCGCGCAAGACCACTACACTGTTCCAGACATGGTACAAGCATTAACAATTCTTTCCACATATACAAATCTATAATTCCCGTTCCGTCCGCTGCCAGGTAAAATGTCACCACCAATGTTAACGGCCGCCTTCATTTAGAACTATCTATATTTTGAGAATTTTACACCACCACTTTTATAAGCAGTAATCGATGTTATTTAACACTTTCCGGTATTGTTATTTTAACACAGTTCCAACAATGGATCATATTATAATATTATACTGATATTGTGAAAAAAATGCCCTCTTGTGTTTGTACCATGTCTCGAATAGTGAAGTGGTCTTGCATGCTCGTACGGAATACTAGATGTCCACGGCTCGATTCCTGGTTCAGACATTAATTTTTCTTTTTCACAATAACATCATAATATTAAAGTAATAATTTTGTAGTATAGTATATATTGAAAGTTAACATCGGTGCATGAATTTAAACAATAATGGTACACAACAAACAAGTTTCGATCGTGAAGTTAAATCAAGTGATATTGACTTATTAAATAAATATGAAAATATTATTTAAATCTCACCCGATCTAAATAAAATTCCTTGAGGAAGAGCCCTGTTATGCCGAGGATCAACATTCTTCAACCTTCAGCTTCATAAACGGACACCTCAACTACAATTTGTTTCAACTGGCTCTTGATTTAGTCACACTGTGAAGTACTTAACTTTACCTTCGGGAAATGGATAGAATAACGTGAATTTCCCTACAGAGGTAAGAATTTAGTCGGTCGATAAATATGGGAAGTCCAAATAAGTTACATGACACCCGCCGTGTTGTTTCTTTTTATTCCTCGGGAAATGTATTATGATCGGAATGAAAATATACTCAACGTCCGCACGCTCACACACACACACACACACACACACATATATATATATATATATATATATATATATATGCACATCATAATAGCGGTATTTGAATTTCGCGGGTGATGGTGAGTATGGTGGATTCGCATATGTAGAAATAGATTCGTGAGCCGCTGAACTCGCGATTCGTAAGACTCGCGCAGATCATCGATGCGTCTGGACATCTGTTCCGCAGGTTTCTTTAAACTTCGACCTTCCCTATCGGAAAGGTTCGATGTCAAAAACTTCCATACTAGAAAGGTCTGGATTAGGGACCGAGAAATTTCCGTCTCCGGCTTATATAAACTATTGCCTGGTTCAGGAAGCAGTCAGTTGTGAAGCGACAGCGATACAGTGGACCTTGATCGCAAGAAACTGCGGCTAGTGGACTCGTTAGAGACTATAAAATAATTGTGTGATAGATAAAGTTTACAATTACATCAATATAATTTCAGTAACTTGTTAGTGAAATGTCAGGGGGAGCTTATAAAATTAAATAAAGTTGGCGTGGACTTCTAAACGATAAAGTGTGTTGTTTTATTGAGCCAAAGCAAGGAGGAAACTACGGCAACCGGCGACTCTATACATACCTTTGCTAGGTAAAAACAGAATTAAAACTCTCTAAATATTTTTTTTAAGCATCTTCTAAATATTCCTTTATTTTGTAAATGTATTTCTTATAGACCCCATAATGCAAAATAAAATAGTAATCGTGATAGTGCAACATGTTAGATTTCAATATGATACAGAATTTCACGTTTATATATATGTGTGTGTGTGTATATATATATATATATATATATATTTACTTATATTTCAGCACAGAAATGAAGAACAAGCCCATAGTATTATCTAGATTAGATAGTGGATTCACCCACGCTCCAGAAGAAACCAGGGAACAATATGGAGGCGATGAATACGTGAAGGGTTACACGGTAAAGTAGAACATTTAGTTGCTCAGTATTTATCCAGGAATGTTCTGTATATGAACAAAACGCACCTAGAAAAAATAACATGTTCATAAGTAATGCCACAAGTGATTTCCAATTTATTAAGAGAATTTGGAAAACAAGAGTGGCATTTGTTAGGACTATTTAACGAATGAAATTAAGCTGTTTACTCACGAATCATTAATTAAGTATAGTTATTTTAAAATATTTATATATGTAATGCAAACGGCGATGTTTGAGAAGAAATTAGAAACATTTGTTATGTTTAATTAGTCCATCACTGCAATCAGATCATATTATTTATTGCCAAACAGCCTAGCAATATTGTGAGAATGCACCGTAGTGGAAAAAAATGAAACAAATCAAACTGTTTATAACCTACATTATAGGTTACTAATTAATTTCTGATGTCCTATGATGTAAATATGTCAATTATATTTTTCTGGAACGTAAATACCTGGGAAATAATACGTTTAAGACAGTGCAAACAGTGGTTTATTTTATTGTGGTATAATCAATTGCTACAAATTGTTTTCTAGTATATCTCGCAAGCGGTATCTGGTTACATTTGTGCACTATATTTGCAATCTAGGAGCAACATCGGTTCTATGATTATTTCTTAATATATAAATTGCTATATTAACGTATTTGTTAGAGAGTCAGTCACTGGCAAATAATGCTATGACCTGTTCAGAATATTAAAAAAGAAGAGCTTTCTTTAATATGATAATCTTAATTGATAAAATAATGGGGTGAAACACGAGGCTGTGATTGGTTGTAAAACAAAATTCATTGAAACGTGATTGGTTATTGACTCCCATTTGGGGCATGAGTTTAAATGGCCTAGTGAGCCAATCTCAGAATCGACACAACAGAAATACTTGGCAAGTAAACTATTTTCGGTCATAGAATCCTAACACAATATGTTCCTACACAGTATAACATTCCATCACCCATATTTCATGCTTAACTTTGTATCACTAATATTTGATTTTTATTATATTATATTATATTATATTGTGTTTAATTTATTTGTAAAACATCCAGCATATTACATTTCTACATATGCCTAATGAAATTTAATTTTCTTCACAGGCCTTATGTGATATATTTGACCGTCTCTATTTCAAAAGAATTGAAGATGTCACTGACTGCATGATGGATGCAATCATCGCTAAATACCCTAAGGTAATAAATCATTTTTGTACTCTAATTGTAATTTAGTCATTCTTTAAACAAAATAATTTTATACATTTTAACTAATACATAATTGTTTATTTTTAAATATTTTTATATGAATTTAAGAAAACGACCATAAATATTCACGAACATTTTGAAGGCAAACAGATCACAATAAAACCTTGTTTGGAAGCAAAGATACATTGTATTTATATTTCACTATATTAATGACAGCTCTTTAAAAAATATATTCATACCTATAAATTTATAAATATCCTCTGAATAAACATTTCAGTAATTCACGATAATTTAATCACATGACAATTTATGCCCCACCTATATTTCTCACTAAGCAGTAGTGTCTTGCTATAAAATAATGGAAAAGTACCAATGACCCGACATATAATATTGTCTTATTTTTAGTAATCTCATAAATTGTTTTACAGTCTCGATATCATCCAGGTGTCGCCGGAAGAATACATTTTTGGTTGACAAGGTACACATTCCAAGAAATCAACGATATGTTTATTTATTTATTCATCCATTTTATCTTGGGAAATATCCATGGTAAGTATCATAATTCCACAGTTAAAAATACAGTGTGTTCTCAAAATTACGCTGGGTTAGTGGATGTCTTATGATAGAACAGTTAAAATTGTTATAATTATTGTTATAGTTCTTAAAGTGCCTCATCAATGTCTAATTTGTAAATGTCAAAGAACTGATACTTGTGTAAATTTGCTTCAGTTCTGATCCGTCTGTTTTCTGTCATAAATGAAATATATATTATGTTTCCTGTAATGTACAAAACCCGTATTCAAAAAATTAACTGCCGTTTTTTAAGAGGGACAATAAGTGAAATTTCTACTTTCCACAATTTTATAGATAGAAAATTCATTTTTCGTATGAATTTCCGTGTTATTATAAATAAAGAAATGTCTAGATTTCGTTTCTGTAGAATCAATTTTTTTTAATTATTTAGATTTTAGTTAAAAAAGAAACTTTTTTCAAAATCTTTCTCCGTTGTAATGTCTAAGATAAAATATCTAATATATATATATATATATGCATATTTAGAATCGATAAGGTGTGTTTAATAACACATTCAATTCAGATTTTGCATTATTTTCCTAGTAGAGATGAAAAAAAATATATACTCGACTTTCATTTTTTTTTTTTATTTGATCATATATTTTAGTTTTTATTTTAATAAATTTTTAATACTCCGTATATAGGCATAATGGCTGCCCAATTTCATTATTTAGAGTGTTCGGAACATCCTGTAAAAATCTAAAACCCATAATATAAGAATTATAGGAGAAGATACATTTTGAACTCAACAAAATGAGCTTCTTGTACAAAAATAAAAAATGAACTTTAAAGTTTTCATGCATGTTACTTACTTACTTACTCACTGGCACTATCAAACCCGTAGGTCCATGGCCGCGCGGACATAAACTCTCCATAAATCCCTTCCTCAGCTAATACTTTCAAATCATTACCTACATAATCTACTTCACTCAAATCATAGTTAATGTTATTTCAAGCATGTTAAAGATATTAATTTGAAAATAGACTATAAAAAGTCTGATCAGGTACCAGGAGAATTTAGAATGAGAGAAAATACTAAACTTGGCAAACCAGAAAGGCAATACCCATAAACCATAATGTTACGATTGTAGCTAAAACCCCTATAATGGGGATTTAAATAGAGCAGTCATTTTGATTTATGTTCCAAGCGACATAGGTTTATGAAACTTTGACAATATGTAAAGAAAGATGCATTTTTTCTGCAAAAAAACTGTGATTTTTAACCAAAAATTGTCAATTTTCACCCATTTCCTGCCTTAACAGCAAGACACTCATTTAAGCTATAGGGAAGTAATACAAGTGCAGAAGTAAGATACATACAATGTAATTAACAAATATGGGTCGCACGGGCAGTAAGCCCTACGTGCTGTTTACAGTCCGTTACAATAAGTTGATGTTTGGTAATAATGTACTTAAAAAGAAAACAATAATATTACAATTAGGTAACTATATAATTACATTATACATTAACTTAGTTATGTTGATTTATTAAGAATTAATGGTATTGCAATTTGTTAACATATTTATTTATTCATGAATGAGTGTTAATTTCCGCGATTTGTCCAGCAATCTACCCAAGTTTGTCGAATTTTCTGTTTTTACCAATAACTCGTAGCATGCCAATCTTTCACGATTCGAATTTAGAAACCTTTCCGGTAATAACTGACGCCTCCAATATTCCTAATACATGTATCTTGTCTTCAAAGCTCCCGCACACTGGACATATTAGCATTTCGTGATCGTCGTTAATTTTAAAAATTTCCATGCCCTTAACCTGAACCAAGCAAGCGCTGATCTCGAAGTAATAGACTGGATAATCCTCACTACCTGCCATCCGCACCGCGTCCCATTGTTACTCATGTGGGTCCCATTGCTGGATTCTCGATTCTATTTATGTGCCTTGCAGTTGAAAACGGCAAATTGTTTTCGCACGGACTTGGTACATCAGAATGCTTCTCTGTGAGACATTTCAAAGTAGCTTTCAGCATATAGTAGTTAACAGTTCCATTTGTTAAATAGTCTAATGTTTAACTTAGAATATACCAGAATTTAAGGCTTAATCTCTTATAATATAGCAAATATTCAATAAGGGTCCCGTTCCTCGCATTGTATCCTTATTTTCTAAATTTCTAAATCTAAAGGAACTATGCCATTCACTGAACACCCATAGTTCTTGCCTCCATATATAAAATAAATTGGCTATCCTATTGAGAGAGAAAAAATAAAAATATCTGCATATTATTTCCTCATTGTTTTCTTATTGCTGATGAGCATGTTTGGAAAATGTCCTGATCTTAGAATGGTGAATGGATGGGTGTATCAGTAAACATTAGCACTCATACTTATTTTCATTCATTCTTCGTTACATGTTTTCACCATAGCTGATGACATAATTCCATTGCACAGTTACACTACTTGAAGAGTTGATTTGTGATTTTTCCTAAGTAAACTATACAAGCTGTGCAATAGTCTATAGCTTAGGTGTGGATAAGATGAATTGAAATGTTTCATCCTAGTAATAGTGATTTTAGAGTATTTCTATGACTATTTAACACATGCCCCAAATGGGACTCAATGACCAATCAAGTTTCAATGATTTCTGTTTTACAACCAATCAGAGTCGTGTTTCACGAAATATTTATCAGTGTTATGATTATCATATTAAAGAAGGCTCCTCCTTTTTAATATTCTGAACAGGTATGACCATTATTTTGCAGCGACTGAGGGAACAGTAAAGCCGCCATATTTGAATGTTCAAAATGGCAGAAACAAGATTTGGCTGTGCTTCAAATGAAGATATAGACGAAATACAAATTTGACAATTGTGTTTTTAAATAATTATATTACAGAGTTCTTTTTGATAATTCTGTGTTCAATAATTGTGTTTTTAAATAATGATTTTACCGAGTTGTTTACTAAAAAAATAAATTAATAACCTATAATTTTGGTTATAATATACAGTTTGATGTGTTTAATTTTTTCTCCACTAGGATGCATTCTTATAATATTGCGATGATATTTCAAGTTTCCCACGCCAGATGGCAATATATAACAAACATTATATGATCTTGTTGCAGTGGATGGAGAAACGAAACATAACGTTTCTCATTTGTTTTCAAACATCGCCGTTTACATTAAATAAATAAATATTTTAAAGTAACTATATTTAAATAATGATTTGTGAGTAAATAGCTTAATTGTATTCGTTAAATAGTCCTAACAAATGCCACTCTTGATTTCCAAATTCTCTAGATAAATTCACTCCTCACTTCGTGAGTCGTGAATTTATCGATAATTTGGAAATCACTCGTGGCATTACTTATGACAATTTTTAGATGTACAGTTCAGCAGGATACGTTCTAAATCATCCTCTTCAGCTTGGCACAGTGGGTACATAGGTGAGTTATTTATTACTGCACCTAATAGTCTGCGCTTGCGGAAAAATGTTAACTAACATGTTGTCTTTCTCTTTCGCCTCCTTACTATGTTGCTACTTCCTGTCCTGTGTATATGTTCTTTGTCTGGCAGGTAGAGAGCTACCAAATACTATATATTTTAATGGTCCGTCCTTCCAGGCGGTCATTGTCAAAATTACTAATTTGATACCCTGTTACTATTGGGGTTGCGTGTAGGAATGGGCTGTCACTTCTCATTACATGTTGCCACTTGTGATTTATTGTGAGGCTGGTAACGGAGAGACGACAAATATTGTGATTTTAAATGATCCGACCGCTTGTGCCTCCAGTGCTTAAATGACAACCATGTTAAGATCTTTCACACGTGTTTAGGGATTCTCCGTCCACACTGGAAATTGAACCATTTCAATACGTGATCGGATGTACAGTTTTCTCCTATATCCCTTCCACAGATTCAGTAGAAATATGTATTAGTCACTAACTAAGTGACCAATTCTTGCTCTTGATGCAAATGTCTGCACATGCTGTGGAGGGTTGTCATACAGTTGTTTTAATTGATTTGGTTTCATCATAATTTTTTTTCAGTGTTTTTCCATTTTTAGATGTTAACCACTTGCGTGTCCAATATTTTGTGAAGTGTGTATTTACAGATGCTATTGCTTTATTTAGAGATATCAGTTTTCGAGGATGTGGAAATAATTTTGTGGCAGTTTTTGCAATTTTTGTCTGGGAATCCATTGAATTTTTTCCCCTTATTCTGATACATTTCTAAATACCGGTACTTTAATATTTATTTTAGAACACGTTATATTTATTAAAGCAAGTAATAATTATTTTAATCGACATAGAAGAGATATAACGAAACATATTGCAGGTTAGATTATTGAATACAGAGCGAAGTTCAGTTTCTGAACTTAAAAATGTTTATTGTGTGCTTCCTTCGTTACATAACACACATCAGGACAATACTTCGTATGTTGAAACAAAAAAAAATGCATCCTAATACTTATAATTTAATTATTTTTTAGGATTGTTATTAAGAACAGTTATTATCAGCGTTCATTGCTCAACATTTGTAAGGAATACGTGAGTTGAAATGTTAAACTATCTATTTTTATAAATTTTTTAAAACTTTTTTTTTTTTTACAAATTACGTTTTATTATTCAACTATTGGGAGAATAACTGGAAGATTAACAGTTTTATATGTTTTCAGTTTAACTTTTTTGGAAGGAGTTGGGACGACAAGTACCTGTAATGAAAAAAAGCATGCATTCCAGAATTGAGCCTATGTTTCATTTCGTGCATCTGATTCTTATTTGTAATTACTGTTCCTCGGTATTTGATTTCAGCAATATCTTTAAAATTTTTATTATTATTCTTACTATTACTACACGCCGCGCCGTAGCATTGTTGGTTAAGTACCAGTGGGATCAGGACTTTTAGACTGATCCAAGCCTTCTGGTCGCAATACATACCTGGGGCAACTCAGCCTCTAATGGAAATGAGTACTAGCGCTTGTTCTACGGATAAAGGGGGCCGTCACGCAGGGCTGTCAACCTGGCTGACAAAAAGTGCCGATTGCCAAGAAAAAGTGGGTGCCTTAACCTCCTGTTACCTCAAGGGTCACCTATAGCCTGTAATGAGATCAATTTACCTTTATCTTTAACAACAATTATTATTATTATTATTATTATTATTATTATTATTATCATCATTATGTCAGTTTGTTCAAATATAATTTGATATCTAATGTTATAATTATTGTGATTGAGGTGAAGTAACAATTTCCCTTGAATGAACGTAAGAGTAGGCGGGTATTAAGACCGCTAGTCAAAATAAATAAATAATAAATAGCAGGTATAAAAGCTTGAAGAAAGCTTATGTTGAAGAAATCGTACATTTATTTTTGTGAAAAATAGAAATACATATAAGGGTATTGAATCGGCTTTATTTTACTTAGAAAAAATAATACAACGTAATCCAAAATAACTGTTTTATTCAGTTTTCATTTGAAATGATTTTTTCCATTCTTAAACTAACTTTAAGGAAAATAAATTCTATATTATGTTGCAGATATGCCACGCTAGGCGGCTCCGTGGCACAAGCGGTTACATTCTCCCTCTCATCGCTGGGGTATCGAAATCGAGTCTCGTCACTCCATGTAGGTTTCGTGGTGGACAAAACAGAGTTTGGGCAGGAATTTTTTAGGGTTTCTCTTGTTTTTCCTGCCACAAATTTCATTCCACCATTTCACATACTCATCTAAACCACTTTGTTTCGTTTCGTTCATCCGTCCCTGTGACGGTTCTTCAGACGTAGATGACTGGCACCCTTGTCGTTCACAGCTGCATCTCATCTCATCCCTCTACCCGACTCTGAGTTGGACACGAGTTCAGGATAGTATTATATGATACACTATGAATCTGTAAGGGATAATGTAAAGGAACCATATTAAGAGCTATGAAGGCCTATGCGGGTGTGAACGGCCAAACAAGAACATTTCTAAAATCTATGGGGTTTTTCATGTATAGAAAACAGTATTGCTCTTATGGGAATGCTGTTGCCACCTGACGCCATAGATTGAGTGATAGACATGGGAATATAATTACCGCTGTTCCGGTAATTGAGTTCATCCCCTAACTTTATTAAATATGTGGGTAATAATAATATGTTACATAATTGTATTTTTCCACATATCGGGCGCCCACCTTTTTCGCAAAGTTATAGGTGCAACTATTTTATTAAATTATTTGAATTAATCAATCTCGCATAAAAGTACACGTTTATTAACAAGAACAGCTCCATAAGAGCAAATCTATTTTCTAGACGTGAAAAACCCTGTAGCCGACATTATCTCTATGGAATATGCGATTCTTAATTCGAGGACGTTGAATTGGGTCCAAGACCAAACTGGACACGAATTCCTACTTTGTCCGAGATCGAATCGGGCTATCAATTCCGTAGTCAGGAATCTTTCAGTTTGAGCTCCATAACCCATAATAGGTAATTTTAATAATGTTAATATATTGTCATTCATTAGTGCAGCTGAAATATTTATTCTAAACCAAAAACAATGCCGCTAATATTAATAGAAATCCGTCACGCAGGAACAGCGGAAACTAGGCAAATTCCTCCATAAGTCGAATTTATGCTGCAATCTCGTTTGGTTTACGAAACATATCTTCTTTCGTTAGCCATTAAATTGACGAAACACTAATTTCTCGTGACAGTTATTTAAATCCGTCAGACTAAAAACAAATCGTCAAATTTCGGTTTCTGATAAAATTCCACTTAATAAAAATCGGAATTAGCTATTTTTTTAGAATTCCTTCCTCGTTTTATTCCAATGATATTTATTGAGTTTCGTTGTGAAAACTCCAAAATCGCGGCCGCTAGAGCGATTTTTAAATTTTTGCTTTTGGTGAAGCGGCCCGATTTTGGTGGTTAACGAATTCGACTTCATTTTTTTTTTAACTTATTGTTATATGCAATGTTCGGTTTCGGGAAAAATTAGCTGCCTCTGGAGCGTTAAACACCAACTTTTATCACGATAATTTTGGAAATATTCAGTTAGCGATGAAAATATTTAAAGTTTTCAAAAATCTTTTCATGACAACCACAATAGCTTCATTTCTTCTCAATTCGCTAACATCTGTATTAGTATAGCCTATAGTTTACAACAGATTTGCGTTTCCATCTTAAAACTCTTTGTTTCAAAAATAAAATAGAATAATTCTTCCGTAGCATGTTTGTTTGTTTGGTGCAAATATATTATTTCAAGCTGTATATCTTAAACGTTTGACTTCTATAACAGTGAAAACTAATTTATTTTATTTTCAGATGCTGGCAAAAAGTATAAATGATTTTATTGGAAATTCTCTTCAAGAAAAGAAAATAATTAAAAAGTTTATATATATTAAAGAAATAGTAGAAAAAAGGCAATTACACTACAAGAAATGCCATGAATGAATTACGCGGAAGGTGTTAATCGATTTTCATTTTTGAATTGTGCAAATTAAGGTATATGTTAAATTACAGATTTTACTTTTATAATATTTTGACATATTTTTTCAAGTTTTCTTGTACTGAGTTAGGTATTAGAAAATGTTTATTTAATTTTAATAAATATTAAACCTATAAACATTTCCTGTTTCCTGCAACATTTATATTAATTACGTTTTCTAAAGCTCATTTTTCCTAAAACATTTTATTATTTAATATCCCATTCCTAACAATTTCCAAAATAGATTTTTTTTTCAAAGTTATTCTATTATCCTTTTACTGTTTAGGCATACAGTGCGGACATTTTTACTCTATTAATGTACGCAAAGGAACACAGATATACGCGGTAAATTAAAAGTTTAAATATAGATGAAGAATTTTTTTAGAATTATCAAAGCAATTTATTGCAACATGTCCAAAGAATGGAGCTATCTCGATTTCCTAAATTACCATTGCTTTATTATAAGTAATGCCACGAGTGATTTCCAAATTATCGATAAATTCACGACTCACGAAGTGAGTAGTGAATTTATCTAGAGAATTTGGAAATCAAGAGTTGCATTTGTTAGGACTATTTAACGAATAAAGTTAAGCTGTTTACTCACAAAACATTATTTAAATGTAGTTATTTTAAAATATTTATATATCTATTGGAAGAAAAGCTCAAAGATTACTTATTACCGATACTGGGGTTGTAATGCAAGGGAGGAAAAGAATACAAAATAATGATTTTAGGTTAACTACCCTCATGATAAAGTGAGTGTGCCGATAGCCGAGTACGAAATAATAAACAACACAACACAGTACCAGGATAGCAATGTGCTGCAGCTGCAATATTATATTATCTGCATCCTGTTATTCTGGTACCTAATCGCACAAACAAGAATCTCATTGATTTACTTGTCTTCGGATCAATTCATAGTCAATTTTATACATAGCATAGCATGCAGGAGTAAGCATTTACCATGGTTATCAAGATCACAACCTTATTTCTTATATTTATGAACAATAAAGTAACTGAAATCAAATAATTTCATCGTTAAAAAACAGGGTTCCCAAGGAGATGAGAAGAATGGACAAACCAATTGTGAACGACGGAAAACTCAATTTTATTTTCTGCAGTTCGACAGGATAGAACATCAGCATATTCAAGAACCCCATTCAAAAGCTTCCAAAATAAAATCTGGGATTATAGTGTAATTAAAAAATGAATTAAAAAAATAATGGACCTAGAAATAACCTGAAAAATGTGATATAGTCTAAGCATTAATATAAAAAGAGAATGCTTCACATAGTATATATATGTAACATTTACCTACTACAGACGATCATTCGCTATCAAAGTAGTTTTAAATAAGCCGTAGAGTATCCAAAACATATACACATCTCGTAATATAATTTTACGTAAGCTAACCTAAAGATCTAACATTCTTAAAATAACGCACCCGTCTTAACATATAAAGGTCTGAATATTAATTTATTAAATACGTGAATTAGTAGTGCAGTATGTAATAAAAGTAAGTCGTAGATGCCGAAATAAAAAAATCCTATTAGAGTGCCTAATCGATAAGAACTGAAACAGTGTTACCTAAATAATTGGCTTCAGAATCATAATTACTCTTAAGAAATTATGTAAAGGTAGATACAGCCATATACACAAATCGGTTATTGAATCGTAATGAATATAATTTTGTTCTTATCCTCGCATTACAAATGCGGGATATTAAGTAATTTTACATAATAAAAAACTCAGATAAATCAAAACACAAGTTCTGAAATGGACAATGTATGCATAGAGCCATTATTCATACCCACTGGCAAGAAGTAGAGGTACGATGTACCAGTTTTTATCCTTACGAAATTTCTAGTACTAATTTCATAGGAAGCGAGAAGAGCTCTTCTGCCAAACCCAGAGAGCAGTAGAGACAGATGAGAAGACTATCTGAAAGAAGATTACAAATATATAGGATGAAAATTATTTAAACCGACAAACTCTGGGAGGTTGTAGGGGACACCAAAACACATATTTTTTCGTAATGTCACTTTTTCCTATGAGGATTATTTAAACCGGTAGAGGAAGATTTCTCTGGCGGCAAATTAATGAAACCAACAAACACTTTTGCATTTTTTTATTACCAAGAGACAACACATTAACACAACGCAATTGCTTAAATTACAGTAGATGTTCAAAAATGCCTCCATTGACATGTAAACAAAAGTTACACCGGCAAAAAACTCCAGGAGTATCTTTAATTGCCCCTGTTGCTGCTACTATCCAGGCAACCAGATCCATTTCTGATGCAACAGGAGTTGTGTAAACAAGGTCGTGCATCTCTCCCCACACAAAAAAAATCCAGAGTGGTCATATCAGGGGATCGAGAAGGCCATGGTACAGGACCACATCTGCCAATCCATTTTTCTGGAAACAGTTGGTTCAAGAATCGACGCACACGACGACTGAAATGTGCCGGCGCCCCGTCATGTTGGAACCACATACATTGTCTTGTAGAGAGCGGGACGTCTTCCAACAATTCTGCCAATGCTCTGGCGAGAAAATTGTAATAGTGCCTGCCATTTAATAACCTAGGTAGGAGAGATGACCCAATTAAACAGTCCCCCAACGACACCGGCCCACACATTAACGAAGAACCGCACTTGATATGCGTGAGTAACTGTGGCACGTTGGCTATACTCATTCCAAACATGCGCATTGTGCATGTTAAAGACGCCATCACGCCTGACGTTGCTTCATCTGTAAACAACACAGAGGATGGAAATGTAGGATGCATTTGACACTGCTCCAGGTACCATTGCGAGAACTGTGCTCTGAGTGCATAATCAACTGGTTCCAGGTTGTGGACACGCTGTAAGTGAAATGGATGTAACAATTGATAATGAAGGACGCTTCTTACATTCGTCTGATTCGTCCTCATGTTACGCGCAATTGCACGAGTGCTGATTGAAGGATCTCGCTCCACCTGCTGCAGGACAGCTTACTCAAATCGCAGTGTTCTTATTGTGCGACGGCGTCCCTGTCCAGGTAATCTGCTAAATGACCCGGTCGCATGCAGACATTGGTACACAGCAGTAAACGTCGTATGATGCGGGATACAGCGATTAGGATATTGTTGTTGATAAACCCGCTGTGCAGCTCGTCCGTTGTGGTGCACTACGTAGTACGCACCAACCATATCAGTGTACTCACTCCAGGTGTATCGCTCCATTAGTAAACCGATACAATTCACTACTACACTGGCGGACAAAACAATTCCTACCATCAACAGCAGTTGCAGTCATCACAAGTAAAGAGCGTAATACGCCCTCTGCCGGTTTAAATAATCCTCATAGGAAAAAATGATGTTACGGAAAAATATTTGTTTTGGTGTCCCCTACAACCTCCCAGAGTTTGTCGGTTTAAATAATTTTCACCTTGTATAAAACTAACTCACTGCCACTATCGAACCCGTAGGTTCATGCCCGCGTGGACATAAGCTCTCCATACATCCCTATCCTGAGCCAATGTTTTCCAATCATCTCCTGTATAATCTACTTCCATACTTCTTGACGGTTGTATTTTTACGATGAAAGATCGTCGCTCTTTCGAGCAAGGTATTTTTTTCGTCTGGCTTATCACCTTCGACCAGTCCGGCAAGGGTAACCCTGTCGGCAGCAATGCTACTGCCGGCATAGCTCTCGGGATCATTTAAGCACGCAAGCCACTCCACCACGGCAAGGTAATGATACCATGGAGGGGATTCCAAATATATAGGAATGATAATTGTTAGAATGGTGAACTTCTGCATCATTTTCAAGCGAAAAAAAAACAATACTTTTTCATAGTAATCCTAAAAATGTCTTAAGATTGAATGAGATGTTGACGTAAAATTAATCTAAAAATGACAGTAAAATCATTGAAATATGTTTATTACCGTTGGTGAAACAGAATAATAACCAATCTGAGACAAACACACTAACTTAAAAAAAAGAATGAATTCCGTAATAGGTCACTCAAGACAAAGTTACACGGATATCTAATCTGCGTGCGCAAGGGTTAAAAGTTACCGAGAAATGAAGTCAAATTATCTGTGAAATTGATATGACCAACCTTCGCAATAAATTTCGAAACTTTTTCTTAAAAAAGTGGATGTACGCTAACTTCTCCATTTTAACCTAATGATATAATTTATATACATATTATTTAATAATATATCCATCCATCCATAGTAATTCTGCCCGAAGGCAGGTCCTTCACTGCAACCATAGCATTGTAGGTGTGGTAGATTCCCGTTGCTTTCCACACCGGTGAAGGATGATGATAATGATAAGGGTGATGACGATGATGGCCATATCATTTCGGGGACCGTTTGGGCCTTAAAGTTCCCCTGACATTTGTCTTACAGGTGAGGAAAAACCCCGATAAAACCTCACCCATAAAAACTGCCCCGACCGGGGATTGAACCCGGGCCCGCTGCGTGACAAGGCAGTACGCTGCCTCGAGACCACAGCGGTGGACTAATAATACATAAAACTAATATATAGAAAAACTGAAGCGGTAGCATAATTTTAAACCTCATGCATTGGGATCTTAGAAAACATGAAAATTTAATTCCGAATATTGGTCAAACAGATTCCATTAATATTGTGGAATTTCGTAAGGATTTCGCATGCGCATTACTGTTCTGTACAAAAAAAAATCTTGGGGATCCTAATAGAAAATATAGCAGATTAAATATAGCTACTCTACCCAAATTGTAATCAAATCGGAGTTGTCAGCGAAAGAACGGAATGTAATAAGTTTATATGAAAATGCAAATATTACAGTTGTACAATTTAGTTACCGACCTGAAGTGTATATATATATATATATATATATATATATATATATATATGTGTGTGTGTGTGTGTGTAATTACATGAAAAAAAGAGAATTAATGTATGAATCGGGATTCGAATTCCAGAATTCAAATTCCGATTGAGGCGTTAAGTTTTATTTCCATGTTATATTTAGCTTTCATTGATAATCTCAAAATTGAATGATAACACCGATATATATATATATATATATATATATATATATATATATATATATAGAGAGAGAGAGAGAGAGAGAGAGAGAGAGAGAGAGATGAGAGAGAGAGAGAGAGAGAGAGATTGAGAGAGAGCTCTTCTTGAGAACAAAATATAGGAAAAACAGGAAAGAAAATACATATTGACATAAATGTAACCTAAAAATCAAGAAAAAATACCTGCTCCAAAAGTTAGCTCAGAAACATATTGCGAAACAGAATTGGAAATTCTAGGGATTCGGCTCATTGACCAGTCACGTTGTATCACTCGGTAACCCTGGCTGCAAGTCCACCAGCACAACGTTGGAATATCGTGCAGATATAAAAACGTTCGTAATGTAAACTAAATATAACCAACCTACCTAAATCGTAAGCTAACCTATATAAATGTGACGAAACATATGGAATTTGTACTAAATGTAGCTAACCTGCTAAAACTGGAAATATAATGTGTCATAACAAAGTATGTACCCCTACACATTTCTGGAAGATAAGAAAACCTATCAGCTAAGACGTTATTTGATAGTTGTTACTCATCCTGAAACTTACATCCCGTTTTTCATGATATTGAAAAAGTCATTTGCAAATCCATAAATAAGCACGAATATTTGACGAACGGAAAACTTCGTGTACGAAAATAAGTGATATTAGGGTCATGTGACCATGGTCAATAACTGGTGTTTCTTTCAGACGTTTCTTCATATTTTGTCTTGGTCAACAGTAGTTTCAGATTTTTATAAGACTCTTTGTGAATCATCGAGTAACCAACTGGAAATGAAGCATGTAAACTCCCATCATGTAGGAGGACACCCTTCAAATTGCGTTTTGTCGCATCAATAAAAAGTCTCCATTCAGTAGGGTCATAACTATAATTTATGAGGAAATGTGATGTGGTAGGATTTCTCTGAGTTCAAATCTGGAATCTGTAGGTAAGTTTCACCCTAGAAACAAAATTAGACTTACACATAAACATAAATCTGCAGGAATTGTGAAACAAGGTTTTTCAGAAAATTGCACATAATGGAAATTCATAAACTATAATTTCTGAAAAAAATATAACGTGATAGTATTTGTCTGAGTTCAAATCTGGATTCTGTGGGTACATACCACCCTAGAAACGTTCAGAAGTTCCATGTAATGAAATCATTGTTGTCCAGTGTTACTGTTATTAACTAACTCACTAGCACTATCGAACCTGTAGTTTCATGCTCGAACGGAAATAATCTCTCCTTACATATGTATCCTGAGCTGAAGTTTCCTAAGCATTCCCTGTATAATATACATCCCTCAAATCATGGTTAATATTATTTTCCCACCAGGGATTTCCATAACCATCTTTCTTTCCCCATTCGTGTCACACGTTCTTTCCATCGCATTCTATGATACTTAACTGTTCTGGTTTCCCAAAAATATCATGTAGCTCACCGTTATTTAGTAATCTCCATTCGCCTCTCTCTCTATCTCTCTTCGTGCTATTTTTTTTTCATTAAGAACTTCAATCTCATATGCTCGTAATATTTTCTCTTCCTTTATAGTAAGAACCCATTTTTCGCATAACATAACTGGCAGAACAACAGTTTTATATAATAATAATAATAATAATAATAATAATAATAATAATAATAATAATAATAATAATAATAATAATAATAAACGTGATTGGTCATCGACTCCCATTTAGGGCGTGAGTTAAGTAGTATATTATTATTATTATTATTATTATCTTCTTCTTCTTCCTTCCAAGTATTAGGCCAAGGCCTGTTACGATCCTAAAGAAAATTTTCCCGTATGGGAAATTCTCGTATAAGACTTGAAAGCATAATAATAGTCCCTTCGATTGGTTGCTGGCCAAAGGAAGGCAAGACCAGTGATGGGCTACCATCTTATAGCCTCTGGTCAGGCTTTTCTGGAGAAGGAAAGAAGAAATGGAAGAAAGGAAAGACTCCCTAGCCCTCGGATGCCCTAATAGCGTCGGGGTCGAAAAAAACAAGAGTTAACCAAGAGAGGTTAGATAGTAAAGTTAAAAGAGTGCAAAACACAAGTAAGTGGAAGAAATGTTTTGCACAGCTTGGGCACCTTGTGGTCGCCATCCACATATCCCCTAGATGAGGACCCCTGAGGGCTTATTATTATTATTAATAATAATAATAATAATAATAATAATAATAATAATAATAATAATAATTATTATTATTATTATTATTATTAGGCCTTATTATTACGGCGGGATAAGTAAAAGATAACTACATTATAAATTACATAATTATAAAAAATTGGAAGATTGAAAACATTTTAATTTTTTTACAAACTTAGAGACAAAATTTGAAATCGCAGTAACAGAATCTAGAATACCATGGATAATTCTGCATTACCATTGTAGAGATAAGATATCTTTGATCAGGCTCTTCAAGCGTTGACGAGAGATCATAACAGGTCTGTAGGCCAAATGTCTGCAAAGTTATTATTATTAATATTATTATTATTATTATCATCATTATCATTAACATTATTATTATCATTATCATTATCATTATTATTATCATTATCATTATCATTATCATTATCATTATCATTATTATTATCATTATCATTATTTTTATTATTATTATTATCATTATTATTATTATTATCATCATCATCACCTTCTTCTTCTACTTCTTCTTCACTTCATGGGCTAGGTAAAATACCTGTTCCGCCTCATCAGTTGTTCTGTCCATCTTTTCACTGGCCTTCCTACAATCCTTGAAACTCTTGGCTTGTAGTTAAATGCTGCTTTTGGTAATCTTGTTACGATCATCCTTTCTACATGTCTAAACCATTTTTCTCTATATTCTTTGATTTTATCATTTAATGGATATATATTTATTTCTGTTTTTATATCTTCATTGTCCACCGCTGTGGTCTCGAGGTAGCGTGCTGCCTTGTCACGCAGTGGGCCCGGGTTCGATTCCCGGTCGGGGCAGTTTTTCTGGGTGAGGTTTTTATCGGGGTTCTTCCTCACTTGTAAGACAAATGTCAGGAAAACTTTAAGGCCCAAACGGTCCCCGAAATCATATGGCCATCATCATTATCATCTCATCATCACCATCATCCTTCACCGGTGTGGAAAACAACGGGAAGCTACCACACCTACAACTCCTTAGTAAAGCTGCAAAGCATAGCAAGAAAATGCTATGATTTCAGTGAAAGACCTGCCCTCGGGCAGAATTACTATGGATGGATAACTTCATTCTTTAACCGATCCATTTTTGTGCAGACTTTTGTTCTTCTAAGGAAGTTCATTTCTACACTTTGTATTCTACTTTGTAACTTTTTTTGGTCATTACCCAAGTTTCACTCCCATAAAGTAATGCAGGAACTGCCAATGTTTTATAAAACTTCAATCTAGTATCTCTTCTTGTTTTATTCTTTAATATTCTATGTATAGTTGCACATATTTGAAATCTTGACAGTTTCGCATTTACGTCTCTTTCAGTTTTTGCGTCTATAGTAAAATTACAAACCAATTCATTTAAAATTTGTTACTTGTTCCAGAGATTTGTTGTCTGTTATGATTCTTGATCTTATAGATTCACTTCTTCAAACTGACATTATTTTTCCGTATTTTTCTTTTGAAATTTTTGAAAGTATATTCTTGGCTAATAACTGATTTAATTGGTGTAAACAGTTGTCTGCAAATATTTTTCATTTTCTTGAATAATAACCACATCGTCCGCATACATTAAACACCACACAAACAAGATTTTAAAAAAACGGTAACGGTTACAGTAACTTTTTCCAATTTTTGGATGATTCCATTAATATATAATTTAAAAAGATTTGGTGGTAAGATTAGCAACCTTGTCGTACACGGATCAATTTATTAAAATTGATTCGGTCTTGGATATGTCTATATTTATTATAATTTGAGATTTTTCATATAAACATTTTATCATTTAAATTAATTTTGTGATGTAGCCATGTATTTCCATAAATTTCCACAACTTATCTCTATCAACACGATCGAATGCCTTCTCAAAATCAATAAAAGCAACACAGTTATGTTCTCTCTTTTTTTCAAATACTTGCTATAATATGAATAAATTATCTGTTGTCGACCGCCCCGTTCTAAAGCCACTTTATCCTTCTTCTAATATTACTTCTGCTATTATTTTAAGTATTTCATTTATAATCCTTGAATAGATTTTATAAATTGAATTAAGTGTCTCTATAATTTTCACTTTCTCTTCCATTTCCTTTTTTAATCAATGGTATGGCTTCAGCTACATTCCAACTTTCTGATATCCTACAGTTTCTCCAACATTCCTTAAATAAATGCAATATTCTTCAATGTAAAAATGTTCCACCATATTTTAGAAGCTCATTATTTATCTGATCAAGACCAGCTGCTTCTCTATTTTTAGTTTCTTTTAAGGATTCTTGAAGTTCATCAAATGTAGTCATATCAGTTTGAATTTCTCATTTTTCATTCTCTGAATATAGTTCTTGTTTTCTTCAGCTTCTCTTTTTTTTCTTTATACCACTCATATTTATAGCTTCAATCCATCTTTCGTTATTAATAACATCTATTTTTGTAGTATCCTTTTCTGATTTATTTAAAAGTTTTATAACTTTATATGCTACATTTTGTCTGCCATGAATATCGTTTTCTATTGTACTTACAAAATTATTCCAAGAACGCTGATGAGCTGTCCTAATAATTTGTTTTGCTATATTTCTTTTTACACGCTTTATATTAGCTTGACCTGTATCTATGTAACGGAATATTTCAACGCGATTTTAACCCACTTAAAATCATTGGATCGACTTGAAACGTTGTATACTTGTAAAGGACCAATGACAATATAATAATTTCATATTTGTTTCCAAAATCTAGGCCAGAATCATCACAAAATCAAAACAAGTGTTTGTGTAATTATGTAACGGAATTTTTCAACATGATTTTCACCCACTTAAAATTATTGGATCGACTTGAAATTTTGTATACTTGTAAAGGATCAATGACAATACAATCATTTCATAAATGTTTCTAAAATCCTGGCCAGAATCAGCAGAAAATCAAAATAATAAAAACCGATATAATAGGTTGCGGACTTATCAACTTCTTACTCGATCGTTGTAAGAGCTCAGTTGGGAGAGCGGTGGACTGTAGTGGTATATAATTTCAGAAATCCATAGGTCGCTGGTTCACCGGAGGATTTGTTTTAGTAGAGTATTACTTTTAGCTCATACTATAATAGTATCGAATTTAAAGATAATTATATTTTTATCTTATTCTGTAAAATATTAAAACTAAAAAATAAAAAATAAATAATAGTTTTAAAAAACTAAAACAACACGCTTTATTAGAAAACCGAACTAAAAAATAAAAATAATTTTAATTTCCAACACTCATGGAATAAAATTAAAGTGGTCACCAAAAAAAATCATGTCGAAAACATATAGAATCAGACTAGATTAAACTACAAAAAAAATTATTTTACCATCTAAAGCGTGGGGTGCGTTTTATAGTTTTTACTTTTTCTTCTTCGACACTTTACTTCTATCAATATCCTGTTTATTACTTACTTACTTACTTACTTACTTACTTACTTACTTACTTACTTACCCACTGGCACTATCGAACCCGTAGGTATGTCTCCGCGCGGATATAAGCTCTCCATACATCCCTATTCTGAGCGAATGCTTTCCCATAATTCCCTGTATAATCTACTTCCCTCAAATCATAGTTAATGTTGGTCTCCCACCTCATTCTTGGTATACCAAACTGGGCGTTTTCCTTATGGCTTTCCTACAAGAAAGTTCCATGCACGTCTTTCATTCCCCATACGCGCAACATGTCCTGCCCATCGCAGCTTACGAGATTAAACATTTCTTATGATATATGGCTTCCTATAAGAACATGTAGTTCATTGTTATGTAGTCTTCTCCATTCAACTGTACGTTCATCTCTCTTTGGTCCAAAATGTTTCCTAAGAACTTTATTCTCAAATACTAGTAATCTCCTTTCCTCCCTTAAAGTAAGAGTCCATGTTTCGCACCCATATAATATAACTGGTAGAATAATAGTTTCATATATTTTCAGCTTAACGTTTTTTGAAAGGAGTTGGGACATAAAAAGTCTCTGCAATGCATAATAGCATGCATTTCCGGAATTGAGCCTATGTTTAATTTCTTTGTGCATCTCATTCCTATTTGAGATTATTGTTCCTAGGTATTTGAATTCAGCCACTTCCTCAAAATTTCCCTCATTTGTCATTAGCTGTCCATTTCCATTATATACTGAATTTCTACGTGTGACCATATATTTAGTTTTACTGATATTTACTTCCAGTCCTAATTTCTTAGTGTTCCTCAATAGTGTGTGCGTGTTGTCCTTTAGTATCTCCTTGCTATCGGCCAATAATACTACATCATCAGCATAAACTAACAGCTTATTAACGCCATTCAGTTGTAAGCCTTCCTAATTCACTAAAGATTTAAGGGCATGCTCTAGTACAAAATTAAATAGTAGAGGAGATAGTGCATCTCCTTGCTTCAACCCATTCTGGATTTCAAAAGTGTCTGAAAACTGTTTGCCTACACGCACCCTACTCTTTGAGCCATTTAGACACATTCGTATAAGTCTAACTAACTTTTTAGGAATTCCGAACTCCAGCAGGATACTATATAACTTCTTCCACTTAATTGAATCATATGCTTTTTTTGAAGTCTACATATAGTTGATGTACGTACCATTATATTCCCATTCCTTTTCTAAAATCTGTCTTATACTAAAAATCTGATCTGTTGTAGACCTGTTTCTTCTAAATGCACATTGATGATCTCCTAGAATGTCATCAATATAGGGAGTAAGTCTGCTTACTAATATATTTGTTAGAATTTTGTACGAAGTTGAAAGTAATGAGATGCCCCTGTAGTTGTTGCAATCAGTTTTATCTCCTTTCTTATAAATTGGTACGATAATTGATTCCTTCCATTCATCTGAAGAGCTTCTTTTTCCCAAATCATACTAAGCAACCAGCATATCTTGTCCATCAATTTTTCTCCCCCTGATTTTATCAGTTCTGCTGGGATCTCATCTGAACCTGATGCTTTATACATCTTCAATTTTTCAATCGCCATTTCAACCTCTATTGCACTTGGCTCTGCGACTAGCATTTCTGCTGTTTGTAACTTATCCTCCTCGATGCCCTGTTCTGTATGTACATTTAATAACTGATTAAAGTAACTTTTCCATCTATTTAATACACTCCTAGAATCTGCAATCATATCCCCATTTTCATTCCGAATTATGTTTGTTCTAGCCTGAAACCCTTTCTTCTCTATACTAATTTCCTGATATAATTCTCTAATGTTCCTATTTTTTGCATTCATTTCAAGATCATTAATCTTCTCTCTCAAATATTCCCTCTTTTTACTCTTTAGTAACTTGGTGGTTTCCCGTCTACCACTACCCAATTGCTCTAAATTTACCTCATTTGGCTCGTGTAACCATTTCATTTTTGCTAGCTTTCTTTTCTTTACAATGTCGGCATATTCCTCATCAAACCATTTCTTGTTTTGCCTCTTTTTTAAACAACCAATGCTTTCTGATGCTGACAATTTAATAGTATCTCTTATAGTCTCCCATTCTTTATTTATATCAGTTTCTTCTTCGTTTGCCACATTGTCATCTGAAGATTCCAGTACTTCAAATCTATTAGCAATTTTGATTTGGTATTCTTGCCGCATTTCATCATTTTTCAAGTTTTTTAATTCAAACTTTACAGAATCATCTTTAGCGTTTGTTCCACTCATAAGCGATAACCGTTGTCTGATTTTCACTCTGACCAGATGATGATCCGAATTGCAGTTATTATCAAATATATTAATTGATATAGAGCACCCCACGCTTTTGATAGTAAAATTATTTCCTTTTTGTTGATAACTATAGTTTTAACCTATATGTGTTGGAGATGATTTTTTTGTTGACCACTTTAATTTTATCCCAAGCGTGTTGGAAATTAAAATTATTTTTCATTTTTTAGTTCGGTTTTCTAATAAAGCGTGTTGTTTTACTTTTTTAAAACTATTATTTATTTTCCTATTGCTTGCAAGGCTGCCTTTTCAATACAACTTTTAATATTATTCCATTCTTCATCTAATATATCGCTAGTTGGTGCGTGTATGAGGTATTGTTGTATTCTTTGTTGATATAATTATGTTATACTCTCCTCCTGCAAAAGGTATACTTTGTATACTTCTTCATTAGTTGGTTTATTCCTGATTTTACTTTGATTCCATCTTGACCACAATTTAAATTTACCCATTACCAAAAAATGGTCTGAATCAATATCGCAGCCTCTATATACCTGTACATCGTGGAGTTGTCTTAATTTATCATTAATTAGAATTTAGTCTGTTATTGTTCTGAGTCCTCTTGCGCTCCATGTGTATTTATCTACATCTCATTTTTTTTAAAAATGTGTTAGTAATTTTAACGTGGTAATTGCTTGCAAATTGTCTAAGCTGTACTTCATTTTCATTTAAGTGCTGTTCTCCAAATTTTCCCACTATTCCTGGTATTGGAATATTGCCTACTCTCGCATTAAAGTCGCCCCATTTTACAACATAATCATTTTTATTAATTATTTCGAGTGTTTTTTGAAGATCTTCACATAAATTTTCAGTTTCATTTTTCTCATTCTCAACTGGAGCATAAACACCTACTATTGTTAAATGTCCTCTCTCAATTTTCATCCTTAATGTTGCAATTTGTTAATTTACATATGTATAATATTCAATCTTCGATTTCCATTTATTGTGTATCAATATTGCAACCCACTTCGTGCTCTTACATTTTCAGGTACACCACTATAAATTATTGTATGGTTATTTAATTCTTTAGTCCCTTTAAGTTTCTTTTTTGTTTCAGTTATGACCACAATGTGAACATGTGTATTATTATTATTATTATTATTATTATTATTATTATTATTTCACATTTTTACTTAATCAATAAATTATCTTATTTCTCATCACTAAGTTTATATTATGTAATATGTTCTAGATGGAGTAGCAGAGTAGCCCTTACAGTCTTAACTTCTTCAGGTAGAACTATAATAAAATAATAATAATAAAATAATAATAATAACAATAATAATAATAATAATAACTTATTTATTTATATACATACAGATTTTCAATGTTTATACATCTATCTGTGCGTAATTTTTTTTTCTTCTCCACTGGTCTCTATCCATCCACTACATGTCCTCCAGTCCTCTTGTTTTCATTCCAGTTCTTACTTCTTGCATCCAAGAGTTTCGAGGTCATCCTTTCCATCTTATTCCAGGTGGACAAAATTCCAATGTTTTTCTGGGTAACCTTTTTTCTTCATTTATCGTACATGTCCATACCAATTTAATTGTTTGTACTCTATATAATATACTATTGAATATTTAACAGGCGCCCCAACCTCAGAAGTGTGTTACAAGTACGCCATGCCAGGAGAGAAACCAGGAATGTCGAAAGACAAACCTGGGGCATTTAAAAAAAATAATATTCATTTTTTTCTGGTATGACAGTATTTCTTATTTTTTTCTATTTTTTAACATCTTGCTGCTCTCGTCAAGAATTCCATTTCCATCTACATAAGTTTTTGTTCTAAGTTATTGTTGAATTTCCAAACTTCAGCTCCATATGTGACAGTACTAATACTATTGAATTATATATTTGTAACATATTTTTCCTGTTTATATGTATATTCTGTAAGACTCCATTTATCATTGATGTTATTGCTCTACCTTTATAATAATAATAATAATAATAATAATAGTAATAATAATAATGCTACAACTTTATTTTTATTTTTTGCATTTAAAGCAATATTGTTTGGTATTTTTAAAGAGTCATAATTCCACTTCGGAAGTCTATAAACTTCGACAACTCGATACTATATCAATCAAATATAGGTTCTTAGTACTTAGGGGCATTTATGTGCTGATTAGAGTTGAAAGAAATAATATTTTCCCTGAATATTTAGATAATTAAAACATAAATTTGTGACGTATTGTGGTAGATAAGTGTATTATTCAACATAGCGGAACATTGACCTGCTCCGTTTGTAGATGATTTGCGAACTAATGCCGCATACATCCGCTTCACATCAGTCTGCAAGTTAGAATAGAATGGAATTTATTGCCTTTTTTTCAGAATAAAGAAAATACATATGCATTTACATTGCGCACGGGCCTGCTTGGCCGTACGTGCATTATTTTTCCATGAATAAAAAAATAAAACTAATAATATAAACAAATACCTACAAATACACCTGTATCAAAAAACAATAACAGGCTACATATAAGTAAAATCTATGTTTGCACTAAATCAAAATAATACCTATTTACATTCATCCACATTCCGTACATTAATATTAAAAAAAAAATGCTAGAAAACAAATTAGAAAAAAAGCACACACACATACACCCACACACCCCCACACATATACACACCGCACGCTCATATCCCCCTCCCCCCGTCCCTGCAGACATTAAGTGCACTATCAGACTATTCAACTTATCAGACCTACTTATTATATAACATGATTAAAGATCGAAAACAAAGACCATATTGAGATTCTTCTTATTGTTAATACATATATCCTTAATCTACAAATTTTTTATATCTCAATTTTCTTACTGTACCCAAAAATTTGCATGTTTTTGATTCACTCTCGATCCGTCCTAAAAGATCCCAACACGCCACTCTCCCTCGATCCGACCTGAGAAATCTCTCCGGCAGCATCTGTAATCTAAGTTGTTCTGTCTCTCTACAGAATGCTATAATATGCTGCCAGTTTTCATGGTCATCGCATAGTGGGCATAGTTTAATGCCTTCCTCATTTGTTAAATTATGGGCCATCCATCCCCCCAAATGAAACATGCAATAGCACTTTTATCATCCCCATCCAAAGAGTCAATATATTTCTCCCTTCCCCACGAAAGTTTCAGTTCTGTCTGCAGGGTGAGCGATATTTTCTGACTACACTCTGCTTCTATATACTGTCTGTCTATATCGATTAGTCTCTTCTTAACTGTCCTCCAAACATTTATATTATTCCGCGTACTCCTCTCCCATACCCAACCCATCCCTATGCCCTTCAATCCCCTTTCTACACCGATTACCCAATCTCCCGAAACACACTGCCTTTTCTGTTCATTGTAACACTCTGCTCTAAGCGAGTCCTGATTCCCGTTTATTATGTCCAACCAATACTTAATAGCCATAATTTTGCCCCTTATTGTGTCCGAAAATGTACCGAATTCCTTCAGTATGCCACAATTTGAAGTCCCCGTTGCTAATCTCATCGCTTTCTTAAGAAACATAGGTTGAATTTTATCTAGTGTCCCCGTTCGTTCCCAACCCCATAATTCTGAGCCATACAGCATGGTCGCTCTCACAGTCGAAGAATAAACCTGTTCTAGTGTACGCATCGGTATGTTTCGCAATTTTGACATATTATTAAGCATTCGCTTGTCCGGCACCTAGCTCTCATTGTTGCATTTCGATGTGTCTCGTCCATTTTCCATTCATTGTCAAAGTCATCCCCAAGTAGACAAAGTTTTTAACATTTTCTAAATTCTCACCACGGTATGTCCACCTTTCCCTCCCGCTGTATACCGACCCGTTTTTAAAAGTCATGGCTTTCGTTTTGCTAACGTTAACAGTAAGTCCCCAAGTCGTACAGTATGTCGATAGTAAATCTAAACCCTTCTGCATGCCATCTATTTTTGTGGAAAAGAGGCATAAGTCATCTGCATACATTAGAACAGGAATACTTCGCTCAGTTTCAATTAATGTGTGTATGCGGGAATACTAGCAATGATGAACAGTTTAAGCGCTTCATTTATTATACATTGTTAGTATCTACGTCCATGCGACACATCAACAGTGCTGTTATGTATCGTGGATGTGGGGATTAATGAAATAAATCGACAAAGAATAAATGAAAATGTACGAGAATATTTGAATAACCGGGCAAATATATTGGAAAAATGTTGAGAGAAAAATAAATTCGCCGAATGAGTTGGCTCAGGAGATACGTTTTCCTCAGATATCAAGGGAAATTCTCGATTGTAATTTCATACCAGGACACATTTAATCATTATTGCAATTTTATATATCCTTCTTCTTTCCTCTTCTTCCATTGGTCCTAAGGTCTTCTAAGAACCTTGGTCTCCTTTATAACATCTGCCCATACTTCTCTATTCCTAGCTTTTTGTCTTGCATCTTTTAACTCAGTTGTCTTAAGTTTTCCTCAAACTTGTCCAACGATCTTAGTTTCTGTCTTCTAATCTATCTTCTTCCTTCTGGTTTCCCTTCTAAATTCCTTCTTGCACTTCTTTCCTGCTCCATTCGCAACACATGTCCTACCCATTCCAGTCTCTTTCTTCTAACTAACTCACTGGGACTATCGAACCCATAGATTTATGGCCGCGCGGACATACGCTCTCCATATATCCCTATCCTGAGCTAATGTTTTCCAATCATTCCCTGTATAATCTACTTCCCTCAAATCATGGCTAATGTTATTCTCCCACTTCATTCTTGGTCTCCCAAATGGGCGTATTTCCTCTGGTTTTCCTGCAAGAAGTTTCCATGCATGTCTTCCTTCACCTTTCGTGCACATGTCCTGCCCATCACAGACTACGAGACTTAACTGTTCTTACTATATCTGGCTTCCTATAAAGATCGTGTAGTCCACTGTTATGTAATCTTCTCCATTCACCTGTCTGTTCACCTCTCTTTGGTCCAAAAATATTCCTAAGAACTTTATTCTCAAATACTCTTAATGTTGATCCATATTTGGTTCGTCTTCCGGGCTTATAGGCCGTGGTCTGGTTGTCTTCTTACTCGACGTTTCGTCTACTGCTGCGGTAGACATCATCAGGAGATACTGCGTGCTTACTGTGAACTCCTCAACAGTCGGCTGCAGACTGGCTGGTCGTTAGATAAGATAAGATAATGTGTGTGGAAATGCTGGACCGTCCTTTTTTGCTTGCCTCTCAGCCAGCCAAGCAAGCACCCGGCTTCCCGGGAGCCTACTTGGCAGCCGAGGGTTTGCAGGTTGGAACCTAGCACCTCCGGCTGCTATAGGGTCTTACATGCCCTCTTCAGCCCTTTGTTTTTAGTCGTCGATGTTTGAGCGAATATCCACTGCCGAGTCCGACTGGCCGCAGATCGGTCGTCAAAGATCCGATTGTCGGGCACCACCAAGCCTCGCAGACGCTGGTCGATTCCAATGATCTTGGTGTTCGCCGATCATGCCGCCGAGAGGAAGACCGCAACAGCCGCAGAAGCCGCCAAGCCCCGAAAGGGCAAGGACGGGAGGGCAATCCGCCATTCCATCCAGAAACGGCTACCTCAGGATTTAGCTGATCTGATTTGTAATTTAGAATTTTGACAAAAAAATTTTGGGAGGGTTGTGATTTACTGGTGGATTGAAAGGGACCACTCCGACATTTGTCTTATCGCCAAGGGAAACCACCGAAAACCTTGGCAGAGTGGCTTGAATTTAATTAAAGCAAAGCCAGATTGATCAGCGTTGTTTATTGGTCCAAGGTAATTTACCAGTAGGAGTCATTGGAAACTGTCTCTCTGTTTATAGCTAAACCCCGGTTGGAGGAGAGGTTTTCTGCGCGCACCGAGTTGTGCGCTGTATTGCCGTGTGCAGAAGTCATAGGCTTCGTTGTCGTGTTATGCAGTGCTGGGATCCAAATTTTGTTTATCTTCAAGGTTTCTTCTTTTTTTGTTGAAGGAATTTTTATGTTTGTATATTTCTATGGCTTCTCTGTATAGTCTGGTGTAGTAATGTGATGTTTGTGATAATACTTGGGTATCTTCAAATCTTATAATATGTTGTTGGTTGTTCATCAAGTGTTCCGCTACGGCCGATTTTTCATTTTGTTTTAACCTGCAGTGTCTCATGTGTTCTTGTAATCGTGTGTTGATCATTCTTTTTGTTGTACCGATGTACACCTTTCCACAACTGCACGGGATACGATATATACCGGCATGACTCAAAGGATCTCTAGTGTCTTTGGCTGGGCGCAGTATATTGCTGATTTTTTGTGTTGGTTTGTAGGTTGTTGCTATGTTGTATTTATATTAAAGAAATACAACATAGCAACAACCTACAAACCAACACAAAAAATCAGCAATATACTGCGCCCAGCCAAAGACACTAGAGATCCTTTGAGTCATGCCGGTATATATCGTATCCCGTGCAGTTGTGGAGAGGTGTACATCGGTACAACAAAAAGAATGATCAACACACGATTACAAGAACACATGAGACACTGCAGGTTAAAACAAAATGAAAAATCGGCCGTAGCGGAACACTTGATGAACAACCAACAACATATTATAAGATTTGAAGATACCCAGGTATTATCACAAACATCACATTACTACACCAGACTATACAGAGAAGCCATAGAAATATACAAACATAAAAATTCCTTCAACAAAAAAGAAGAAACCTTGAAGATAAACAAAATTTGGATCCCAGCACTGCATAACACGACAACGAAGCCTATGACTTCTGCACACGGCAATACAGCTCACAACTCGGTGCGCGCAGAAAACCTCCCCTCCACCCGGGGTTTAGCTATAAACAGAGAGACAGTTTCCAACGACCAGCCAGTCTGCAGCCGACTGTTGAGGAGTTCACAGAAAGCACGCAGTATCTCCTGATGATGTCTACCGCAGCAGTAGACGAAACGTCGAGTAAGAAGACAACCAGACCACGGCCTATCAGCCCGGAAGACGAACCAAATATGGATCAAGACGCCGGCCGTGAAAGCCTACAATTATATATAAGCAACTCTTAATGTTCTTTCCTCCCTTAAAGTAGGAGTCCATGTTTCGCAACCATATAACTGATAGAATAATAGTTTTACATAATTTCACTTTAACGTTTTTTGAAAGGAGTCCCTATCAACAGTCCCTGTAATGCATAATACAGGGACTCATCTTCTACCAGATCTAAATCCCTATATATATATATATATATATATATATATATATATATATATTCAATTCCTGATTCATTCTAATTTTCCATGCATCCTGTTCCTGTATTGCTCCATGTATTTTCCTTCATATTTTTCTTTGTCATGTATTTAATATGAACTTATATCTTTCTCATTATGTCCATGGTTCACTTCCAAACATAACTATGGGATTAAGTAATGATTTATGTTTTAATTTTTACAAGAGGCCGTTTCATCAAGGTTGAAGCAAGACCTCAGATGCGCAGAAGACCAGTTTCATTAACCTTGACTGCGGGTTGTCTAACGTACAGGCATACACATTCTATTCCAAAGTAATGTACTGTCAGTCAAAAATTTATTAGTTTTCGTCAGCTTACTTCTAAAACCTCGTAAGTCTAATTTAACTAATATTTCAAGAGAGCATAAAAACTTTTTTGGCATTGCTTATTATTTTGTAATTATGTTAATAAATAAGAGGTTGAGGACTGGAGGATGAAAATCTGTATAAAAATAAAATTATGTCTTATTTTGAATTTAAACATTCAAAATATGACATTAAAGACAAAGTTACAAAATTATAAGTAATGTTAAAAAATGTTTTATGCTTTTCTGAAATTTTTGTTAAATTAGACTTACGCGGTTTTAGAAATAAGGTGGCGTTATATTGCGGTGTTAAGTAGAAGATTTCTCGTATCTACAAGATCGTAGAACCGTCCAATCCCCATCTCTTCTATATAAACTAGTACACATATAATTTCCTTATCACACCACTACTTTGGATTCTGTGATGCACATAAATTAGGCACACGATCCCTTCAGCACATTGTCTTCATCACACTATATATTTTCTCAAAATCCTTTGTAGTTTCTCTTGCACGAACATGGAATTCTCTTCCACCTTAATTGAGACTAAATTTATTTTAATGAAAACAATATACGAAACATGATTTTATAGCCATTCAGGACTGGTTCATCGCAACTAAGGCCCACTCTGTACATACACATTATTGTAATGTAGATTAAGATTTTAGTTATAGATGTGTGGATGACACAACGAGAGTGAAAGGCGAAAGTAAATCAACGCGTGTGAAAAAATATCTGTTATCAGTGTAGTGCCAACGCAAAAAATATATTTTTCTATAATAAAGTGAATAAACACTTCAATTGGACGTAAAGAAGAAGACTCATACTGCGGACATTACACAATCAGATCATTAAATAACTGTTGAGTGAAGCATGAAGATGTAAGTTATCAAAATTCGAACTTTAAGAAGGTCTGATATTTTGTTATAAGGGTTTCTTGTGTATTTACATTGTTTTTCATGTAAAAGAAGGGTCAATGTTTGCAATCTGTCAAGTAAGTGAGATAGTACGTACACCCGGAATTAACATACCCCCAAGCAAAACATGATGGCCATATTTAAAGGTGCTGATAGTTATTCAATAGTAAAATTAAGTATATCAATGGAGAGGACCATTACGAATACATAGAAAATTAATTAAAGTTGTCCATATATTCATAACGGGGCATGTGTATCGATATTAGATCTAGGCATTATTTCCCAGTATCTAATATAATAAAAAGGAATTTTATTCAAATGTAATATAGGCTAAAATATGAAACAGTAATAATAATCCGAATTATACCGAGTTTATACTCAAAATAATGAGGGCTCCATTTGCAGTACAATGAAAAATATAAATAAATTGATAATTAGAACAGTATACGATTTTTATATAAAGTTTAATAAATTACCAACATCATAGAGTTATTACTCAGAGATATTACTCATGGTTTTTCCAGGGGCTGCGTTGCTGAACACAATAGGGAAAGGAATTCAAACTTCCCTTTGTAATACAAGGTACTGTCAACTTGGTATAAAATCCCCAAACTAACAAATTACACTTACACAATAAAATACAAAATGACAGGTTTTCCAATGTTAACGAGCATGGGATGCTTCCAAAACTAATTAAGATAAAAATATATTGGCATGGCAGGAGACGTCTTTATCGGAGATGTGGCACTTAGTAAGTCGTTATAGGAAAAATATATATAATTATTTTTTGCCAACCTAAGAAAAAGATATAGAGGGTTTGGATATCCCTTGGTAATTGAAAATGGGCGTAAACCAGCATCTTTGGAAATATGATATATAGAAGAGGGGGACGAACCCCAAAATTAGTAACATTTGTTAATTTGTAAAGAGGCCAGAGCATATATGTGGGCGGGATTATAAAATACCTAATAAACTAAATAAATTATTCGCGAAGAGTATCGTACAACACTTAGTTGTTAGCCCGACGTCTAACAGGGCACGCTTGTTTGTTGGCAGTCTAACAGGGCACGCTTGCTTGTTGGCAGTCTAACAGGGCACACTTACTTGTTAACCCTACGTCTAACAGGGCTCATTTTTCTAACTTCGCCAAAGTAAGGATCGTCTCCTACATTGTGCTTTGGAACTCAAGAAAGTCGGAGAACCGACTAGTCTATACATCTACTAAAATAAACTACTAATTGTATTAACGCCACGGCAGCCACCAGTGATTTACCTAATAATATATCACTTTAATCTTCCTTGCGTGAACCTTTTATGAGAATCCAGCTCTTACCGAACCATAAACCCGAGCCGTCCGGAGCATCAAACCGTCCAGGTACCCATATCCCTCGGACACCAAACCTTGTTCTACAACCTAGCTAGTCCCGAGCAACAAATTAGTCCTCGTATCTTATCCTGGACACTAATTAAACCATCCCGGAGTAAAATCCTGTTACAGGTGTCTCCCGGCAGTGAGATCTATATCCAAAATAACATACGGCAAGTAGAAATCCTGTCACATCTGACATATTCAGAAGTCGTCGGCCAAATAATAATTTGACAACCATATTATGATCTTTCACATGTGTTATGTATTCTCTTCCCGTCACTTGATACATCGTTCCGTAACAAAAGTGTATATATTTTTTATTTTCCACTACGAATATTGGTATTAATAATAGATAAAGGCAATGCAATTCCGCTTTAGGCCTTTGGAATAGGAGGAGGTTAAGGCTACCACTTATCTAGAAAATTGGTACGAGATGTCAGTGCTTCATTCAGGTCTGCATTGACACCTGGTAGTACTCATTTCCATAATAGGCTGAGCCAATTCTACAACCTTTCTGCCGCCACAAGCTTCAGGCCCACTGGGTCATAAAAGTAAATCTTAAATTACTTCTGTTCATCTCTTTTATTTGCACGGTTATTTTCAAAAACACCTTTTTATTCTGGTGAAATGGTGGTAACCATTCTTGCATGTATTTCTAAGATTTCAAAATTGAAAAACAGCTGGTATTTATGGAGATAAATACCTTGATTTTAATTGCAATAACACTCAAGTTTCTAAAAAATGAATGCACAGCCAGTCTCAACATTTATATGAAATTATGGTCAGTCAACCCAGCAATAGGGAAGTTTGGGCGAGATTCTTTAAAATAATTATTTCGCATTGAGTATCTCCACCACTTTCTTTACACAAATATTCCTCCTCCCGATAACTTACCATATTCTCTTGCATGTGTCCAATACATACCTCGCTACACTGTTTTGTTTGTTGAAAATGAGCATTTGACTAGACCATAGAAGAATAGAGGTGAACGCATGTAAATCTCCCAATCGTGTGCCTGCATCTCACTTGATATCGGTTTTGTTGATAGGGGAAGAGATTGCCTTAAAAGCCTTATTTAGATAGCATTTTTATGCTATGCTTTGCAGCTTTACTAGGTAATTACAGGTGTGGTAGCTTTACTACTGCTTTTCACACCGGTGAAGGATGATGATGATGGCCAGATGATTTTTGAGGACCGTTGGTCCCTAAACTTCCTGACATTTGTCATACAGATGAAGAAAAACCCCCCGAAAAAACCTATCCCAGGAGCTTGTCCCGACCAGGAATTGAACCCGGGCCCGCTGCGTGACAAGGTAGCATGCTATCTCAAGACAACAGCGGTGAACAAGATGAGGAATTGTATTCTAAAAAATGCCGCCATATCTCCAGCTCTGAAGTTTAGGTTATATAAGGGGGTAAAGGGAGAATTCGCCCTCTACTGCCAATAAGGATATGGTTGTAATGGGAGTAGATGTCTGCCACAACCAATCACTGCTCTTGACGCAGCTATAGCACTCTAGTAAGGTTTGATATTGCCGAGATGTTGTCAGCTGTATGTCTGCTAATCGCATACATAAAGCGGCCACTCCCACTGAATATCCATATCTGTAACACTGTCGTGAAAATGTCAAGACCGGAGAATCAGTGGCTGCAGTATAGTAATGTTTCACAATAATATATAAGATATTAGTGTTACATATTTGTGTATATATTTACATGGTAGCTGTGTAATATTCATGTACGTAAATCAACATTGATTCATGTATATAATTGTTATGAGTAGAGCTCAGACTTCATTGCCTTTTTATTGCCGTTTCGCTTTCAAATAGTTGACTACACAGGTAGTTAGTCCTGTCCCGTGCGCAGTGCCACACTCATTGGGTCTTTGCTGTGCTGCTACAAGTATAGTATGCAGTCAAATCATAATACCGATCACCACGATCTGATGAATGATTACAACATGCCGAAAACAGACACACACAAGATGAATTCACTTGTACGTAAGTACGGCCGTGAGAATTTTTGCCTAAAAGAAGATAAAATATTTCGTAAATTGTGTAATGTGGAGTTGAAGGGGGAGAGAAGAATTTTTATCAAGATCCATTGCAAATTTAAAACACGCATTGGGAATATGAAACATAAGCTTGACGATGAAATACAGTCACCTGCACAAGGAGTTTCAGGCACTTGTAATCATCCTGAATTTTACAAGGATCTATGCAAAACGATGGTTTCCGCGAATATTGCTTTCAATAAAGTGCAAAATCCAGCTTAATAATTTTTTTTGAGAAATATATGCGAAGAAAAATATCATGTGAAACAACTTTACGCAGGTTTTATTTATCTCCTTATTATGAAGAAGTTCAGAAATGCATTAAAATATTATGTACAGTGCACATACTTTTTTGTGTTACCTCTTTATTTAAAACTTTACGAAGAAAATAATTGTGTAGAAATAATGAACTTGTTATTTTTTGTAATAATGTATGCAGCATTGTATTTATAGATGCACAAAGAGAACTAATGTACGGAAATTATAAATTTGATTAACTTTTTGTTGTACTGTAGCGTTTAATTTAAAAAGTTAAAAAATATTGTAAGCAACAAAATAAACTTGTAATCCACAATTAGCTACTTATTTCATTACCCGCCTATACCTCCTGTAAACAGTACAGCACAAATGCCATACTAATCAGACTGGTGCAACTACACCCCCTACCACTCTATCATCAAGCAATATTATGTATAGTAAGACTGCATTTAATCTAACTCCATGTCCATGCCCTAGTTATGAGTAATTTATGAATGCTGATAATAATAATACGATGGGTGATGATAGGTAATAATGCGCCAGAAGATGCCTTAAATCTAAACTTAATCTAATGAAGTGAATATGATGATGATAATGATGGCCAGATGATGTTTGGTGGCAATTGGGCCTTAAAGTACCCTGATATTTGTCTTACAGGTGAGGAAAAACCCCGCAAAAACACCCAGGAAACTTGTCCATAGCGGGGATTGAACCCGGGCCCGATGCGTGACGGCTGCATGCTACCTCAAGACCACAGTGGTGGACTCGTTATAATAATGTAACATCGAAGATACTTATCTTTTTGTTTAGGCATGAGTTCCCATTTATCTGGAAGACGTAAGCGATTTATTAAATTTAAAAAAAAGTTTCAAATCGCACATTACCATAATAGACAAAAAGGTATAGATAAAATAATATTGTCTAGGTTTACGTTGCGGAGAATTAATCCATTAGTTATAAATAGAATTTATTAGAGCTTATATTTTAATAATACGTTTAAAAATGCATATATTGATGAGCTCAAAATGTTGTTACAAAATAATTCAATTAATAAGATCACAAAAATATGTTAAAATGAATATGAATATTGTTGGATTCATTACTAATCTTTAATGTGAAAACCGTAACTTTTTTTTTGCTAAATTTATAACTTCATACTGACTTATGTTGAACCAGTTGGATGTAACAAAAATTGGAGGATATGTTAATTAATTGACATTAAATATGATGATGTTAGTCATTTTGCTGCAAATTTAATAAAACTCGTCTTATTTTTCTTTAAATTTCAATCGCGTCACATTGACCAATTCCTAACGGCACGGTTGCTCATTGCAGCTGGTTTCAAGCACAAGTGTTGCTAGCGCACTAGCAATAGCGGTGCGAAGAACGTAAATAATAGTTTCCCTTCTTCTTAACATAAAGTAATCACACTACAGGCCTCAGGAGGCCCTTGGGGTAGTAGGAGGTTAAGGCGACCACTATTTCTGAACAATCGGCACTTGATGTCAGCCGGGTTGTCAGCCCTGCGTGACGGCCGCCTTTAACCCCAGAACAAGCGTCTGGTACTCATTTCCGTTAGAGGCTGAGTCGACCCCAGGGCCATAGTGCCGCCAGAAGGTTTGGGTCAGTTTAAAAATCCTGACCCACCGGGACTTGAACCCTCGACCATTCGGCTTGTAGCTCAGTGCCTTAACTACTACGCTACGGCGTGCCCCCTTCTTCTTAACATTAATAGCTATTTTTTGATTACTTTATACAGATAGCAGAGCACTGCATACTTTTTTTACTTGAAATTCAGAACCGGTTTCATAATTTCGTGTACTGGCGTAACAAAAACAAACTATCATTTGGCATAAAATCAATTATGATAATGAGGGTCTTCGATGAAAAGGTTGTAACTAAGTTTTTGCGAACACAATGAGCATCTGATGATGGCAATCCTGGAGCAGTTATATGTGGTACTTTCACTAAAACCAATGTCAAATGCATTTTCAATCACATTTTGTGAATCGCGTTACACTTTGTTCCACGTTATAGCAAGACTTTTTCCATACTTAAATACGCATATCTTAGTAAATGTCTGCTAATAGTTGATTATATACAAGGAAATGCAGTTTTATAATAAAGAATCTATCAGATATTTTCACGTCACCATCTGATTTTAGACGCACATATTCTTCAAGTCGTCGCAAATAGATCTTATAATGACGAAAAAAAAACAAGTGGTTGTATATATTGGTGGCCCCTACAGGAAAAATTTGCAGTCTTACATTTATATCGGGTAAACAGTCCTGTAGCAATTGTTCATCCATATGCCCGGACCACGAATCGCATATTAAAAGTGAATCCATTTCAACGTTTTCATTAACACGTGTTTTAATAATGTTTTCAAATGTTCTTTTGTCTTTTCCCACTAGCACTACAGTCTACATACACATTTGGAGGTGTATTCTGTTTTATCTTCTTCTGAACTTTGGGCCCAAATTTGTTTCCAGAACGTTCTTGAAAACAGAGGTAAAAACATTCAAATAAGAACATATATCGTGTAAGAATGTGCAGTTCCATGGGTTTTGAACTGTAGGAACAGTGAGCTTTTTGCCATTGACTGCCAGTGTTCTGTTTTCTGTCATTTCATAATTAAATTGACTTTGGTCACAGTTCCACACATTCTTTGTTGGTCCACAGTTTTCTCGAATGGTCTGATTAACGTCTCTTACAAATTTATTTGCATTTTCAATAGCTTGTGTTTCGTTTTCAATACCCTTCACAGTGACGAATTTGGTATTTTTTCTTGAAGAAATAGTTTTCTTTTTTGAAATTTCAAATTAATGTATTTGAAGCTTTAAATTCATTCAAACACAAATCCTTCGCTCGAAAAAGAGCCCACGATTGTAAATGCCAATAGTGCACTGTCAATCCCCGATCTGGAGAATCTCGAAACTTATTAAGGATGTAGTCTTTAATTTGGGCGATTTTCTAAGGGTCCCTGTTTTTTAATTGTGAAGCTAGATAAGATGTTTTATTTTCTATATACATTAAAACTGTTTTTACATTTTTGTTATTAATTACTGATAACCATTTTTTTTATTATTTGTGAATAGGACTTCGGGCCAGATTTCAGTGACATCCTATATTCATAAATGTTTTCCAAAGTTTCTTCAGAATAGGCAGACAGTACGTTAGGACGTTTAGTTTTTTTAACAGGAGACAGCTCAAAGCTACTTGAACTGTCACGTTCCTCACTGGATTCGTTGGCAATTTCAAAGTCTTCAGAACATCCGGCCTGTGTGAGCTTCTGACTGCAAGTAGCATAGTCTTCGAAATCTAGAGTATTTTCACTTCTAACCCATTCCAATATTTTTGTTCTATAATTTCGTCCGGAAAATACGCAAACTGGCCATCCTCCAATTCAGGTTCTTCGCGTTTTTCAAATGTTTCCTGAACTATAGATTCTAACGCAGTTAAGACGTAAAATGGATTTATTATGACCATTTTATTCTTTTGATGAAATATTTTATTGACTCACAAGACTATTACCTGTAAATGTACACATTTACGTGTAAATATACTGTTATGTCCTAAAAAGTATTAATTTACACCATAAATATGCTAAGTAATAAATGATAAAACATATATTCTATTGTACATTCAATTTATTGAGCTTTTATATGTTTAAATATACTGTACGAATGTTCTACTGCAGGAGTGAAAAAATAAAAAAAAAACATTCAGACTCCGGTGCGCTGCTCTTCAAGTAACCGTGCCGCTCCGTTGCAATTTTTATTTCGTTAGTTTATCTCTCTCCCTCCCTGTCCCTTTTTTGCTCTTCCTTCGTTCACAACACTATAATTTTCTATTTTTATTTGTTTATTTTATTTTTTCCGAATATTTTACTTATTTATTCCGTCATATACCGATGCCAAGCCTTTATTTATTTTTTCTTGTTCCTTATTTCCTATTAAATATTATACATACTATTGAATTTGCACTGAAATGACTAATATCACGGTGTTTAGTATCCTTCATTCAACATATCCGCCATTTTTTGTTACAATCCAACTGGTCCAACATGAATACTTTCCTTGTAAGACAAAACGGAGGTCTCTGTCGCGCCATAGCAATTACGCTCCGATGTTTAAACAAGTTTTTTTTTTCTTTTCATGTATAATGAGTGTGGAAATACTACTTGACCTCGGTATTGCATACAAGAATAAAAGTTCTACACATTGTCAGTCTGCAACTTCATTCCTTAGTTTGCAGTTGGTTTTTCGTTGCTACCGCCTTATTCTTCACTAGTTCGTTTTTAGGTTCATCAAGACAGTACAATAGCGAATGTAAGTACAATTTATTAAATTTATACTATTCGAAATATCGTTCATTCCTTTACAATTGATATGTTCAAAATTGTTTTTGTGTGTAAATTCTTTGTATGAGACGAAGTTTTCCCGAATCCTGTCTGTCTTTTGGTATAGTATAACTAGCCGCTTTCCATGGTAATTTCCAATATGAAAAATAAAAAAACAACAACTCAAATGCGCGCTAGATCCTGAAGATCCTTCCTCTACCAGCCGTATGCCGCCCTCACATGCACATGTGTTAATCAAAGAGATGGATGATCATACATCCAGTATAGGATTAACATGTGGTCACCATATCGAGTCCCCAAGTCGTTATAGCTACTTTTCTCAACCTCATCACTACTTACAGCAATTACTGAAGTTTCCTCAAGTTGCTGGGTAGACATCGGTGATATACATTGGACGAAATTCTTCAAGAACATTTATTCCCAAAAGGTAATCGAACCATAGTGAGTCCCATAGCTCTGAGCCACGGTATGACGCCTTAACTGCTCGGCCACTATACGAAACATATGCTAAATAAATATAATTTAGCTTGTGTATTTATTTATGTTCTTTATTTATTTCCCTTTGTAGAGTTAATGCCATGTTGTCTTCTCTTTCACTCACCCAAACAAGCATATAAACGTAATTATATTATATTCAAATACAAAATTCACAGTAAAAATAGATACTAAACGAACATTTGGCCAAAATAAACAATAATAAAAGTAGGATATCATAATATAATAAAGTTAATAATAATTCAAATTAAAGCTAAAAATATACATACACGAATGAATAACAGCTCTCATCTACTACACATGAAAAAATCATAAATGTATTGAATACATCTATCAGGTATATATGTGTATGTATATATATGTATATATGTACATATATAAATATATATATAGGCCTATATAACATGAAAAGAAAAATAAACGCCTGAACCGGGATTTGAACCCAGGACCTCTGAATTGATACTTCAGTGCGCTAACACTTACTTTATCCAGGCTCCTAGCACCAACACATATATCCATCCATAGTAATTCTGCCCGAAGGTAGGTCCTTCACTGCAATCATAGCATTTTCATGCTATGCTTGCAGCTTTATAGGGAATTGCAGATGTGGTAGCTTTTCGTTCCTTTCCACACCGGTGAAGGATGATGTTGATTATAATGATAATGATAAGGATGATGATGATTATAGTGACTATTTAACTCATGCCCCAAATGGGAGTCGATGACCAATCACGTTTCAATGATTTCTGTTATACAACCAATCAGAGTCTTGTTTCACGAAATATTTATCAGTGTTATATTTACTATATTAAAGAAAACTCCTCCTTTTTAATATTCTGAACAGGTCTGACCATTATTTTGCAGTGACTGAGCCTGTGAGAAATACGGCTACCAGATTGTATATATAGTGCATGTATGTCAACACATGCCGCATGCGGGATTTAATATAAAAACATTTTTAGCAATTGATTATACCACCAAAAAAAGAAACCACTGTTTGCACTTTCTTAAATGTATTTTTTTCCCAGGTAATAATCCAGAAAAATAATTGTCATATTTATATCATACGACATCAGAAATGAATTAATATACAGTTTGATGTGTTTCATTTTTTCTCCACTAGAGAGCATTCTTACAATATTGCGTTCCTTTGGCAACAAATAGCATAATCTGGTTGCAGTGATAAACAAAAGAAGCAGATGAAGCGTACCTATCGTCTCTCATTTGTTTTCAAACATCGCCGTTTACATTAAATATATAAATATTTTAAAATAACTATAGTTAAATAATGATTTGTGAGTAAACAGCTTAATTTTATTCGTTAAATAGTCCTAACAAATGCCACTCTTGATTTCCAAATTCTCTAGATAAATTGGAAATCACTCGTGGCATTACTTATGATTTATGATAATGATAAGGATGATGATGATGGCCATATGATTTCGGGGGCCGTCTGGGCCTTAAAGTTTTCCTGACATTTGTCTTACAGGAGAGGTAAAACCCCGATAAAAACCTTACCCAGAAAAACTGCCCCGACATGAGATCGAACCCGGGCCCGCTGCGTGACAAGGCAGCACGTTGCCTCGAGACCACAGCGGTGGACTTCATATATATATATATATATATATATATATAGCACAAAAGACATTAAGTTGAAATGTTATAAATCCTAATACTATGCAATTTAATAAAAGAAAAAAAAAGGGAAAAGAGTGGAAGAACTTCGGGTAATTCGGACCCCTGTTTTGAATTTGTTGTTTTTCTTCTTTTAATTAAGGGATTTCAATTTTATTTAATTATAGTGATTACACTGTTCTGTAAGGATTTTGTTTTTTTTATAATAAATGAGCGTTTCTGAACCCCAATTTCACACTGATTGCAAAAATGAAATCCGTTTTCGCGTACCACGTCAGAATTTTTTACAATTCAAAATTTTATGTTTTGAATATTTTTCGTTATGTACGTACTGTGGTAATATTACAGTGTGCTTATATTTTGTTAGAAAGGCCCAACAGTTTATAATTTAAATTTTACTACTTAAAATGTGAAGTAATATAACAATTATTATGTTTCATTTTAAATTATGTTTATATTTATTAAAATCTACTAACTAATGCGCCCTAGGTCCGTACAAAAATGTGTGGTTTAGTAAATGCTGCAAATCTGTTTTGATATACCTATGTGGGTCATATACGTTAGTAAAACAAAGAATATAACTGCTTTTGTAAAGAAAACTTGCTTTCAATATTTGGGCATAAGTTAGGAGACGAGGATGAATCGTGCTCCCCTCGCAAAGTGTGTCGTAGTTTTGTTGAAGAGTTGGAAAAATGGAAAAAAGAAATTATTGCCCTTTGGTATCTCTATGATATGGAGGGAACCTACAAATCATGGAGACGATTGTTATTTTTCCACAGATAATATTGCAGGATATAATGCTAAACAGAAGAAAGATATTGTGTATCCTAACATTTCCTCTGCCATTCAGCCCGTATCTCATGGTCCTGATATTCCGGTTCCCTTACACCCTGAAGCAGATATACTGCCCTCTGCATCCAGTAGCAATGAAACTGAATCTCCTGTGGATGGTGAACCATATAATTCTGATCATGACAGATTTATTAATCAACGTGAGCTTAATGATTTAGTGAGTGTTTTAAATTTGTCTAAATAATCAGCTTAACTGTTAGGCTCTAGGTTAAAAGTAAAGAAAGTATTGGCTGAGGTAACATATTTTTCATGTTACAGGCATCGTGAGAAGGAACTTGTCCCTTTTTTTGCTGAAGAAGAAAATTTCGTTTATTACAAAGACATCCCTGCTGTCTTAAAATTGTATAACATAAACTGCAATTCCAAAGAGTGGAGGTTCTTCATAGATTCTTCTCAAAAAAGTCTTAAAGTTGTTTTTCTTCTTAATGGAAACATTCATCCTCCCATTCCTGTGGCCCACTCTTTTGTTTTAAAGGAGACATGTAAACATTTTGTTACAAAAATGCAGTACGAAAACCATCAATGCTAGTCTGTGGAGATTTAATGATTAGTGGACTATTAGTTGGTCAGAAAGCAGGTTTCACAAAATACCCTTCTTTCGTATGTGAATGGGTCAGAACACTGGGAAAGAGAACAGTGGCCACGTAGGACCAAATTAATACCGGGCGAAAAAAAAGTAAACCTCTTCTTGAACCCTCAAAAGTATTGTTGTCACCTCTCCATGTAAAATTAGATTCAATGAAACAATTTGTGAAAACTCTAAACAGTGAGTGCTTTAAATACCTTTGCGCTACATTACCTTCATTATCCTATGAAAAAATTAAAGCTGTTTTAATCGTTGGCCCATAAATTCGAAACTGATGACGGACAGTCACTTCCAGAATATTATGAGTCGAAAAGTGAAGTATGCCTGGAATGCTTATAATTATTAATTATTATTAAGTAATGGTCCAGCGCTGTGGTCTCGATGTAGCGTGCTGCTTTGTCACGCAACGGGCCCCGGTTCGATCCCCGGTCGGGGCAATTTTTCTGGGTGAGGTTTTTCCTCACCTGTAAGACAAATGTCAGGAAAACTTTAAGGCCCAAACGGTCCCCGAAATCATATGGCCACCATCATCCTTATTATCATCATCATCATCCTTCACCATTGTGGAAAGCAATGGGAAGCTGCCACACCTACAATTCCCTAGTAAAGTTGCAAGCATAGCATTAAAATACTATGATTGCAGTGAAGGACCTGCTTTCGGGCAGAATTGGATTAAGTAATGATTAATTAGTAGCAAATAAATTCTGGCCTAGTTTTCACACAAAATTCATGTTGAAAGTAATTTTGATTACGTTTTACAGAGCTATAATTTCATTTCTATTCATTAATATTTTGAAAACTTGACGTGATCGGATAAATTTTCGAATTCAACACAAAAAAAATCCGTTTAGAATCACCTATCAGATTTAAAAAAAAACAAAAAATAAGTTTTAAATTGCAGAACGGTGTTATCATTAGTGTTATGCCTATGGAATATCAGTGTTACTTTAGTCGAACACGAAAACTAGCTAACTAACTCACTGGCACTATGGAACCCGTTGGTCAATGTCCGCGCGAATATTAGCTCTCCATGCATCCCTGCCCTGAGCTAATGGTTTCCAATCATTCCCTGTATAATCTACTTCCCTCAAATCATAGTTAATGTTATTCTCCCACCTCATTATTGGTCTACCAACTGGGCGTTTTCCCTCAGGTTTTCCTACAAGAAGCTTCCATGAACATCTTTCATTCTCCATTCGTGCCACATGTCCTGCCCATTGTAGTCTACGAGACTTGACTATTCTTATTATATCTGCTTATCAAAGTTACATTGTTGATTCGACCAACATTATTTGGCAAATAAAGTGTGGACATAAAAAAATCGCAATTGAGTGTTGAGACTTTGAAAGTTATTTTATGTGTGAAACATATTTAACAAATTCTTGTGAAAAAATGCTTGACCTTTTAAACAATGGCAGCAATCTACTTAAAAAATTCACTCAAATGATAAATATGCCAAGGAATAAAATAATACTGGTACTATGCATAATTTAGTAATGTATTACATTTATAAATTTTACTTATATTGATATTAGAATTAATATATTATAACACTATTTTTGCGTTCTATATCAATTTTTGTTGCTCCATAGAGTATCTTTACATTTTATAATCTATAGAATCAAATATTTTTTTATATTCATAATATTTTGGCGAAATGTTCATATTTTAGTAAAAATTTAATATTCCTTCATATTTTTCAATTTTTTAAAATAAAATTTCAATAATTGGTTAAAAAAATTTTGAAGTGTTTGTAGTTTTGAAATTATTTGACAATGTAATATGGTATACAGGTAAAAATTCCTTAGTATCCCATCCCGAAGAAAATAAATAGTTGAATAAGGAGACATGGAATGACCTACTGTAGGCCTTTGTCTCTGCAAAATGTCTACTGAAGGTTTGTGGGTTTCCTATGAATCGCAGGAGGTTCGTTGAAATTAATAATTTCGACAAACACACACAAGCAGCGCGCGGCGCGCATATGTGTACGTACCTTAATATAATGCGTGTAAAAAGAAAAGATACCTCTTTAATGATGTAATCAGCCTTGTTTTTTACCTGGCTACCAAATATGTGAAATGTAGTGGCACAAATAATATTGTTGATATCCTTGAAATCACTGTAGTTAGACAACCAATTTAATTCCATAAACGTTTATTTACAAATAAATAAATAATAGTTTTAAAAAACTAAAACAATACGCTTTATTAGAAAACTGAACTAAAAATGAAAAATAATGTTTAATTTCCAACAAGCTTGGAATAAAATTAATGTAGTCAACAAAAAACAATCTCCAAAACATTTAGAATAAAACTATTGTTATCTATAAAAAAAATATTTTTACCATCAAAAGCGTGGGGTGCTCTATATCAATTAATATATTTGATAATAAACAGATATTGGTAAAAGTAAAGTCTCTAAGAAGAAAATGTAAAAACCATAAAAAGCACCCCATGCTTTTGATGGTAAAATTATTTTTTTTGTAGATAACTCTAGTTTTATTTAAAGTGTGTTGGAGATTATTTTTTGTTGACTACATTAATTTTATCCCAAGCGTGTTGGAAATTAAAATTATTTTTCAATTTTTAGTTCGGTTTTCTAATAAAGTGTGTTGTTTTAGTTTTTTTAAACTATTTTTTAGTTTGGTTTTCTAATAAAGCTTGTTGTTTGAGTTTTTTAACTATTATTTATCTTTTTAGTATTAATATTTTACAGAATAAGATAAAAATGCAAATATCTTTAATTTGATACTATTGAAGTATGAACTAAAAGTAATACACTACTAAAAAAACCTCAAGGCCGGATTTGAACTAGCGACCTATGGATTACTGAAATTATATACTACTACAGTCCACCGTTCTACCAACTGAGCTCTTTCAACGATTGAGTAAGAAGTTGGTAAATCCGCCACCTATTATACGGTTTTTATTATTTTGATTTTCTGCAGATTGTGGCCAGGATTTTAGAAACATTTATGAAATTATTATATTGTCATTAGTCCTTTATATGTATACAAAGTTTCAAGTCGATCCAATGGTTTTAAGTGGGTGAAAATCGTGTTGAAAGATTCCGTTACATAATTACACAGACACTTTTTTCGACTTTCTGATGATGCTGACCAGGTTTTTAGAAAACAATAGTCAAATTAATGTATTGTCATTAGTCCTTTACAGGTATAGAGAGTTTCAAGTCGATCCAATGTTTCTAAGTGGGTGAAAATCGTTTTGAAATATTCCGTTAGATAACTACACAGACACTTTTTTTATGATTCTGGCCAGAATTTTAGAAAAAAAATGAAATTATTGTATTCTCATTGGTCCTTTACAAGTATACAAAGTTTCAAGTCGATCCAATGATTTTGAGTGGGTGAAAATCGTGTTGAAAAATTCCGTTACATAATTACACAGACTCTTTTTTTGATTTTCTGATGATTCTGGCCAAAATTTAAGAAACAAAATAAAATTATTGTATTATCATTAGTCCTTTACAATTATGCAAAGTTTCAAGTCGATCCAATGATTTTAAGTGGATGAAAATCGCGTTGAAAGATACCGTTACATAGATATATACATGCCAAGCTAACATAAAGCGTGTAAAAACATTCTAAGCATGTAATAAAATCAATATATGTGTTGTGCTTGCAAGAAACAGGAAATGTAAACATGAACTCACACCTATGTGTCAATTATTTCACTCTCAAAACTTTCGTCATACATAACCCATTTTTTTAACTTTTATAAATAACTTGCTAAAATCTCAGCCAATCTCTCAGATATAGACTAACTCACTGGTACTATCGACCCCGTAGGTTCATGGCCGCGCGGACATAAGCTATTCATACATCCCTATCCTGAGCTAATATTTTCCAATCATTCCCTGTATAATCTACTTCCCTGAAATCAAAGTTAATTTTATTCTACCACCTCATTATTGGTCTACCAACTGGGCGTTTTCCCTGGTTTTCCTACAAGAAGCTTCCATGCACGTCTTTCAGTCCCCATACGTGCAACATGTCCTGCCCATCTCAGTCTACGAGACTTAACTGTTCTTATTATAACTGGCTTCCTATAAAGACCATGTAGTTCACTGTTACGTATTTTCTCCATTTACCTGTCTGTTCATCTCTTCTCAGATATAGATTTCATTACTTGTTTTTGAGAATATATTTGCATTTTTCTATAAATCTCACCAAATATAGTTATTGCTCTTAGGGCTACAATAGATATTCAAGTATTCTGAGATCTGCTTGACTGATGTTTTGGAGTTCTTAGCAAAAACCAGGATAACATATCACATGGGTTATTATTTCGTAATGTGATTGGCGGCATACTTTACCACCAGAACAAGCGTCTTGTCACATTTACGTTAGAGGCTGAGTCCACCCTAAATTCAAAATGCCACTAGAATGTTTAGATCACTTTTAAAATCCTGACCCCCACCGGGTCTCAAACCCCCCGACTTTCCGTATTGAAGCGTATTGCCTTATCCATCTACGGTAAGGCATACCCCCAATTAGACCTATCTCATAAAACAAGTGACATTTATGTTAGAGGCTGAGTCGATCCCAGGGTCATAATTCCGCCAGAAGGTTTGATTCTTGGGATTGCGAGCAATGTATAAGGTACACCTTGAAGTGGGTTGCTAGCCCGTTTATTATTTGGGGCTTCCTCCCTAGGCCGATTGCCTTCAGCCAGCTTCAGAGCTCACAGCCTGCCCCGTTTTATTTCGGAGTTGTCTCTCCTAGATGGGTTGTCTTGCAGGACTAACGAACCCCATCCGCCCGTTTGTCTATCTACAAGGCAGTAGATGTAGAGCTACCTCTTCCGTCAGTTACACTATACTAAAGGACTCCTTCTCCGCTGTATCTGCCTTTGAGGTCTTCACCGTAACCCCGGCAAGGGGCCCTCACAAGGTACTATCAGCTTCGCAAGCTGAACCAAGGTTTTTTTACGAGGTGTTACTCCTCCCCCTCACTCTTTTTCAACCTGGCGTGCGACAGGCTACCCTGGCGGGTTTCTTCCTCAGAGGAGTGATTTTGGAAATAAACAGAACGAAAATATTACAAATTATGATTAAGAAGAAAATATTACACCCTGAGATGTCATCAGCCAACGGACGAGCGAACCGGTCCCATTGTTTACTGAATAGTTGTGAAGGTATTGGAGAATCATTTGAATCAATTGTTTTAAAACTCGTGAGTAGGTGTGAGCCACTGTATTGTATTCGGCTAGTGGTAATGTTCGTTTCCTCTAGTTCCGAGGGGCACGGGTTCAAACCTGGCCGTGGTCGATGGTATTCTACTAGGATGAAAAAATCCAAGGGACATGTCCTCTGAGAGGGATTATATGTCGTGGGTCCCGAGTATGAAGATCTTCAGGCTCGTTAAAGAACCGCAAGCCTGAACAAAAAGGAATCAAATATTTTGCTGTTTACTTGTCGAAAATCCATTATGATTATTAATAAAATTAAACAAAACTATTAAAGTTTTCTACGATTTTCATATTTATTTTAATACAAATTCGTCTGAAGAAGGTACAAATTACTGAAACAGTGTGCCGTGGTGACGTAAAATCCGAACGTCAGTTCGCTATAGCCTCTGTGATGGTGGATATTGTGTTCGGTACTCATTCCTATCCCTTTTACCCTCTGTCCTATTTTTCTTCCTTGACGTCATCGGCGTGAGTTGTGATGCGCCGAGACCGATGTCTGCGACGAGATGTATTGTCTAATTAACAATCGTAATCTAAGTTTGGTTCCTGCAAGGTCGGCGGGATCTAAGTGAGATTTCTTGCCAAGGACTGTTCGATTTTGAGATATCTACAAGAGAAGAGCTGTTAGAAGGAAACTGTTTAGTTTGGATGACTGAGGACTTTACGTATGAGTGAATGTAATCTTTTTTCTTGTTAAGAAATGTCGACGACTGTTTATATTATTTTCCATTATATTATGTTTATATTTCATTATTTAATCACGACAGCTAATTGTAGGCCTATATGAATTATATTAATTGACAATATCAATTATATTAATTTTAGTTAAAGCTTTCATGTATTTTTGTTACGACTTGCTTAACTATACCAATGAGTATTTGAACCTGAGTTTTGCGTGCTATGGAGCATTTTTGCCATTCCTCTCATGATCAAAATAAATTATAGCAATAGTGAAGTTAAAGAGATTAGTAATAGCTTGAAATATCTATGTTGAGCAATACGCAAGTGGTTTTCTACCAGAAAGATGAATCTTGTCTGTATTTTGGGCCCGGCTACAGACTCTGCTTGAAAGTTTGTGTGTTATAAGATACGTTGGAATTAAAAGATAGGCTCCGTATTAGAGAGACGACAATAAGAAATTTCGAAATTAAAGCTAGTAAATTACTCCTCCCCCTCATCCACGGTCCAACAGCTCTAACGAATTTGTATTAAAATAAATATGAAAATCGTATAAAACTTTAAGTTTTATTTAATTTAATTAACGATTAATAGAAATGCCTCTGCAAAATTTAACCGATCTTCACTCATCCACGAAATACCTCAGTTGCCTATTAGATTTCTTATTGAAGCGATGTGCTAAACACATGTTAGTCAGTCAGTAAGATAATTAAATGGATCTCAGAGGTAACTGTAAAATTATACTCATTCCTATTGTACGAATATGTTTGTGTATTATATTTGAGAAGAAAAAACACTAATAGCAATAATATTAATAACAATACAACTACTGTCAATACATAATAAACTTGCCAAAGCCAATAGGCTTACATCATTTGCTACTTTACACCGTTCTAAAGAACTCGATATTTCTCACTGACAAAACGGCATATCACATCAGAAATTATCCGAAATTGATAAATATTCAAAAAACAGGTTTTGTTAAATTTTACAGCTGCTATTATAAATGTATTATATTACATATCACTTTACCAACATATAAATAATTTGTGATGTCTTTTAAGATCGTGTAAATAGTATTAAAATTTAACCTATGTTGAACTTTAGAACTCTCAAATGAAACATATCTAACATTAGATACAGTTGCCATCTGCATATAGCTCGAACATGTTTACTCAAATTATATACGATAAAATACATAAATGAAGGTATGTTTTATGTTTCAGAATGATTCAACACATTAGATTCATGTTCATATCTTTCGTCTTATTTGGATTTATTTACTTTTTACTACGTTTATTTTCATCAAGCGACTACATCTTGAAAACAGCTTTGTTTGTACTAGCAATTCATATTGTTGATTTCTTCATTAAAATTGTATGGAGTTCATTGCCCAGTCAAATTATTCCGGATGTTACAGATAAAGCAGTTTTCATAACAGGTATGTATATCTATTAATATTCATTATTTCCCTTTGGAAAGTGTTCAATGAATTCGCAATACACGTAATTTCAGATTTTCCCCGCGCAGATTTCGACTTATTCCGTTAAGCCAACAGATGATAGAGAAATCCAAACAGGCTAACTTATGAAGAAAAGTAACTGACCGGAAGTGTTTCTAGATTCACAATAACTTATATATTGAATATTTCTATAATCTTTAAATAAAAAAAACATTTTAAAATAACTAGCGTTGAAAATTACATTTTGACATATACAATACACAGAGATGAGTAAATGAATACCATATGCTATCGAATATTACTGGTGTCTGTTATACAAAGAGACATACAGCAAGTTTTCACTCTAAATCTAAGACAATTTCATTTAGGTCGTATTATTGTTTCGCTCAGGATAATATATACACTGCTCAAAAACATTAGGGGATATTGTAGAATAACCTATTAAGACTATGTTTTTAGGAACATTATTAGATGCAATCACTTTCTATTACTCCAAAAGAACGTAAACAAGACTTTGAAGTCATTACGTAACCTCTGTACCACACCAGATGTCAAAGAGATCCTCATTAGGAATATGGCAAACAAACAAAGCAACATTAACATGGGTGAAAATGTTTCTTTAGTATGGTGCATGGTCTCCTCGAACGGCCAGCACTGCCTCACACCTGTGTGGCATTGATGCAATGAGGTTAGCAATGAGTTCTTGGGGGATACGTAGCCACTCTTCCATAAGAGCAATGTGCAGCTCTGGAACAGTTTTGGGATGTTCTGGTCTGCCTGCAATGCGCCTGCCTAATGCATCCCACACATGTTCAATCGGATTTAAGTCCGGGGAGGAAGCTGGCCATTGCATACGCTCGATACCCTCCACTTCCAGCATGTCGTCCACCAAGTCAGCTCTGTGGCGTCGTGCATTATTGTCCATAAAAAGAAAAGAATCACCTATGGCACCAGCATAAGGCACGACAAAAGGTCGGAGAATCTCATCTCTATACCTTACCGCAATCAAAGTACCACCTTGGATGACGTAGAGGTCTGTACGTCCACCACTACTGACTCCTGCCCACACCATCAATCCACCGCCACAATATGGGGATCTTTCACATACAAAAGCTGGATTGTTTCGTGTCCCTTTTTCTCTCCAGATGAATACACGCCGACTATCACATTCCACGTTGAATCGCGACTCATCAGAAAAAAGAACTGATCTCCATTCAGCATGCCTCCACCCACGATGTTCCTCCGCCCAGTTTCTGCGATTTCTACGGTGTTGTGGAGTTAACCTGGTACACACCATTGGCCTACGGGCATAGAGACCACTTCCATGCAGTCGATTACGGACAGTTTGAGTTGACACCCTGCGTCCTGTTGCTGTTTGAAGTGTATTTCACAGTTGAGTTGCATTCTGCTGTCTATTCCGACGGGCTGTTAACAAGAGGTAACGGTCATCCCTTGCTGTTGTTGCCCTTGGTCGACCTTGTCCGGCTCTTCTGTGAACAGTATGTTCTTTGAAAATGATTCCAAAGTCTGGAAATCACGCTTTGTGACACCCCAATGGCTTGTGCCACCTCTTGTTGTGTCTGTCCAGCTTCCATCCTTCCTATGGCCCTCCAAGCCATTGGTAAATCATGTTCTCGAGGTATCACTGTCCCTAAGGCAAGTCATTCACTAACTGAAAATTGGACTGGATTTAAAAACAGCAACAAAACAATCATCCCCACACCACTCTTTCACATCAACAGTACAGACACTGCCCACTGGTGTGGTACCGAAGTTACGTAACAACTTCAAACTTTTATTTACATTAGCTTGGAGTAATAGAAAGTGATTGCATCTAATACTATTCCAAAAAACATAGTCTTAATAGGTTATTCTACAATATCCCCTAATTTTTTTGAGCAGTGTATATCAATGCATAGTAATTCTGCCCGAAGGCAGGTACTTCACTGCTATCATAGCATTTCCATGCTATGCTTGCAGCTTTACTAGGGAATTGTGTAAGTGTGGTAGCTTCCCGTTTGCTTTCCACACCGGCGAAGGATGATGATGATAATGATAATGGTAAGGATGATAATGATAAGGATGATGGCCATATGACTTCGGGGACCGTTTGGGCCTTAACGTTTTCCTGGCATTTGTCTTACAGGTAAGGAAAAACCCCGATAAAAACCTCACCCAGAAAAACTGCCCCGAGCGGGGATCGAACCCGGGCCCGCTGCGTGACAAGGCAGCACACTACCTCGAGACCACAGCGGTGAACAATATATATATATATATATATATATATTGGTCGGGGCAGTTTTTCTGGGTGAGGTTTTTATCGGTTTTTTTTTTTCACCTGTAAGACAAATGTCAGGAAAACTTTAAGGCCTAAACGGTCCCCGAAATCATATGGCCATCATCCTTATCATTATCATCCTTACCATTATCATTATCATCATCATCCTTCGCCGGTGTGGAAAGCAAACGGGAAGCTACCACACTTACACAATTCCCTAGTAAAGCTGCAAGCATAGCATGGAAATGCTATGATTGCAGTGAAGGACCTGCCTTCGGGCAGAATTACTATGGATATATATATATATATATATGAATGACATGATAACAAAAATATATGCCTGGACGGGATTTGAACCTATAACACTTACTTGTTATAGGAGCTACTAGATGGCAGTGGAGACAGTTCTCCCTACTTCTCGTAATAATAGAGAAAAAATATATATATATATATAAATGTTTGTATTATATTGCCTGGTGGCGTAATTGGTAGAGTACTGGAATATCAATCCAGAGGCCTGGGTTCAAACCCCGTCCAGGCATTTATTTTTCTTATCATGTCATATTAAGAGAGGTGATCGGTGAAAAATTGAATATTTGAGATCAAAAATGGCATTTTTTGTACTAAAGTAGCCTATACTCTAATGTACATGTTGGCGAAGTTTCAGAGGCCTATGGTGCTTGTAATTGCCCTAAATTACGTCTGACTTAAAAGGCTGCGCCAATTAAATGCCACCTGCATGCAAATCATTAAACATGTTTTTCCCCACTTTTCTTTTCACTCCATTTAATACATTCAAAATTGAATAGAATTTAGAAATTTTGTCCAATGTTCAACTTTTTGTTGCATGTCCTAAAAACAATAAGTAACAAAGTAGTGCATGTGTTTCATGATTGAAGTAGTATTTTAAGAAATAAAAAATAAAATGTATGCAATTATTATTTTTTTTTGTAATTCCAAGCATGAGGCACATTATTTTTTTCTCCCTTTGTATTCACACTATACGATTTCTAATAGATGATGTTTTTTTTAATATTTTAGAGGTCTTGTAGAAAAAATCAGACATTTTACTAAAAATTGTGGAACCTATTCAATTATAATATATGCAAATTTTTAAAAATAGAATATTTAATAACTCGTAAAATAAATGCCTCACAAGAATGAAACTAAACACATCATTATGTATTATGAAGTGAATATTTGTACAAAAACATCGAGTCTCTAGCTCAAAAACACAGCTTCCATTACTCAATATCAAAAATTTAATTATAACACCGATGTATGTATATATATAAGTCCACCGCTGTGGTCTCGAGGTAGCGTGTTGCCTTGTCACGCACAGGGTCTGGGTTCGATCCCCGGTCGGGACAGGCTCCTGGGTGAGGTTTTTCTCCATCTATAAGGCAAATGTCAGGAAGTTTAGGGCCCAACGGTCCCCGAAAATCATCCGGCCATCACCATCATCCTTATCATCCATCATCGGTGTGGAAAGCAACGGGAAACTACCGTACCTATAATTCCCTAGTACAGCTGCAAAGCATAGCATGAAAATGCTATGATTGCAGTGAAGGATCTGCCCTCAGACAGAATTACTATGGATGGATATATATATACTGTGGAAAGAAACGGAGAGCTGCCACACCTATAATTCCTTAGTAAACCTGCAAAGAACAGTATGAAAATGCTATAATCGAAGTGAAAGACCTGCCCTCGGGCAGAATTACTGCGAAAAAAAATTGTATCTCAGGTGCACAAGAGGAAGGATGACCATGTGATGCAATCACTAGACGATTTCTTGGGGTTGATAAAAAAGTTTCTATTTATTACGGTTCTGTCGATACACTTGGTCGGAACACTAGCTACTAATTTAAGCTGTAGGCACGATGTGAGCGTATCCGTAACTTTTAATGTGTTTCGTTTCCTATTCTCGCAGTTTCTCACGGATCCTACTTTTTACTAATTTTCCCTACGTTTTATAAGGCCTATCTAAATTTATAAGGTGGGAGAAATGTATACATGTATACAGATGTAAGTCGATATTAGAACTTATAAACTTCACAAGTCGCGCTCTTAGGAAATGTTAACTTTTCCTTTAAGTTGTAGAGCCCTATTCTCCCGTCGGCCTACTACTTCCCGTCGCTATCAGTCCTGTACTACTCGCGACTAATTTTCATATTCTCTCTAGAGTCACCCATATAATAAATCTACAGCTTTTACAAAATGAAAATGTTACTTTGGTCAGGATTGGTTCCATTTTGTAATTTGTGTGGGTTTATCATACTTAAGTCCATACGTCCACGTAATTGCATCTCTCGCATAGTTGCCAAATAGCCTATATCGCTAATTGTTATTTTCCTAATTCCTCCTTTTCCTTTAAGTTGTAGAGCCCTATTCTCCCGTCGGCCTACTACTTCCCGTCGCTATCAGTCCTGTACTACTCGCGACTACTTATCTCTAGAGTCCACCCATATAATAAATCTACAGCTTTTACAAAATGAAAATGTTACTTTGGTCAGGATTGGTTCCATTTTGTAATTTGTGTGGGTTTATCATACTTAAGTCCATACGTCCACGTAATTGCATCTCTCGCATAGTTGCCAAATAGCCTATATCGCTAATTGTTATTTTCCTAATTCCTCCTTTTCCTTTAAGTTGTAGAGCCCTATTCTCCCGTCGGCCTACTACTTCCCGTCGCTATCAGTCCTGTACTACTCGCGACTACTTATCTCTAGAGTCACCCATATAATAAATCTACAGCTTTTACAAAATGAAAATGTTACTTTGGTCAGGATTGGTTCCATTTTGTAATTTGTGTGGGTTTATCATACTTAAGTCCATACGTCCACGTAATTGCATCTCTCGCATAGTTGCCAAATAGCCTATATCGCTAATTGTTATTTTCCTAATCTCCTCCTTTTCCTTTAATTTGTAGAGCCCTATTCTCCCGTCGGCCTACTACTTCCCGTCGCTATCAGTCCTGTACTACTCGCGACTACTTATCTCTAGAGTCACCCATATAATAAATCTACAGCTTTTACAAAATGAAAATGTTACTTTGGTCAGGATTGGTTCCATTTTGTAATTTGTGTGGGTTTATCATACTTAAGTCCATACGTCCACGTAATTGCATCTCTCGCATAGTTGCCAAATAGCCTATATCGCTAATTGTTATTTTCCTAATTCCTCCTTTTCCTTAATTCTCCTTTTCCTTTAATTTGTAGAGCCCTATTCTCCCGTCGGCCTACTACTTCCCGTCGCTATCAGTCCTGTACTACTCGCGACTACTTATCTCTAGAGTCACCCATATAATAAATCTACAGCTTTTACAAAATGAAAATGTTACTTTGGTCAGGATTGGTTCCATTTTGTAATTTGTGTGGGTTTATCATACTTAAGTCCATACGTCCACGTAATTGCATCTCTCGCATAGTTGCCAAATAGCCTATATCGCTAATTGTTATTTTCCTAATTCCTCCTTTTCCTTTAAGTTGTAGAGCCCTATTCTCCCGTCGGCCTACTACTTCCCGTCGCTATCAGTCCTGTACTACTCGCGACTACTTATCTCTAGAGTCACCCATATAATAAATCTACAGCTTTTACAAAATGAAAATGTTACTTTGGTCAGGATTGGTTCCATTTTGTAATTTGTGTGGGTTTATCATACTTAAGTCCATATGTCCACGTAATTGCATCTCTCGCATAGTTGCCAAATAGCCTATATCGCTAATTGTTATTTTCCTAATTCCTCCTTTTCCTTTAATTTGTAGAGCCCTATTCTCCCGTCGGCCTACTACTTCCCGTCGCTATCAGTCCTGTACTACTCGCGACTACTTATCTCTAGAGTCACCCATATAATAAATCTACAGCTTTTACAAAATGAAAATGTTACTTTGGTCAGGATTGGTTCCATTTTGTAATTTGTGTGGGTTTATCATACTTAAGTCCATATGTCCACGTAATTGCATCTCTCGCATAGTTGCCAAATAGCCTATATCGCTAATTGTTATTTTCCTAATTCCTCCTTTTCCTTTAATTTGTAGAGCCCTATTCTCCCGTCGGCCTACTACTTCCCGTCGCTATCAGTCCTGTACTACTCGCGACTACTTATCTCTAGAGTCACCCATATAATAAATCTACAGCTTTTACAAAATGAAAATGTTACTTTGGTCAGGATTGGTTCAATTTTGTAATTTGGGTGGGTTTATCATACTTAAGTCCATACGTCCACGTAAGTGCATCTCTCGCATAGTTGCCAAATATATCGCTAATTGTTATTTTCCTAATGATTTTCCAGAATGTTCTAGTAATTTCTCTGGTATGATGATATTTTTGGCTGATTGACATGTCCACGCTAATTTCAAGGGAGTAGTTATTCATCACTGGAATTTGGAGTTTTCTAACACCATTGTGCGCAACTGTCAGTAGTCTACTGTGCTATGTTGGGATAGTTCTTTGTAGTAAGAAGTTACATAACCCTTTGCTAGTAAGTTTGTGAAACAAAGCAAAATGTGAAATTCCTTCCTATCGTGAAAGGATGACCTTTTCCAATATTACAAAGAATAAGATTGCAGCAACTTCCTTAGTATATTATTATTTTAATATGACTTTTATATTTCATTTGATATAAATGTTATAGGGTTGATCCTATCCTCATATGTTATTATTTCTGGCCTCCCTGTCTCTTGCCGATTAATTTGAGTACAGACAACATACGAGGGTGGATCAAATATAAACCGGAATTTGTGTCTGGAAGATCTGGTAGCGAACTGCAAAAGTTGCAGTTTGGAGGGGAAGTTTGTGGGGGTGTCTGGAGTAGGGATATTGATGTGCCGCACTCCGAAGAGCGGCCGCTTGCTTCAGTACGCGATGAGCGAGCAAGAGGTACACACGTCTGTTGCGCAACGCATTATTATTAAGGTTTTGGTGAAAGAAGGCACTAAACCTTCTGAAATTTTGAGAAGGCTCCATGCGCTTTTCGGGGAAGCAACCCTTTCGAAGACGCAGGTGTATGATTGGCGCAAAAATTTTTTTGCGGGCCGGGAGTCAGTGGAAAATAAGCTCCACCAAAGACGGCAACGAACAAGCATCACTGCAGACAACATTCGTGCTGTACGGGACCTTATTGAGGAGGATCGCCGCATAACAAGTTCTGAAATTACTTCGCACGTTGGAATAAGCTTTGGAAGTGTTCAAGCCATCATCAGTGATGAACTCAAATTCCGAAAACTGTCTGCCAGGTGAATTCCTCGGCTCCTCGGCCAGGAACAAAAAAATGGAAAAAACCTGACGAAAATGCATTGGACACCTCTGGAACATCCTCCTTACAATCCGGATTTGTCATCCTATGACTACCATTTTTTTTTGGGCCACTGAAAGAAGACCTGGGAGGAAGGCGGATTGGTGACAATGCAGCGGTAGAGGAGTTCGTACACAAACTGGCTGACTACACATCATCCCTCATTCTTCAAGGACGGCATCATAAAGTTGCCAACTCGATGGCAAAAGTGTGTTGGAAATGCAGGAGACTATGTAGAAAAATGAGGTGGTGGTTTTGTATTTTTTTGTTAATTCAATAAAATTGTAAACAATGATTCCGGTTTATATTTGATTCACCCTCGTATATTTGCGGTAACACAAAAATAATTATTTTTAATCTTTTATAATTAACATTGATGAGGGGGATATGGATATACGGGTGCTGTATATATGCTGGAACTAGCAATTGTGTAAAGTCAAGTGATGCTAGAGTATATAAAGAACACATGCTTTGAGAAGATTACATAAGTTCGTAAGATTGGTCTTAGAAGTGCATTCATCAAGGTCATTGAGGAAGCATCAACTGCATATTTATTTTCTATTCACATGCAGGAAACGGCATGAAATTATATACGTAAAACTGTAACACAGTGAGCTGAGTGGCGACGTAATGTCTCCCTCCATGATGCCGGTACCGTCAAGAATGATGTAACCATGACATCAAAATGAGCCAATAATGAACTTGTAATGAAGTACATCTACGATCTAACAACAATATACAACGATCTACTAATGAATATCCTATAATAATCACGAAACAAATATTTAATTACGTCACAGCGATGGATGAGGGATTTAAACATTCCTCTCACTCGGTTGAGTGCATACTTTTCACATATCAGAAATGTGTCGTTAAAGATCTCCTGAAGCGTTAACTATGGATATTTGACCATTTAAACTCCACTTCAAAATATCTAGTTAAAATCATATACATCTGTATAATGTTGATCCTAAAGATAATAAAGTTTCTAGTAAGTTATATTTAGCCTAATGGTACATTATAAATATTATAAAGTGCATAAATAAAATATATAGGCCCTATATCTAATTAATATAACCAATATTTAGCGTATAAAATTATTTAAATGCTTTGTTTAAATGCATTTTTTTTCTAGGATGCGATACTGGGTTTGGAAACAAACTTGCTAGACAACTGGACAGAAAAGGAATAACAGTGTATGCAGGATGTCTATTTTCAGAGGGCGAAGGCGCCTCACAGCTCAGGAAAGATTGTTCTAAAAATGTGCATATAGTACAGATTGACGTAACTAAACATGACCAAGTGAGTGCAGCAGTGAAATATGTCATAAATTCTCTAAATGGCAAAAGTAAGTTTTTTATTATTAATAATAAATAATAGTAACAGGAAATGATTTATTTAAACTGGTAGAGTTAAGGTCAACCAGTAAATATATATACAAATGAATTTACACACTTAACAAAAACTCGAACTGGTATTAAATACTAATAACATAAGAATGCACTTAAAATAATTACAATTTGTTTAAATACTACAATGTTTACAAATATGTAATTAACTAATTATAAATAAATTGTAATTTATTAAATAACTGACTATATAACGATAAAAAAGACACTTTCTATAGATCTCTCAGAAATTATGTTATTTTTAATGAAAGAATTTCAGTAAAGGGAAAGTGACACAATGTAAGAAGAATAATTAGAAGTTCTGATTAGATTAGATTTGATTATGTATGTATGTAATAGATAATATTTCTGTGAATTGGGATTTAGTGTTTTATGTATAGCGAGCTGACATAGCTGGGATTAAAAGTGTGCATGATTTGGGCCAATAGAGTTAGAATGCAAAGTTCTTATGTCAGCCAAAGCCAAGAATTGATTCAACAGGTACCGAAACATGGTCATATCTTCGGATAATACATACATAACTGTTGCAAGCGTTAAGAACACGTTGTAGCTTGTTTCATAGTTCAGTATTAGATTTAAAATAGGGTATCAATAGTGTGTGTACTAGTCTCTGATAATTAATCCACACAGTTTGCGAGTGATATGTGGTCAGCATGTCGGCTAATCAGTAATAAAACTTAATTTAATTCTATAGGTAAAGTGAAGACTTTCTTGGACCCTTGTTTTGGTAAATCCAGCTCAGATTACTACCGAAGAAAAAATCTAAAAAAAATCTCAGTACGGGGTAATATTGAATTGGGTTACCATCCACTGTTTAAAGTTATAAGTAGTATTTTATATCCAATTATTATAGATCAGCGGTTCCCAACCTTTTTCCGGTCGCGAACCCCTTCCACAACGATCTGATTGGGTGAACCACTGACGTTTAAATATACATACAGTAGACATGCATAACATTTAATTCCCAGCAAAAGGTTTAATAGCCTTAAATTAACTTAACCCTTAACAGTTAAAACCTAAAGTTACTCTAGTTACGGCTTAAAAGTTACACAACGTGTAGGCCCAGTTATAGCGAAATCAAATGCATTCCTAACGTTGTCACATAACTGTAAATCAGGTATTCGCGGTAAATATTAATTTATTCCGGAAATAATGTGATAAATTCCAAATGTTAAACATATGCAACAAGGCGCATTATAGGGTTAATTTAATTTTAGAATAATAATGATAATAATAATTATTATGTTAGTATTATCACAATGCTGCAGAAATTAAGGAAACAATAATAAACCTAACCTCGAAACCCACCATTACGGAAAATTTTGACGAAATCCTTGAAATATTTGGCGAACCCCTTTGGAGTTCGCGAACCACGGGATTAAAACGATGTTATAGATTATGATTTTTGCGTATAGACGATGCCCAAAATAATTTTACCAATATAAAATCTCAGTCACGCCATTCTTAATTCTGTCAGTATATTCTGCAATGTCATTTGGTTTAAAATATAAGTATATTTGTAAATCTTCTGCATAAATACTATACTGATAGTGTGATAAATTATTTTCTGAATAACAAATAAAGTAGATCCCAAAATTGAACCTTGAGACAATCCCGCCACTGTATGCCGCCAAGATGAAAACCGCTTGCCTATGGATTCACACTGTTGACGGTATTATAGGTTGGAATCCATACAAGTAAAATAGTTATCAGATAAGTGCAATGCTCTAAATTTTTTCAGCACCAAATTAATATCAGCAGAGTTAAACACCTCCAAAGTCAAGTTGCTTTAATGTTGTCAGATCATATTTGTCCATTTTTCCACGGATATCTTCAACTAAGTTCAGAAGTGCAGTATGTAGTACAGCCTTGGGTTCTAAAGCCTGATTGATATTTGTTTAGTAAGTGGTAAGATTTCAAGTAATCCGTCACTTGTTTATATTTACTGTGTTCTGGGGAATTGGAGACTGATTGGTCTGTATGTAGTCTCTGGGTGGTGGTTTCTTTTTATTAGAGGGTGTAACTATTCCAATATTATGATTCGTCGGTAAGATTGCCGGTCACGGAAATAAAACCAATCAATTTCGGACGTGTACAGGAATCTCAAATTTGTGTGAAATGTTGGTTATTACCTTAAAAGGCTTGAGGAATAGGAATACAAATATCTCATTTAAGTGGTCAAATTGTAAGTTTGGGCAGACTACTGGAAAATATACCGGGAAAACCGGAGGGGGGCAATGATTGTGTTTCCACATTTATCTTGTGCTGATTGTACAGAAGGATAAGGGTGAGGTAAGGTTAACCTGAAAAACCGAGCTAAATTCCAGTTCTACTGTAAACAAACTAGTAGAAAGGTATATTCCTCTTTCTCCATCTACTGGGCAACCGTGGTACATACATTTATTCACCATATGAGTGAATTGAAGAGATACTAGATTTGAAGGCGTTTATAAAAACATTGGCCATTCCTGCATTACATTTTGGGTAATTACCAAAAAAATTGCAAAAAGTTTAGAATACAAAGCGCAGAAATGTGAACTTCCTTAGAAGAAAAAATGGCTGCACAAGATAAGATTGAATCGAAATAAGGAGAATGAATATAGATAAGAACAGAGGGTAAAAGTTTAAATATATCTCCATTGGATCCGGAGGAAAAAGCAGGATACAGAGGAGGGAAATGGTTTTTTACACATATGCGAAAGAATGAATGTTGGGAAAGAATAAATGTGTCAAGGATACCACGAGCAGCATTCAAATACGAGGGTTCAAGGGATGTAGGAAGTCCAGTGAAAAGATGGACAAGAACAACTGTGAGGCGAGAAACCGGAAACAGGCAATTTGCCTAGACCGTGAAGATGAAGTTGAAGAAGAAGAAGAAGAAGAAGAAGCAGAGAGAGTGAATGGTCCACGGAGCGGTATCAATGATATAGACTTTTTATACATAAGTATTTGACGATCACCATAAACGGAGAGGAAGAAAAGGATAAGTTGCGGGACCAATTATGAGTAACTTCCAATTCCTATTTATTTATGGCGAAACATTAAAAATGGACCAACCTAATCTGTCGTTTACGCTTTTTGCATGATGTAAGACACCTTTTATTTGCAATTTCATTAGGTCTACGAACAGAATATATGCTCAATGCTGACTTACCTGTAAATTCAGTTGTTATTTTCACTACATCCTCAATGGTTAATTAAGCATATTTTTCATAAACTGTTTGAAAACATTTAAAAAAAATTGTTTCTCTCAGCTTTTCAAAGGTTTTCCTTTTTGATGCTTCAAACATTGTATTGGAGAAGCAGCCATTTGAAACAATTGAAATTGTAAATATTCTGCATTTGCGTTTATGTACGAATTAAACAATGAAATGCTTAATTATTTAGTCTACGAAACTTGTAATTATATATAAAATCCTCCCATATAAATTATAGAATTATAGACATATGCTAAATAAAATATATATATATGTATGTATATTATACGAATGTGTCTAAATGGCGCAAAGAGTAGGGTGTGTGTAGGCAAACAGTTTTCAGATACTTTTGAAATCCACAATGGGTTGAAAGCATTTAATTTTGTACTAGAGCTTGCCATTAAATCTTTAGAGATGAAGAAGGCTTACAATTCAATGGTATTAATAAGCTCATAGGGTATGCTGATGATGTAGAACTATTGGGCGATAGCGAGGAGATACACGTACACACTATTGAAGAACACTAAAAAGTTGGGACCGGAAGTAAATATCAATAAAACTAAATACATGATCACACATTGAAATGCACTTTATAATGGAAAATGGACAGCTAATATAAAGTCAGGAAAATTTTTAAAAAGTGGCTGAATTCAAATACGTAGGAACAATAATCACAAATAGGAATGACATGCAAAAAATTAAACGTAGGCTCAATTCTGGAAATGCGTGCTATTGTGCATTACAGCGACACTTGAGTCTCAACTCCTTTGAAAAAAACGTTATAAACTGAAAATATATAAAATTGTTATTCTCCGACGTATATTGTATGGATGCGAAACATGGTATCTTACTTTAAGGGAGGAAAGGAGATTACGAGTATTTAAGGACAAAGTTCTTAGGAAATTATAGACCAAAGAGAGATGAATGTAGAAGACTACATAACAATGAACTATGTGGTCTGTATAGGAAGCTAGATATAATAACAGTTAAGTCTCGTAGACTGGGATGGGCAGGAAATGTGGCATGAATGGGGAATGAAAAAGGTGCATGGAAGCTTGTTGTTGGAAACCCAGAGGGAAAACTCCCAGTTAGTAGACCAAGAATGAGGTGGAAGAATAATATTAACAACGATTTGAGGGAAGTAGATTATACAACAATGATTGGAAAATATTAAATCAGGATAGGGATGTATGGAGGGCTTATGTTCTTGCGGCCTTGAACTTACGGGTTCGATAGTGCCAGTGAGTTATATATATATATATATATATATATATTCATTTTTATAATTTTTATTTTATTTACAGCGAGTGTTAGATAGCTACATTTCTTTACACAATTTATGGTAAAACAGTTATTCGACCAATTAAAACGCAGTACACACATCTGGTTTGTTTACATTACAACTGACACCTAGCTCGGAAGAGGTATAGCATTATGTATATGGCTTGCTTATAGCCTGATTCGCAGAGTTGCGTAAACTTCTGTAAATTAGCTATGTAATTTTATTGATACCCAGCCTCTTATAGTCATAATTCATCTTATTTTGTCCCTCATCCGAGATGACAAAGGTTTGGCGATTTCTTTGTTTTCAGGGAGGTGATTGTGATGTAACAGTGTGCAAGGTCATTGTATAATTTAATGTTTTTATGTATCTTTCGCAGCTCACTGTCGTCAAAGGTAATTTATTAACGATTAGTTGTAAAACATAATGCAGTAATACTAATGTTTGAGCATAAATGTATGAACATAACATCCAATAACATATTTAATCTACGTCGTGATTTGATTCCTCATGGACAAATTACATTGTCTCGGTTATGACTTATGTTTTCTAAGATTATTATTAACACAAAGAAATTAAACATAGGCTCAATTATAGAAATGCGTGCTATTATGCATTACAGAGACTCTTGATGTCCCAACTCCTTTCAAAAAACATTAAACTGAAAATATATAAAACTATTATTCTACCAGTTATACGATGTGGGTGAGAAACATGGACTCTTACTTTAAGGGAGGAAAGGAGATGACAAGAATTTGAGAATAACGTACTTAAGAAAATGTTTGGACCAAAGAGAGATGAACAGATAGGTGAATGGAGAAGACTACATAACAATGAACTACATGGTCCTTATAGGAAGCCAGATATAATAAGAACAGTTAGGTCTCGTAGACTGCGATGGGCAGGACATGTTGCACGTATGGGGAATGAAAGACTTGCATGGAAGTTTCTTGTAGGAAAGCCAGAGGGAAAACGCAGTTGGTAGATCAAGCCACGAACCTACGGGTTCAATAGTGCCAGTGAGTAAGTAAGTATTATCAACTTATGTTTCTGTTAAATTTATCAAATACCATACCACGCGCTTAACTCACTGGCACTATCGAACCCAGAGTTTCAAGGCTGCGCTCTCCATACTTCTCTATCCTGGGATGATGTATTCGAATCAACCCTGCATATTTCATCCCCCTCAAATCATTATTAATGTTCACTCTACAACCTCATTCTGGACTTAACTACTGGCAGTTTTCCTCCTGGCTATCTAATAAGAAGTTCCCTTACCCCTCTTACAATCGCAATTCTCCATCCCCTCATACATTATCAATTCATGAACATATTCTTACCGTCACAGTCCACGAGATTCAAATATTATTTTTATTTCTGTTTTCCATATAGAGCATGTGGCTCACTGTTAAGTAGTCTTCTGTCTGTTCGTCTTTCTTTGGTAAACAATTTTTTTCTACGCATCTATGATATTACATATGCTTTATATTTAAAAATATTCTTTTTGGTAAAACAGTTATAAAAATAACTCTCAGATATAAATCTATTTTCTATTCATTGCAATTTTAGCAAGTTGGCTTAAAATATAAATCTTATAAATGGAAATTTCTCCGTTCCTATTACTACATTCCTTTATGGTCTTTAATTTATAATTTTCTCTACTTGTTGTTTTTCTTTTTCTACTTTCACACTGGCATCATAACCCAATATCAAGCCTTACCCTTCTTTATTCTTTTCCTCGATCCATTGTTGTACAATCCCAATTATTCTCCGTGTTCCTTATCCAAGACTTATTTGTTACTGCATCACTCCATCTATTGTTATGTCTTTTAACTGGATTATCTAATATTGTTTCTTACATAATCATATTTGGTGCTCTGTATTCGTCGATACTATCGATGTGATCAATCGATTCGACAACTTAATACAAGTGACCAGGTTGGCACTCCGATAGCAGTCACATTACTCATAATATTGTATCTAATTCTCCAATTATAATCGCACTGCACTGATCCAATACTATCCGTTCAAATACACTAAGCATACTTTCAATTTTCATCGACATTGAATGTTACTTATGAGAGAATGGTATAATTTTATTTTAGTTTTCTGATTAAACAATTTTATTTTATGATTCCTATTAGTGTAAATAAGCATTTGAACTTCATAATCTCAAATATTACGAATTGAAGTTGAAACTCTGCTATGTTGGTAAATAGCAGGTGAGGAGGCAGCACCTAGAGATATCTTATTAAAGCACATTCAACATAGAGGAAGTTTTAATATGTTATAAGAACAAACATCAGACAATCTTAAATCTGTCATAGAATCAGATGAATATTCTACTTATACCCCGCATCCAACATAAACTAAAGATACTGTCGTAGAAGCAGACACTAAGCGCTTAGTTTTAATTCATTAGATCAAAAATTGAGGAAGCAACATAAGAAATAAGCCATCTTCTTGACATCGATCACTTTGGAAAATATTAATTTATAGAAGTTTAACATGCATTCTGAAACTTTACCATGATATATTAATTTTTGTGCTTTATTTCACTTTCAGCATTGCATGCGTTAGTGAACAATGCAGGAATTTTCTCAGCATCTGAAGGAGAATTTATAGAAATGGAGGAATTAAGGAGAGTTCTAGAAGTCAATACCATAGGTGTTGCAAGAGTGACTCAAGCATTCTTGCCTTTGTTGAGGAAATCTAAAGGGAGACTTGTTTTTACTGCAAGTGTAGCAAGTAAGTATAGATACAGTTAATGTACATGATAATCAATTTTCAACGTATCCACATTTTCCGACGGTCAAGCACATTATACATCTGCTAAAATAATTTTGTTCAGTTTCAACCAATGACTATCTCTTGACTGTCTGTCGATCCTGGTGGCTAGTGTTTGACAAGCTCGCTCCTAGTTCCAAGGTTCGCGGATCAATCTCGGCGGAATTCGATGAATTATTCAGAGCGTAAACATCCTCCGTATGACCCTCCTTTTAAGAGTATATATACTTACTTAATACAGGCCTCCCACTTTACAGTAGTTTGTCTTTCATTCCTGCTTTCCAGAGATTCCTATCTTCCCATTGTCCATCTTCCATACCCCTCTTCATCATGGCGTCATATATTCCCCATACCATGCTCTTCTACTTTTTTCCATCTTCCTTCTGCCTGGTACCATACAATCCAACGTCTGTTTAGGCCACTGGTCTTCTGACATCCGTTGTACATGTCCATAGCACTGCAGCTCTCTTTGTTATCCTATCCATAAGTTTCTTGTGCATCCATTTCTTGTTTGATATATGTATTTCGAATATGTTGTAGCCTGGATATTCTCATACTTCTCCGTAATCTATCCATTTCTGTCGCCAAGATTCTTTTCTGCATCCTTTCATTTATTGTCCAGCTTTCTGATCCATATGTAAGTATACTTTCTATTATTGTCTGTATAATCTTTTTTTTTTTGTTTTTCTGGTCAAATTTCTATTCCATAAAAGACCATTCAGAATCTAATCGCCTTCCTTGCACAATTTACTCTTAATAATATCTTTTTCAGAAGTACCAGATGTGTACATTATAGATCCAAGATATTTAAATTCTTCAACACGTTTAAATATCATATTATTTATTTGTAGGTCTTCTGAATTTCCTCCGATTACCTTATATTCTGTTTTAATATAATTTATCTTCAGTCCACCTACCTCGAATGCATCTACCAACTTTCTAATCATATATTCTATATCTTCTTTATCTTCTCCTATTAAACAATCTGGTCATCAGCGAAAAGTAAATTGTGCAGTAAATGGCCATTAATGTTGATTCCCATTTCCCTAAATGACTTATTCCATTTCATTAATACATCTTCTAAATATATCTTGAACAATGTTAGTGACATCCCGCATCCTTGTCCTAATCCTTTTTTATATCAAATTCTGAGTATACGTTATTTCCAACCTTAATACTTGCTTCACAATCATACATTCTTTTTAGAAAATGTATAAGAAATTTAGGTATTCCAAACGTCTCCATTGCCACCCAAAATTTGTTGATGGGTACAGAGTCATATGCCTTTTCCAGGTCTGTAAATGCCACATTAGTTTATTTTCCTTTAGCCAAATCTTTTCTGTATATATATATATATATATATATATATATATATATATATATATATATAAACATATGAGACCGATAAATAATTTAATTTAATTTAATTTAATTTAATTTACGAATTCGGCGGCATAGTAGATCAACTGTACTATAATAAAATCTATTATCAGGCTAACTTCAATGTTAAATTACTCTCGAAGGAAGACGAACATGTAGGCTGGGATCTTGATCTAATTCATTATTAAAATACCTCTCCGCAATTCATGATTCGCTGGACATTCACCATTAATAGCCGAACTGCCAGATCGATTTTGGCCATAGTTCCAACTAAATATGTATAACTTCAACCTAGGTTTGATCCGCGAATCTTGGAACTAGGAGCGAGCTTGTCAAACACTAGACCACCAGGATCGACAGACGGTTAAGTCATTGGTTGAAAGTGAACAAAATTATTTTTAACAGATAGATAAAATTAATAATTGATGTATAATGTGCTTGACTGTCGGAAAATGTGCATACATTGAAAACTGAATATCATTAACTATCCTTAAATTACAAAAGTAAAATGATCTTATCATGAATTTATATTTATTCTGACTTATTAATATTAATTCACTGACTATTCTACTAAGGTTTCCGGGGTTTCCTTAGCATTAAGTTAAATGTCGGATTATTCCCCTTTGCTCCACCGGTAGATTCAGTTTCTATTAATTGCTGTCTGACGGGGAAAAGAGGAAAATTTGAATATTTTATTTCAGTATGGTGTCACAGCTGCAGCCTTCTACATAATCGTGGGAGCTTCAAAGGGTCAACATGAGTAATGCACATTACACCGCTTCCGAAAGTCTGGCTACTCATTGATATCAATACGAAAACAAGTTCAACTAAATCAGTATGGTTGAATTTCTCCCCTGTAGAGGGAGAACGCCTAAGGCCGGTATTCAAGAACCAAGCTCTCTAGGCCATGCTTTCTCCTTCTTCCATAAGCTGAGACTCTCATCTTTCAAATGTCCTCGGATTAAAAAATATATATATCTTGTTAGCACATGATGCTGAATAGAGTGAGCCAGTTAGAGTAGGCTCTGCCTGACCCACATAATTTACCACGGAGTAACAGGCTGCGAGTCGCTCTTCGTGGAAAATTTGGTTCTTGAATACCTGCCTAAATCTCACTGAGGGGACACAAGGACATACTACTACTGCTACGAAAAATCGTAAGTGAAATTACACAGCTAAAATGTTCTAAGTATTACTAATGCACCGGGAATACAGGGCCCCATGGCTCGGGCGCATCATCTGCCAAACACTGACCCGAGGCCTTTGGTAAAGTGCACTCTGCGATTTCATATGCCTACGGAAATTTTGTAAGTCCAATATCGAGAAAAATTTTCCATGTCCCATTATTCCGCCGGGAATGTGAGCCCCCCCCCCTCAACATGAGCTCATCGCTCTCCAACTCAATTTCCGAGCCTATAATGCGCTCTGTTTGGCCGTCGCGACGGATAACACATTTATCGTAATTAACGCGACAGTATTGTTACATTAATTATAAATACGACAAATCTCAAGGAAATAACACAAAAACACTTTTTCAAAATAAATATAATACTTCAAAATACTCCATTCCCATTGGCTAATACATCTCCAAGTACTCCCCTAAGTTAACTTAACATAGTAACATGAGGACGTTCGCTCTCACATGATTTGTATATAATTCTATAAATAATAAATCTTTTAAGGCCTTTTCGCGAAAAATACATTCCAGAAAATACAAAATAAATCAAAATATCCCACCCAGAGCCGAAGCCTAGTATTTGCTAAGATAGTCACAACAGTCATGTACCTTTCTACATCCAATGTATAACCTATCAATTTAATGCAAATTTTTCAGGGCTAATGTACTTGTGTCTTGGAAATCTGGAGCCACTTTCAGTGAGGAAGTCTGGCAGGAAATCTTAAACATATATTAGAGATACAATGACGAAGCTCCATGTTTTATACGACACAGCGGAACTTTATCCCCAATCATAGCAGCACTGTTGCTGTGTCGCACGGACGTAGATACTAACCATTTACAATCAGGAACAAATAAAGCACTTACTCAGTTTACTTAGGGTAATAGCTGCACTCCTCAAGGCCAGAGATGACGTGAAGCGAGTGTACGCGGGATGACACGACATTAGTTCGCAAATCATCCACAAACAATGCGGGTCAATGATCCGCTGTGTCGGATGGTACATGTTGTTAAAAACATTGAAGGTTCACAGCTAAAGACTGTCTAGGACAACATAAGACAAAACAATCTAAACTGTAGTTTAAAAACTTCATATTCCTCCAGAAATCGGATCAGACCGTCGGAAAGGAAGATAAGGTCTCTAATAACCATAGCATAGAGACTGACTTACATATTTCAAGATTATATTTTGATCATGTAAACACAACATACTCATTAAAACATAACTTAGTTCAGTTCATTTGTTACTCTATATGTAGATGGTAGGTTTATTCAAGTTTAACTGTGCTTAATATTGTATGTTACAGGTTTTATAAATCTGCCAGGCTTCGCCGCTTATGCCATGTCTAAACATGCAGTATTGGCATATGCTACTACAATACGTAGAGAACTCATGAGATGGTCTGTTTCGGTACACACTATCGAACCATTGATTTACAAGTATGTTTACAAAATTTAACCATTTACAAAGTACTTTAAATTTTATTTATATATATTTTAGGTAGTGTGCTTCGCAACAAAAGAAAATAAGTCTTGAATCCATAAATTAATATTTTATGAGAGCAAATACTGTTTCATCACTTTTTTAATCAAGGTGAATCACCGATGAGGTAGGCCTAAGTTTAATGCATTTTTTATACAGGCTTTCCACTTTACAGTAGTACGCCCTTAATTCCTGCATTCCAGAGATTCCTATCTCCCCATTAGCCTTCTTCCATACCCCTCTTCATCATCGCATCATATATTCCCTGGTCCCATCCAATCCAACACCCGTTTAGTCCACTGTTCTTCCGACATCCGTTGTACATATCCATACCACTGTAAAACTCACTTTGTTATACTATCGATAATAGTCTCTTGTGCATCCATTTCTTGTCTAATATAAGTATTTCTAATATGTTTTTTATAATGGCCCAGGTTTTGTGCTTTTTGGACATTTCTGGTGTTCTGTCCTGGAATTTGGCGTTATTGTAACCCACTTCTGAGGTTCGGGCACCTGGAAGGCGGGGATACGTTGCCCCGATGATATGATGAGTGATGATGATGGTAGTGGTGCGCCAGGATAGTCCTAAATCCTATGCTTAATATAAGATGAATATGATGTTCGGGAACCGTTTGGGCCTTAAAGTTTTCTAATATTTGTCTTACAGATGTGGAAAAAAAAACGATAAAAAACCTCATCCAGGAAACTGTCCCGACCGCGGATCGAACCCATGCCCGCCGAATGACAAGGCAGCAGGCTACCTCTAGCGGTGGACATATATCTAATATGTTGTAAATAGATATTCTCATATTTCTCCGTAATCCATCCAATTAAGTTAACTATTAAAATCTTAAAATGAATACCTGATAAATATCAGTCATCCTGAACTAAAACAACTTATGTTTAAAACTTCGTGAAACATTATGAAATGTAGGCGTTTCAGAAACATGTTTTATCATCAGCATTTAAAATTGTAGGCCTACTGGATGTTTTGGTAGATTATATATTTAGAGTTCAGGTCATTAGGAGTGTTCTATTTAACATCTTTGTATTCTTTGTTTCTTTTAAAATTTCAAGGTCTTCAAGGATGACATATTAATAATAATTTATGAAAACGAAAATCACATAGAAAAACAATTTGCATGAATAAATAAAATGCATACCACAATGCAATTTACAGACGATACTGAGATGTACGAATCTATGGACTATGCAGATCTATTATAAAAATAACTGCACAGTCACTATTCAGTTCTAGACGTTGGTAACAATTGAGAGAAATGGTTTTCGAACGAGCTTAGAGTGGTACGACTAAGCGAGTCCACGAACCCTTAAATTGGCAAAACAGTTATTTAAATTTGACGGACTGAACTGAAAACGAAATCGTGCACAACCGTTATTACGTTTTTTAAATATTTTCACTGAGTGTAATTAATATTCATAATTACAAATAAATAAACGTATTCTGAGTCAAATCATAAATTTATTGTGTCGGCGTTTCAATCTCCTTATGTGAGATCATTTTCAAGACATGGTTGTATAAAAATGTATTGTACATAGTTACCATCATCAAGACAATTTTAATTTTTTTATGTATACAAATTTAAATGAATAAATTTAAAATTCCAGTTTATAATTTAAAATATTTTAGCAAGGAATCATATGTTCCACACCATTTATTTAAATCTTTTTGTTTATTTAATGCTTTATTTTGTTCTTTTTATATATAGGCCATTTCTACTATTAATCTTTTTTTGGTAATTATTTTCTTTGTGTAAATTTTTATGTCATTCCATTTCATTTTATGATTTTGATTAATTATGTGTTCACTGATTACTGAAAGTTCTGCACTTGGTGAACTAATATTCTTTTTATGTTCGTCGATTCTTTTTCTTATAAATCTTTTTGTTGGCCTACATAAGACTTTCCACAATCACCACATTGGATTTTGTATACAACATCTGTCAATTTACAAGTATCGATTTTGTCTTTGCCAGTTTTTATTAAATTTCTTTCAAGTTTATTAGGAACACTATGAGCAAAAACAAATTTGAATGGCTTCAATTTCTTTTCCAATCCTTCATTTAAACCTTTTACATAAGGTAATTTCAAGCGAAAACTTTGTTGTTCAACATCTAGATTTATTTTATTTAATTCCATAGATGTTTTTCTGTCTTTCATATTTTCAATCTTCTTTTAATTTGTTGAATAATAAACTCTTGTGGATAATCATTTTCCATCAAAATATGTTTAACCAATTCAATGTTTTGTTTATGGAATATGTTATTGGAAAGTAATATCGCTCTGTCAATTAAGCCATAAATTACACTTATTTTTTGTTGAACTGGGTGTCTTGAGTGGAAATTTATATATCTTCCAGAAAATGTTGGTTTTCTATACCAATTTGTTAACAATTTTCCATTACTTAAACGTATCACTGTGACGTCAAGGAAACTCAACTGACCACAATTTTCTATTTCACTAGTAAATTGTAAACGGTTATGATATGAATTAAATGTATTAACTACTCTTTCAACTTCATTTTTTGGAACACTTGCAAAAATATCATCAACAAATATTTTATACACATCCACTGTAAAAGGTAGTTTGTTCAAACAAAAGGTCTCCAAATCGTCCATCACTATATCTGCAGAATCGGAGACAATGGTGATCCCATTGGACTACCATAGATCTGAGTAAAAAAATTTTTATTGAAAGTAAAATTAATAGAATTGAGCACTAAAGAGACCGCATCAATAAATTAATTTAAAGGAATGTTTTTTTTGTTAATAAACTCCAAATTATTTTTGAGGCCTTCCATAATAAGTTCATTAGGAATATTTGTAAATAAGGATTTTACATCTAACGATATTAAAATATTATTTTTATCAATTTGTTTAGCATTAATCCATTCAACAAATTTCCAACTGTCTTTAATGTGAGACTAAGGTTTAGGTAATGACTCAAGTATATTACTTATATATTTAAGTAGGACTGTCATGTGATGAAACAATTAACCTCAATGGATGATCTTTTTTATGCATCTTAAGTAAGCCGTAACACCTTGGTAAATGGTGATTGTCCTTACAAGATATTAAATTTTTAAAAGATCTTCAGTTATGTAATTATTATTATTCCAACATTTATCCAACTCATTTACACTACTTTGAATCTTAATAAATGGTTTGTCTTTTATCAGCTTCAGTAACATGAATTTCATTGTTTGGTTTCAAATAGTTATTGCAAATATTAAATTCCTTAATCAAATTCTTCTCCCAATTTTTTAAATTATAAATTGAAATTTTAAATTTATTCATTTAAATTTGTAAAAAAAAATTATCTTGGTGATGGTAAATATGTATTATACATTTATAAACAACCATGTCTTGAAAATGATCTCACATAAGGAGATTGAAACGTTGACTTACAAATGTATGTTTTGGTTGAGATAACGTTTATTTCTTTGTAATTATGAATAACTGTTATTATTAGTTATATTGTGTAATTCCATACATATTTCAGTAATTTCTTATCGTTTACTTTCTTCTGTTTTATTAAAACTATTAGATAAATTAAAACAATTGGTGTATCCTATAGGATACATTGCGAATTTAAGATTTTACCCTAAAAGTACTGCTACACTCACTCCCACTAAAAACCACCCCTCCATTTCTCCAAGTTCCGCGTCCGATGAGCTGAGGCACCAATTATAGATGGCCTAACTGAAAGTGAATTAAATATATATTTGGTAATCATCTTCGTACATCGCTGTGGTTTCGAGGTAGCGTCACTGCCTCGTACACAGCAGGCCGGGTTCGATTCCCGTCGAGACAAGTTTCCTGGGTGATTTTTTCGGGATTTCTGTTCACCTGTAAGACAAATGTAAGAAATCTTTAAGATCTAAATGGTTCCCGAATATCATCTGGCTATCAAAATCGTTATCATATTCGCCATATTTATTATGAATGAATGTATGAATGGTATGTTTCGTCTTTTGTTGTGTTGTCTCGGAGCAGGCCCCGACATTGAGCTGATCATTTTATTCGGGGAGGCCATCCATGTCTTCGTGCGGTCAAAATATGAAAAGTGTGTGAACCATAGTTTTAAAATCCCTCTGCCGACACGTAGTGCCATTGTAAGTTCCGAGTGGCTTGTGCATATAAATTGTACCTATAATGTGAGAGATTAAACTATCTAATGGTATGGTATGACAAAGTAATAATTTAGCACTTTCGAATATTGTTATTTTAACACTGCTTCAACAATGGATCATATTATAATATTATAATGATATTGTAAAAAAATTAAAATCTGAACCAGGAATCGAACCGTGGACCTCTCGTATTCCGTACGAGCGTGCAAGACCACTACACTGTTCCAGACATGGTACAAACATTAACAATTCTTTCCACATATATAAAACTATAATTCTCGTTTCGTCCGCTGCCAGGTAAATGTCACCACCAAACGTGTTTTGAGAATTTTACACCACCCCTTTTATAAGCAGTAATCAATGTTATTTTAACACTTTCCGATATTGTTATTTTAACACAGTTCCAACAATGGATCATATTATAATATAATGATATTGGGAAAAAAAAATGTCCTCTTGTGTTTGTACCATGTCTCGAATAGTGTAGTGGTCTTGCACGCTCGTACGGAATAATAGATGTCCACACGGTTCGATTCCTGGTTCAGGCATTAATTTTTCTTTTTCACAATAACATCATAATATTAAAGTAATAATTTTGTAGTATAGTATATATTGAAAGTTAACATCGGTGCATGAATTTAAACAATAATGGTACCCAACAAACAAGTTTCAATCGTGAAGTTAAATCAAGTGATGTTGACTTATTAAATAAATAAGAAAATATTATTTAAATCTCACCGATCTAAATAAAATTCCTTGAGGAAGAGCCGTGTTATGCCGAGCATCAACATTATTCAACCTTCAGATTCATAAACGGACACCTCAACTACAATTTGTTTCAACTGGCTCTTAATTTAGTCACACTGTGAAGTGCTTAACTTTCCCTTCGGGAAATGCATAGGATAACGTGAATTTCCCTACAGAGGTAAGAATTTAGTCGGTCGATAAATATGGGAAGTCCAAATAAGTTACATGACACCCGCCGTGTTGTTTCTTTTTATTCCTCGGGAAATATATTATGATCGGAATGAAAATATACTCAACGTCCGCACGCTCACACACACACACACACACACACACACACATATATATATATATATATATATGCACATCATAATAGCGGTGTTTGAATTTCGCGGGTGATGGTGAGTACAGTGAATTCGCATATGTAGAAATAGATTCGTGAGCCGCTGAACTCGCGATTCGTAAGACTCGCGCAGATCATCGATGCGTCTGGACATCTGTTCCGCAGGTTTCTTTAAACTTCGACCTTCCCTATCGGGAAGGTTCGATGTCAAAAACTTCCATACTAGAAAGGTCTGGATTAGGGCCCGAGAAATTTCCGTCTCCGGCTTATATAAACTATTGCCTGGTTCAGGAACCAGTCAGTTGTGAAGCGACAGCGATACAGTGGACTTTGAGCGCAAGAAACTGCGGCTAATGGACTCGTTAGAGACTATAAAATAATTGTGTGATAGAGAAAGATTACAATTACATCAATATCATTTGAGTAACTTGTTAGTGAAATGTCAGGGGGAGTTTATAAAATTAAATAAAGTTAGCGTGGACTTCTAAACGATAAAGTGTGTTGTTTTATTGCGCCAAAGCAAGGAGGAAACTACGGCAACCGGCGACTCTATACATACCTTTGCTAGGTAAAAACAGAATTAAATCTCTCTAAATATTTCTTTTAAGCATCTTCTAAATATTCCTTTATTTTGTAAATGTATTTCTTATAGACCCCATAATGCAAAAATAAAATAGTAATCGTGATAATGCAACGTGTTATATTTCAATATGATACAGAATTTCACGTTTATATATATATATATATATATATATATATATATATATATTTATATTTCAGCACAGAAATGAAGAACAAGTCCGTAATATTATCCAGAATAGATAGTGGATTCACCCACGCTCCAGAAGAAACCAGGGAAGAATATGGAGGCGATGAATACGTGAAGGCTTACACGGTAAAGTAGAACATTTAGTTGCTCAGTATTTATCCAGGAATGTTATATATATGAACAAAACACACCTAGAAAACAAGAATATGTTCATAAGTTATGCCACGAGTGATTTCCAATTTATTAAGAGAATTTTGAAATCAAGAGTGGCATTTGTTAGGACTATTGAACGAATGAAATTAAGCTGTTTACTCACGAATCATCATTCAAGTATAGTTATTTAAAAATAATATATATATATATATATATATATGTAATGCAAAAGGCGATGTTTGATAACAAATGAGAAACATTTGTTATGTTTAATTTGTCCATCACTACAATCAGATCATATTATTTATTGCCAAATAACATAGCAATATTGTATGAATGCACCGCAGTTGAAAAAAAAAACACATCAAACTGTTTATAACCTGGTTACTAATTAATTTCTGATGTCCTATGATGTAAATATGTCAATTATGTTTTTCTGGAACGTAAATACCTGGGAAATAATACGTTTAAAACAGTGCAAACAGTGGTTTCTTTTTATTGTGGTATAATCAATTGCTACAATTTGTTTTCTAGTATATCTCGCAAGCGGTATCTGGTTACATTCGTGCATTATATTTGCAATGTAGGAGCAACATCGATTCTACGATTCTTATTTCTTAACATATAAATTGCTATATTAACGTATTTGTTAGAGAATCAGTCACTGCAAAAATAATGCTATGACCATTTTCAGAATATTAAAAAAGAAGACCTTTCTGTAATAGATAAAGTTAATTGATAAATATCGGGGTGAAACACGAGGCTGTGATTGGTTGTGAAACAAAATTCATTGAAATGTGATTGGTCATTGACTCCCATTTGGGGTATGAGTTTAAATGACCTAGAGAGCCTATCTCAGAATCGACACAATCGAAATACATGGCAAAAAAATATTTTCGGTCATAGAACCCTAACACAATATGTTCCTACACAGTATAACATTCCATTACCCATATTTCATGCTTAACTTTGTATCACTAATATTTGATTTTTATTATATTATATTGTGTTTAATTTGTTTGTAAAACATCCAGCATATTACATTTCTACATATGCCTAATGAAATTTAATTTTCTTTACAGACCTCATGTGATATATTAGACCATCTCTATTTCAAAAGAATTGAAGATGTTACTGACTGCATGATGGATGCAATCATAGCTAAATACCCTAAGGTAATAAATCATTTTTGTACTCTAATTGTAATTTAGTCATTCTTTAAACAAAATAATTTTAAATATTTTAACTAATATGTAATTGCTTGTTTTAAATATTTTTATATGAATTCAAGAAAACTACCATAAATATTCACGAATATTTTGAAGGCAAACAGATCACAATAAAACCTTGTTTGGAAGCAAAGATACATTGTATTTATATTTCGCTATATCAATGATGGCTCTTTAAAAAAAATTCATACCAATTTATAAATATTCTCTGAATAAACATTCCAGTAATTCACGATAATTTAATCACATGACAATTTATGCCCCACCTATATTTCTCACTAAGCAGTAGTGTCTTGCTATAAAATAATGGAAAAGTACCAATGACCCGACATATAATATTGTCTTATTTTAGTAATCTCACAAATTATTTTACAGGCTCGATATCATCCAGGTGTCGCCGGAAGAATACATTTTTGGTTAACAAGGTACACATTCCAAGAAATCAAAGATATGTTTATTTATTTAATCATACATTTTTTCGTGGGAAATATCCATGGTAAGTATCATAATTCCACAGTTAAAAATACAGAGTGTTCTCAAAATTACGCTGGGTTAGTGGATGTCTTATGATAGAACAGTTAAAATTGTTATAATTATTCGGAATTCTTGAAGTGCCTAATTTGTAAATGTCAAAGAACTGATACTTGTGTAAATTTACTTCAGTTCTGATCCGTCTGTTTTCTGTCATAAATGAAATATATATTATGTTTCCTGTAATGTACAAAACCCGTATTCAAAAAATTATCTGCCGTTTTTTTAAGAGGGGCAATAAGTGAAATTTCTACTTTCCGCAATTTTATAGATACAAAATTCATTTTTGGTATGATTTTCCAAGTTATTATAAATAATGAAATGTCTAGATTTCATTTCTGTAGCATACATTTTTTTAATTATTCGGATTTTAGTTAACAAAAGGCACTTTTTCAAAATCTATCTCCATTGTCATGTCTAAAATAAAATATCTAGTATATATAGCCTATATATATATATATATATTTAGATTCGATAAGGTGTGTATAATAACATATTCAATTCAGATTTTGCATTCTTTTCCTAGTAGAGATGGAAAAAAAAAAAATGTACTCGACATTGATTTTTTTAATTTTTTGTATAGATCATCATATATTTTAGTTTTTATTTTAATAAATTCTTAATATATAAACATTATGGCTACCCATTTTCATTATGTAGAGTGTTCAGAACAACCTATAAAAATCTAAATCCTATATTGTAAAAATTATAGGAGAAGATACATTTTGAACTCAACAAAATGCGCTTCATGTACAAATATAAAAAATGAATTTTGAAGTTTTCATGCATGTTACTTACTTACTCACTCACTGGCACTATCAAACCCATAGGTTCATGGCCGCGCGGACATAAGCTCTCCATAAATCCCTTCGTCAGCTAATACTTTCCAATCATTCCCATATAATCTACTTCACTCAAATCATAGTTAATATTATTTCAAGCATGTTAAAGATAGTAATTTGAAAATAGAATATAAAAAGTCTGATCAGGTACCAGGAGAATTTTGAATGAGAGAAAATACTAAACTTGGCAGACCAGAAAGGCAATATCCATAAACTATAATGTTACCATTGTAGCTAAAGCCCCTTTAATGGGAATTTAAATAGAGCAGTCATTTTAATATGACGTCATTATTTTATGTTCCAAGCATCATCGGTTTATGAAACTTTGACAATATGTAAAGAAAGATGCATTTTTTCCTGCAAAAAACTAAAAACTGCGATTTTTAACCAAAAATTGTCAATTTTCGCCCATTGCCTGCCTTAACAGCAAGACACTCATTTAAGCTATAGGGAAGTAATACAACTGCAGAAGAAAGATACATACAATGTTATTTGCAAATATGGGTCGCACGGGCAGTACGCCGTACGTGCTGTTTACAGTCCGTTACAATAAGTTGATGTTTGGTAATAATATACTTAAAACAAAACAAAAAAGAAAACACAGTAATATTACAATTAAATAACAATGCAATTACATTATACATTAACTTAGTTATGTAGAATTATTAAGAATTAATGGTATTGCAATTTGTTAACATATTTATTTATTCATGAATGAGTGTTCTTATTTTCCGTGTTTTGTCCAGAAATCTACTCAAGTTTGCCCAATTTTCTGGGCTTACCAATAACTCGTAGCATGCCAATCTTTCACGATTTGAATTTAGAAATCTTTCGGGTAATAACTGACGCCTCCAATATTCTAAATCGTTACATTTTCCTAATATATGTATCTCGTCTTCAAAGCTGCTGCACACTGCACTGGACATATTCGCATATCGTGATCGTCGTTAATTTTTAAATATTTCCATGCACCTAACCTGAACCAAGCAAGCCCTGACTGGATAACCCTCACTACCTGCCATCCGCGCCTCGTCCCATTGTTACTCATGTGGGTCGCATTGCTGGATTCTGGATTATATTTATGTGCCTTGCGGTTGAAAACAGCAAACTTTTTTCACACTTGGTACATCACAATGCTTCTCTGTGAGACATTTCAAAGTAGCTTTCAGCATATAATAGTTCACAGTTCCATTTGTTAAATAGTCTAATGTTTAACTAGAATATACCAGAATTTAAGGCTTAATCTCTGCTAATATAGCAAATATTCAATAAGGGTCCCGTTCCTCGTATTGTATCCTTATTTTTTAAATTTCTAAATCTAAAGGAACTATGACATTCTTTGAACACCCGTAGTTCTTGACTCCATATAGAAAATAAATAGGCTATCCTACTGAGAGAGAAAAATAAAAAATATCTGCATATTATTTCCTCGTTGTTTTCTTAGTGCTGATGAGCATGCTTGGAAAATGTCCTGATCTTAGAATGCTGAGTGGATGGGTGTATCAGTAAACATTAGCACTCATACTTATTTTCATTCATTCTTCGTTACATGTTTTCACCATAGCTGATGACATAATTCCATTGCACAGCTACACTACTTGAAGAGTTGATTTGTGATTTTTCCTAAGTAAACTATACAAGCTGTGCAATAGTCTATAGCTTAGGTGTGGATAAGATGAATTGAAATGTCTCATCCAAGTGATAGTGACTTTAGAGTATTTCTATGACAATTTTTAGATGTACAGCTCAGCAGAATATGTTCTAAATCCTCTCTTCAGCTTGGCACAGTGGGTACATAGGTGAGTCATTTATTACTCCACCTAATAGTCTGCGCTTGCGGAAAATATGTTAACTAACATGCTGTATTTATCTTTCCCTTCCTTACTATGTTGCCACTTCTTGTCCTCTGTACATGTTCTTTGTCTAGCAGGTAGAGAGTTGACAAATAATATAGATTTTAATGGTCCGTCCTTCTAGGCGGTCATTGGCAAAATTACTAATTTGACAACCCTGTTACTATTGGGGTTACGTGTAGGAATGGGCTGTCGCTTATTACTAATGACAACCATGTTAAGATCTTTCACACGTGTTTAGAGATTCTCCGCCCACACTTAAAATTAAACCATTTCAATATGTGATCGGATGTTCAGTGTTCTTCTACATCCCTTCCACAGTTTCAGTAGTTCGGCGACACTAACGCTAAAACTCTTCTATAGAAATATGTAGTAGTCACTAAGTGACCAATTCTTGCTCTTGAAGCAAATGTCTGCACGTGCCATGCAGGGTTGTCATACAGTTGTTTTAATTCAGATGGAAATCATATGGCCACATCTTACAGAAGCTAATCTGAACACACTGAAAAAAGTGAAAGCTACATACATAAAAAGAGCAATAGGAGTATCAAAAACGACAAGAAGCCGTCTAGTGTACCTACTGGCAAGGGAGACTTTCCTTATCGAGGACTTGAAAACAGCACACCTACTATCAACCACAGAACCCTATGGACATGCGCTACAAAGACTACGCAGGAAAAGAGAGGAAGTATGGCCAGAATTCTTCAGCACCGGAGCGATGATAGACAGGAACTGGACAGATGCAAATTTCCAGATACGACACGTCATCACATGATTAAGCATGCATGGATTCCACCACCTAATGTGTAGAGATAAAACATTCCATGACCCGAAGATGTCATGCATATGCGAAGTGTGTGAACAGAAATGCGAAAGATATCACATCAAAACATGTACACAAAGAACAAAAACAATTTGTGATTACGCAAGACCAAGTTAGTGTTAGTGATTGTTAGCTGTGTTATCTTTGCACATTTGTGCGGAATCCATTTATATATAATTCATTTGGTTTCATCATAATTTTTATCAGTGTTTCTCCATTTTCAGATATTAACCACCTGAGTGTCCAATATTTTGTGAAGTATGTATTTACAGATGCTATTGCTCTATTTAGGGATATCAGTTTTCGAGGATGTGGAAATAATTTTGTGGCAGTTTTTGCAATTTTTGTCTGCCATTTCATTACCAAATGTGCCACAATGGCTGGGAATACATTGAATTTTTTCCCTTATTGTTATACATTTCTAAATACCGGTACTTTAATATTTATTTTAGAACACGTTATATTTATAAAAGCAAATAATAAATATTTTAATCGACATAGAAGAGATATAACGAAACATATTGCAGGTTAGATTATTGAATACAGAGCGAAGTTCAGTTTCTGAACTTAAAAATGTATATTGTGTGCTTCCTGCGTCACATATCACACATCAGGACAATATTTCCTATTTTTAAACAAAAAAATACATCCCAATACTTATAATTTAATTATTTTTTAGGATTGTTATTAAGAACAGTTATTATCAGCGTTCATTGCTCAACATTTGTAAAGAATACTTGAGTTGAAATGTTAAACTATCTATTTTTATATACTTTTTTAAACATGTTTTTTTTTGTTTCTTTTACAAATTACGTTTTATTCTTCAACCATTGGGATAACAACTGGGAGAATAATAGTTTTATATATTTTCAGTTTAACTCTTTTGGAAGGATTTGGGGCGACAAGAGTCCCTGTAATGCAAAACAGCATGCATTCCAGAATTGAGCCCATGTTTAATTTCTTCCTGCATCTCATTCTTATTTGTAATTACTGTTACTCGGTATTTGATTTCAGCCATATCTTCAAAATTATTATTATTATTATTATTATTATTATTATTACTATTATTATTATTATTATTATTATTATTACTACTATTACTGCACGCCGTAGCATTATTGGTTAAGTCCCAGTGGGATCAGGACTTTTAAACTGATCCAAACCTTCTTGTCGCACTTCAAACCTGAGGCGACTCAGCCTCTAATGGAAATGAGTACCAGCGCTTGTTCTGCTGATAAAGACGGCCGTCACGCATGGCTGTCAACCTGGCTGAGAAAGTGCCGATTGCCTACAAAAAGTGGGAGCCTTAACCTCCTATTACCTCAAGAATCTCCTATGGCCTGTAGTGAGATCACTATCTTTACCTTTAACTATTATTATTATTATTATTATTATTATTATTATTATTATTATTATTATTATTATTATGTCAGTTTGTTCAAATATAATTTAGTACCTAATGTTATAATTATTGTGATTGAGGTAAAGTAACAATTTCCCTTGAATGAACGTAAGAGTATTAAGACCGCTAGTCAAAATAAATAAATAATAAATAGCAGATATAAAAGCTTGAAAGAATCTTATGTTGAAGAAATCGTATATTTCTTTTAGTGAAAAATAGAAATATGTATAAGGGTACTGAATCTGCTTTTTTTTTTTTACTTAGAAAAAAGTAATACAACGTAATCCAAAATAACTGTTTTATTCAGTTTTGATTTTAATTTTTTTTTATTCTTGAACTAACTTTAAGGAAAATAAATTCTATATTATTTTGCAGATATGCCATGCTAGTGGCTCCGTGGCACAAGCGGTTACATTCTCCCTCTCATCGCTGGGGTATCGAAATCGAGTCTTGTCACTCCATGTAGGTTTCGTGCTGGACAAAACAGAGTTTGGGCAGGATTTTTTTAGCGTTTCTCCTGTTTTTCCTGTCACAAATTTCATTCCACCACTTCACATACTCATCTAAACCACTTTGTTTCGTTTCGTTCATCCGTCCCTGTGACGGTTCTTCAGACGTAGATGAATGCACCCTTGTCGTTCACAGCTGCATCTCATCTCATCCCTCTACCCGACTCTGAGTTGGACACGAGTTCAGGATAGTATTATATGATACACTATGAATCTGTAAGGGATGATGTAAAGGAACCATATTAAGAGCTATGAAGGCCTACGCGGGTGTGAACGGCAAAACAAAAACTTTTTTTAAATCTATGAGGTTTTTCATGTATAGAAAACAGTATTGCTCTTATGGGAACGCTGTTGCCACCTGACGCCATAGATTGAGTGATAGACATGGGAATATAATTACCGCTGTTCCGGTAATTGAGTTCATCCCCTAACTTTATTAAATATGTGGGTAATAATAACATGTCACATAATTGTATTTTTCCATATATCGGGCGCCCACCTTCTTCGCAAAGTTATAGGTGCAACTATTTTATTAAAGTATTTGAATTAATCAATCTCGCATAAAAGTACACGTTTATTAACAAGAACAGCTCCATAAGAGCAAATCTATTTTCTAGACGTGAAAAACCCTGTAGCCGACATTATCTCTATGGAATATGCGATTCTCAATTCGAGGATGTTGAATGGGTCCAAGACCAATCTGGACACGAATTCCTACTTTGTCCGAGATCGAATCGGGCTATCAATTCCGTAGTCAGGAACCTTTCTGTTTGAGCTCCATAAACATAATAGGTAATTTTAATAACGTTAATATATTGTCATTCATTAGTGCAGCTGAAATATTTATTCTAAACCAAAAACAATGCCGCTAATATTAATAGAAATCCGTCACGCAGGAACAGCGGAAATTAGGCAAATTCCTCCACAAGTCGAATTTATGGTGCAATCTCGTTCTTTCGTTAGCCATTAAATTGACGAAACACTAATTTCTCGTGACAGTTATTTAAATCCGTCAGACGAAAAAAAAAAAAAACAAATGTCAATTTTTATTTACTAATAAAATTCCACTTAATAAAAATCGGAATTAGCTATTTTTTTTAGAATTTCTTCCTCGTTTTATTCCAATGATATGTATTGAGTTTCGTTGTGAAAACTCCAAAATCGCGGCCGCTAGAGCGATTTTTAAATTTTTGCCATGTTCGGTTTCGGGAAAAATTAGCTGCGTCTGGAGCGTTAAACACCAACTTTTATCATGATAATTTTGGAAATATTCAGTTAGCGATGAAAATATTTGAAGTTTTCAAAAATCTTTTCATGACAACCACCACAATAGCTTCATTTCTTCTCAATTCGCTAATAGCTGTATTAGTATAGCCTATAGTTTACAACAGATTTGCGTTTCCATGTTAAGATTCTTTGTTTCAAAAATAAAATAGAATTCTTCCGTAGCATGTTTGTTTGTTTGGTTCAAATATATTATTTCAAGCTGTATACCTTAAACGTTTGACTTGTATAACAGTTAAAACTAATTTATTTTATTTTCAGATGCTGGCAAAAAGTATAAATGATTTTATTGGAAATTCTCGTCAAGAAAAGAAAAATAATTAAAAAGTTTATATATATTAAAGGAATAGTAGGAAAAAGGTAATTACACTACAAGAGTGTCATGAATGAATTACGTGGAAGGTGTTAATCGATTTTCATATTTGAGTTGTGCAAATTAAGGTATATGTTAAATTACAGATTTTACTTTTATAATATCTTGACATATTTTTTCAAGTTTTCTTGTACTGAGTTACGTAATAGAAAATTTGTATTTAATTTTAATAAATATTAAACCTATAAACATTTCCTGTTTCCTGCAACATTTATATTAATTACGTTTTCTAAAGCTCATTTTTCCTAAAACATTGTATTGTTATTTAACATCCCATTCCTAACAATTTCCAAAATAGATATTTTTTTTCAAAGTTACTGTTTAGGCATACAGTGCGGATATTTTTACCCTATTAATGTACGCAAAGGAACACAGATATACGCGGTAAATTAAAAGTTTAAATATAGATGATTTTTTTTTTTAGAATTATCTAAGCAATTTATTATAACATGTCCAAAGAATGGAGCTATCTCGATTTCCTAAATTACCATTGCCATGAGTAATGCCATGAGTGATTTCCAAATAATCGATAAATTCACGACTCACGAAGTCCTCACGAAGTGAGGAGTGAATTTATCTAGAGAATTTATCTAGAGAATTTATCTAGAGAATTTGGAAATAAAGAGTTGCATTTGTTAGGACTATTTAACGAATAAAATTAAGTTATTAAGCTAATTACTCACAAATCATTATTTAAATATAGTTATTTTAAAATATTTATATATTTAAAGTAAACGGCGATGTTTTAAAACAAATGAGAAACGATAGATACGCTTCATTTGCTTCTTTTGTTCGTCACTGCAACCAGATCATATTATTTATTGCCAAAGGAACGCAATATTGTAAGAATGCACTCTAGTGGAGAAAAAATTAAACACATCAAATTGTATATTAATTCATTTCTGGTCCTATGATGTAAATATGACAATTATATTTTTCTGGAATGTTATTACCTGGGAAAAAATACATTTAAGAAAGTGCAAATGGCAGTTTCTTTTTTTTGGTGGTATAATCAATTGTTACCAATGTTTTTATATTAACTCCCGCATGCGCTATGTGTTGACATTCATGCACTATATATATACAATCTGGTAGCCGTATTTCGTACAGGGTCAGTCAGTGCAAAATAATGCTATGACCTATTCAGAATGTTAAAAAGGAGTATATGGACAATATATCGTTACGTGTGGAACCTATTTTAGAGGAAGAAATAAATCAGGCACTGAAAAAAGCAAAGAATGTTAAAGCCAGTGGACCCAGTGGAATAATGACAGAATTATGGAAATATGGACCCCCCTTATTAAAAAGACTTATCTGTAAAATGTTTAATCAGATTTTGGAGGGTGATGAAATACCAAAGGATTGGTGTATGTCATATATAACATCTATTCATAAAAAGGGAAATCGTAAAGACCCTGGAAATTACAGAGGAATCAGTGTGATGTCATCCATGAGTAGAATTTTTAGCAGTATCATCACAAACAGACTTGAACACACTATCGAAGGAAGAATGTTGGAAGACCAAGCAGGATTTACCAGAGGGAAATCATGCATGAATCACATTTTTAGTCTGAGACAGATAACAGAAAAATCACAAAGTTATAGGTGCAACTATTTTATTAAATTATTTAAATTAACTAATAAATCAATCTCGCATAAAAGTACATGTTTACTAACAAGAACTGCTCCATAAGAGCAAATCTATTTTCTAGACGTGAAATTCATTTGATATTTGTTGATTTAGAAAAGGCCTATGACTCAGTGCCAATCAACGAACTTTGGGATGCAATGGTTGATGTTGGTATCGATTTACCAACGATTTCACTTGTCCGACGGTTGTACCAGCAGTATCAGGCTTCGGTTAAAGTGGGTAAGATGATATCCTCTCCATTCAGAACTACTAAAAGCCTGCGACAGGGCTGTATTATGTCCCCTACTCTGTTCAAAATATACATCCAGCATATATTGGAGCAGTGGAATCGATATTGTGGAGGCATGGGAGTACCAGTCCAAGGTGGCACAATACATTCCTTATTATTTGCAGACGATCAAGTGTTGATAGCTCAGAGTCGTGAGGATGTGAAATACATGATGAGAAAACTTCTAAATGCTTTTGAAATAGGAGGATTACGAGTAAACATGGAAAAAAACTGAATATCTTGTAGTAGGAGGAAGTGGACGAGATATATCCCTATCCCAAGGAATTATTAGAGCTGTTAAAAAATTTAAATATTTGGGATCACTTATTGATGAGTCAGGGAGTTGTAAAGCTGAAGTAGATAGTAGGTTAGTACAAACACGAAGAGCCATAAAAATGTTGAGTGGAGTACTGTGGAGTAGGACCATGTCAAACCACACGAAGAAGAGGATTTTGAAGTCTGTTGTGGAAAGCATAACGACTTATGGTGCTGAGGGATGTACTTTGGTAGAGGAACAAAAAACTAAGATTTTGGCAGTGGAGATGGATGGAATAAGACGCAGTGCCAGGGTGTCCAGGTTGGAAAGAAGAAGAAATGAAGAAGTGAGGCAGTTGATGGATATGGAGGAGACAGTGGTGGAAAGATGAGCTCTTCAGTGGTATGGCCATGTCAGGAGAATGGAGGATGATAGGTGGCCCAAAACTCTTTTGGAATGGTCACCTTCTGGTAGAAGGAAACGGGGCAGGCCAAGAACAACTTGGAGAGGAGAGATCCATAGATTGATGAACGATCGAGGTCTGGAGGAGAATGAATGGCGTCATCGGCAAGAATGGCGAATGGGAATACAGGGTAACCGCTGAAAAGTGGAGAGGCCCTCAAAAGTAAAAAAAGTAAGAAAAAAGGAGGTGCCTTCTTTATTTTGATAACTTTAGTTGGTAAATTGTAGGCGAAACACGACTGTGATTGGTTGTAAATAAAAAATCATTGAAATGTGATTGGTCATTGACTCCCATTTGGGGCATGAGTTAAATAGTCATAGGTAATGTCACGAGTGATTTCCAAACAATTGATATATTCACGAGTCACTTTGTGACTCGTGAATTTTTCTAGAGGATTTGTAAATCAAGAGTGGCATTTGTTAGGCCTATTTAACGAATAAAATTAAGCTGTTTATTCAAAAATTATTTAAATATATTTACCGGTATTTTAAAATATTTTTATTTTAAATGTAAACCGCGATGTTTGAAAACAAATCTGAAAGGCGAGGTTATTTAGTTACTATAAATTAATCATATTATTAATTGCCAAATACGATCGCAATATTGTAAGAATGACCCTAGTGGAGAAATAGTAAAACACATCAAAATGTATATTATGTCCAATGTGCGGGAGCTTTGAAGATTAGATACATATATTAGGAAAATGTAACGATTTAGAATATTGGATGCATCAGTTATTACCGAAAGATTTCTAAATTCAAATCGTGGAAGATTGGCATGCTACGAGTTACTGGTAAACCGAGAAAACTGGATAAACATGGGTAGATATCTGGACAAAACGTGGAAAATAAGAACAACACTTATTCAGGAATAAATAAATGTGTTAGCAAATTACAATGCCCTTAATTCTTAATAATCCTACATAACTAAGTTAATGTATAATGTAATTGTATTGATATCTCATTGTAATATTATTGATTTTTTTGTTTTTTTTTTTTGTTTTTAAACATCAACTTATTGTAACGGACTGTCAACAGCACGTACGCCTTACTGCCCGTGCGATCCATATTTGTAAATAACATTGTTAAGTATCTTACTTTTAGTTTAATAAAGTCCTTATGTATACTGTATAACCAACATTATAGGTTGTTCATTTATTTTCTTAGTAAACAACTCTGTAAAATCAAGGAATATATTCATTATTTGCTATATTCAATGTATTTATTGGAGAGTCAATTACCACAAAATAATGCTCTGACATGTTCAGAATATTAAAAAGGAGGAGCTCTCTTTACCACAAAAGGACGAGCTGATAAAGAGAAATGGATAAAGAACGAGGTGAAACACGACTGTCATTGGTTGTAAAACAAAATTTATTGAAACTTGATTGGCATGAGTTAAATAGTCAACCTAAAGATTTCGAGACAGAGGAAGACCTAAATTAAGATAGACTGATCAATCACATCTTGAGATCTCATAGGAACAGGGTCAAACGGCCTAAACCTAAGTTCATGATGGTGAACTGAAATATTGTATTGGCATAAACATGTTTGTTCGAATTGTTTGAGTGTAATTAATACTTTTTAAAATCTATTTCTTTCCCTAAGTTTAACCTCTTTCTTTGTAGGAACTCTTGCATACCCCACGCCACACGGATCTTATAGGGACATTGCCATTTTTGTTAAAAATAAATATACTTTTTCGACCACACAAGAACATGAATGAGTAAACAGCTCAATGCCAGGACCACTTTCGAGACAACCTCTTACTCTCTGATAGTGCCACGAAATGCTTCAATTCCTACCTTCATGAGCGCCAGCAATCTGTTATAGGAAATCATACATTATGTTCTTCTTGGTCCTTTCGTAAAGCTGGGGTTCCACAGGGTTCGGTACTTGGACCTTTGCTTTTTCAATCTACATAAATGACATATCTAACTCCCTAAAGCATTGCAAACATAATTTATTTGCAGACGACATGCAAATCTACATCCACACAGACAAATATTCACTAAATGACGCTGTTGCCAAAATTAACGAGGATCTTGACTCACTAATGACTTGGACAGTTAAATATGGACTGCAATTAAATCCTACAAAGTCACAATCAATCATTATGGGTCATCAGAGACTATTATCTACAATTAACCTAAACACAGTTTCGCATGTGTCACTAAATGGAGTTCAAATCCCTTACAGTAAAAATTCTAGGAGTATTTATTGACAAAAACTTAAATTGGAATACACAAATAAATCATACATGCAAAACAATCTTCTCAATAATACATTCATTAAATCGTGTACGAAATTGTTTGCCATTCGCCCTTAGGAAAATGTTAGTAGAAACACTTGCAATGCCCCATTTTGATTATTGTGACACTCTTTTTACAGACTTAAATATTATTTCCACTCAAAGACTTCGACGTGTTCATAATTCTTGCGCACGTTTTATTTGTGGTATTTGCAAATTTGACCATGTTACACCGTCCCTGGAACAATTATCGTGGCTTCGTCTAAGAGATCGTAGAACTGTCCATTCCCTATCCCTTCTCTATAAAATACTTCACACATCATCGCCTAATTATTTATCACGCCGCTTCATCAGACTATCCGACACACATAATCTTGACACTCGATCCCATCAGCACATTGTCCTTTATATCCCGCCTCATCACACTGTATATTATTCATTATGTTTTTCGGTGTCACTTACCAAAACATGGAATTCCCTTCCGCCCTATGTCAGAGACTGTCAAACTATAACATCCTTCAAAAACAAACTAAAGAATTATTTAATAACAAACTAACTTAGACACCTCACTGATAGTATTCTTTTAGCAATATTAATTTATTTAATTATTTATGTAAATAATATTTAAGAATAACAAATATTTTTATTTGTTTTGTTTTAAATATTGTATAATCGTAAAATTAGTTTTCTATATCTCATTATTTTCCTGTTTTTTATATACACTAGACAGGGACAATTTAATATGCCTTGCTTGTATACATTTTTATTATTAGTTTTAGTCTTAATTTTAACTAATATTAACTGGTTGTATTATAGATCGTAATATGTATATTAGATATTATCTTTTGATCAAATTTTTACCTAGTGTTTAATATTAGAGTTAATTAAGATTGTTATATTCTTATGTAATATATGTTTGTCCTGGTGAGTGGAAGAGAAGGCCACATGGCCTTAACTCCACCAGGGTAAATAAATCTAATCTAATCTAATCTACATTTAAGACAGAACACACAAATCATACATATTAAACGATGTGAGTATGATCTAATGGCCAGAAAGAGTTAGGAAATTATTTAGACATTAAAGTTACATGACATTTATTTTATATGAGAGGGGAAAAAACCGAGAAATAACTTTTTATCCATATTTTTTTAGAGAAAAAAAAATTGACACTTTTTCTAGCTTTACTACAGATTGTATCTGATGTTTTGAATCTGTTCTCAACATACTGAGCTGTTGCGTATATTCTGTTAACAAGTTTTCGTTTATTAAAATATAAAATTATGAAGGAACTTATCTTGAATCTCATTAATGTTGATCCTGAATCGTATTAAAGTTCTCTTTTCTCTTAAATATGTTCGTAATTTATAACCACGATTAATTAATTTCCTATCATCTCTTGCGGGCTGTTCAATTTGGAATCTCATCCTTTAATATTGCTTTACCAAACATTCTTGAATATTTACTACATTTGCAAATACTTATGGCTGCACTGGTCCAGTACATCACCTCTCCACCTGGACTGTAGACATTTTACTTTCACATTTCTCATGCACCCTCTAGTGAATAAACGTATGTCAATTGCTCTATGTGGGGAAAATTTGTGTTAGTTTCGAGTAATACTCGAGTTTAGGACATAGTCTATTTGTTTAAACTGTAAATAGGTATATTATATTGAAACGTATATTAATATTTTCTGATGTAAGTAAAAAAGCAAAGCCATTAAACTGGACGTCGACTCATTGAATGTAATGTATGCAAAGTGCATAAATTATATTGATCGTAGGTAACATGTTATGCAATGTACGACACAGTGGTCTAATTTTCAAATCTGTAAGACATTTCAGATATTAGCTACTATTTTCAAATAAACATATTTCTCAATTCTATTCAATGATTTTTTATTTACAACCAATCACAGTTGTTTTTCACCTCGATTTTATCAACTTAATTTTATCACTTTAAAATCAAGCTCTTTCTTTTTAACATTCTGAATAGGTCAGAGCATTATTTTCCAGTGACTGACTCTCTACGAAATACATTGAATATAGCAATTTACGGTACTAAGATGTAAGAATCGCAGAATACCAGTCGCTATTGCACGAGTGCTGATTGAAGGATCTCGATCCACCTGCTGCAGGACAGCTTCCTCAAATCGCTGCGTTCTTACAGTGCGACGGCGTCCCTGTTCAGGTAATCTGCTAAATGACCCGGTCTCATGCAGACACTGGTACACAGCAGTAAACGTCGTATGATGTGGGATACAGCGATTAGGATATTGTTGTTGATAAACCCGCTGTGCAGCTGGTCCGTTGTGGTGCGCTACGTAGTACGCATCAACCACATCAGTGTACTCACTCCAGGTGTATCGCTCCATTAGTAAACCGATACAATTCACTACTACACTGGCGGACAAAACAATTCCTACCATTAATAGCAGTTGCAGCCATCACAAGTAAAGAGCGTAATACGCCCTCTACCGGTTTAAATAATCCTCATAGGAAAAAATATTAGGGAAAAATATTTGTTTTGGTGTCCCCTACAACCTACCAGAGTTTGTCGGTTTAAATAATTTTCACCCTGTATAAAACTAACTCACTGCCACTATGGAACCCGTAGGTTCTTGGCCGCGCGGACATAAGCTCTCCATACATCCCTATCCTGAGCCAATGTTTTTCAATCAACTCCTGTATAATCTACTTCCATACTTCTTGACGGCTGTATTTTTACGGTGAAAGATCGTCACTCTTTCGAGCAAGGTACTTTTTTCGTCTGTCTTATTACCTTCGACCAGTCCGGCATGGGTAACCCTATCGGCAGCAATGCTACCGCCGGCATAGCTCTCGGGATCATTTAAGCACGCAAGCCACTCCACCACGGCAAGGCAATGATACCATGCAGGGGATTCCAAATATATAGGAATGATAATTGTTAGAATGGTGAACTTCTGCATCAGTTTCAAGCGAAAAAAAAATACAATACTTTTTTCATAGGAATCCTAAAAATACCTTAAGATTGAATGAGATGTTGACGTAAAACTAATCTAAAAATGACAGTAAAATCGTTGAAATATGTTTATCACCGTTGGTGAAACAGAATAATAACCAATCTAAGATAAACACACTAACTTAAAAAAAGAATGAATTCCGTAATAGGTCACTCAAGACAAAGTTACACAGATCTCTAATCTGCATGCGCAAGGGTTATAAAGTTACCGAGAAATGAAGTCAAATTATCTGTGAAATTGATATGACCAACCCTCGCAATAAATTCCGAAACTTTTTCTTAAAAAAGTGGATGTACGCTAACTTCTCCATTTTAACCTAATGATATAATTTAGATACATATTATTTATTAATATATCCATCCATCCATAGTAATTCTGCCCGAAGGCACGTCCTTCACTGCAACCATAGAATTTTCATGCTATGCTTGCAGCTTTACTAGGGAATTGTAGGTGTGGTAGCTTCCCGTTGCTTTCCACACCGGTGAAGGATGATGATAATGATGATGATGATGACGATGGTGGCCATATGATTTCGGGGACCGTTTGGGCCTTAAAGTTTCCCTGACATTTGTCTTACAGGTGAGGAGAAACCCCGATAAAAACCTCACCCAGAAAAAGTGCCCCGACCGGGGATTGAACCCGGGCCCTCTGCGTGACAAGGCAGCACGCTGCCTCGAGACCACAGCGGTGGACTAATAATACATAAAACTAATATATCGAAAAACTGAAGCGGTAGCACAATTTTAAACCTCATGCATTGGGATCTTAGAAAACATGAACATTTAATTCCGAATATTGGTCAAACAGGTTCCATTATTAATGTGGAATTTCGTAAGCCACGCGCATTACTGTTCTGTAAAAAAAAAAATCTTGGAGGTCCTAATAGAAAACATAGCAGATTAAATGTATCTACTCTACCCAAATTGTAATCAAATCGGTGTTGTCAGCGAAAGAACGGAATGTAATAAGTTTATATGAAAATGCAAATATTACAGTTGTACAATTTAGTTACCGACCTGAAGAATATATATATATATATATATATATATATATATGTGTGTGTGTAATTACATGAAAAAAAAATTAATGTATGAACCAGGATTCAAATTCCAGAATTCAAATTCCGGTTCAGGCGTTAAGTTTTATTTCCATGTTATATTTAGCTTTCATTGATAATCTCAAAATTGAATAATAACACCGATATATATATATATATATATATATATATATATATAGAGAGAGAGAGAGAGAGAGAGAGAGAGAGGGAGAGAGAGAGAGAAAGAGAGAGAGAGAGAGAGAGAGAGAGAGAGAGAGCTCTTCTTGAGAACAAAATATAGGAAAAACAGGGAAGAAAATACATATTGACATAAATGTAACCTAAAAATCAAGAAAAAATACCTGCTCCAAAAGTTAGCTCAGAAACATAGGGAAACAGAATTGGAAATTCTAGGGATTCGTCACATTGACCAGTCACGTTGTATCACTCGGTATCCCTGCCTGCAAGTCCACCAGAACAACATTGGAATATCGTGCAGATATAATAACGTTCGTAATGTAAACTAAATATAACTAATGATGTTGAGTGATTCCGGGTTCTGTGGCCGTGGTCCATAGTTGGTGTTGATACCAGACGTTTCGCCCTCAACTGCGGAGGGCATCTTGAAACATAGAAATACACAAGCATAAGGAAAATATTAACAGAAAAGAGGAAGGTATTAAACTGTCTAAGGCCTGGTACCGTACACTAGAAAATAAATGCATCAACACTAGGGACAACAAGGAGACGACCATTAGCCAATCAGCAAGAGCCACGCCCGCTCACCCTGCTCCCACCACTAGTATCAATACAACACCCGCAGCGTTCACTCTAAGTAGAGCTTCCGACCAGGAAACACGCCTAGAAGCACTCGCCACTGAAGATGCCCTCCGCAGTTGAGGGCGAAACGTCTGGTATCAACACCAACTATGGACCACGGCCACAGAACCCGGAATCACTCAACATCATGATTACCGGCCGTGAAAGCCTGCATTCAACTAAATATAACTAACCTACCTAAATCGTAAGCTAACCTATATAAATGTGACGAAACTTAAGGAATTCGTACTAAATGTAGCTAACCTGCTCAAATCGGAAATATAATGTGTCATAACAAAGTATGTACCCCTACACATTTCTGGAAGATAAGAAAACCTATCATCTAAGACGTTATTTGATAGTTGTTACCGATCCTGAAACTTACATCCCGTTTTTCAAGATGTTGAAAAAGTCATTTGCAAATCCATAAATAAGCACGAATATTTGACGAACGGAAAGCTTCGTGTACGAAAATAAGTGATATTAGGGTTATGTGACCATGGTCAATAACTGGTGTTTCTTTCAGACGTTTCTCCCTGAACTGCAGAGGAAATTTTCAGTGACGAGTGCTTCTAGGTGGTGTTCCGTGCTCAGGGCAGTCTGCCCGCCCAGACTGAGTAAAGAACAATTGATATGTTGATGTCGCATAATATGAAAAAGAAATGTAGTACGTAGTATCGAAGTATGTCCTTACATGTCTCACTACAAATAAAAAAAAACATGTTGGTGCCAAAACGTAGGCCTACTACGGTAACGAATTTATATAATTCGAAATAGAGTGGCTGTAGATTTCGCAACCTGGTCCGTTCTAGTATAAAGATACCAACATTTCACTGATAACACCTACATAACCTCCCCATATGTATCGAAATGTAAAATACCTTCTCATCATGTAGAAATGTCTGGTAAACATACACGCTAAATTGGCTATAGGGATACGTAAGTAGATAGGCAACAAGCGATAACTATAGATATTAAAATATTAAATTATGGAATATTCACCTGAAAGGTCCTTCTCCTCAACTTTATTAGTTATTTATCTGTAGCGCTTTCGAGACTTGTCCCTTCATCGGCAGGATTCGAAACTGGTGAATATTCCATAATTTTATATTTTAATTTTGAATAATACCTCAACGGAACATATCATGAATCTTATAAAAGTTAACTATCGATGTGGTTGCTAAATAGTTATCCTTTTGAAGATCCATTAATGAACATCGGTAGTAGTTGTGCCGTCGGAACTCTTTGCTGGACTTTTAAGGTTAAAAATAGTGAAGATTAGCGTAGACTTCTGAGGAAGGCCAGGACCATTAAAAGGTTCTCGAGGCAATGATGTTCATGGTGATGAATTTTGTAGGAGGCTGGGAGAGTCCTAGGAATAGAGTGAACGAGAATGAGTAAAAATCTCTAAATCATCCTCTGGAATCGATCCCGCTATCCAGCCCGTAATAAGAATGTTTATTTCGGCTATTTATGCCACCCGTGAATACTCGTTCGGAGAACAAGTGACTGCTAACATCATACATGTAAGGGGATTCTATACCAAGTGTCCACCTACATAGACAAGTTAGGATGAGAAAATGGGCGAGTTAGTTCACGAGATTAGTTTAGCGTTCAGTTTTTTGTTAGTGGGTTTTGTGATAAGTTGACTATCCTGTCTGAGCAATTTATTTTTACATAGCAATTATGCCGATTACAGGTTACTTTGAGCTTAACTTCTCACTTCATTTCAAGGCATTTCTCATATTTTTGGAAAAAAAATCAACATACATATTTCTCTCAGTTATTCATTCACATACTGTAACTATAAACTGTGTTATTTTCCGTTTTTATTTGAATTTATATAGGTGGCTTGGTGGCATAACATTCGCCCTATTTCTATTCTGTTTCTATATTTTCTATTTCTATAAGTACATAAGTTTGCCAAAATGCATAATAGTTACAACTAGTGAATAAATTATACTTGAAAACCATCGCTCTATTACATGGAAAAAGTACATGTAAACATTGGTCCATTTCTTTCCAGGTATCTAAACATACAGATTATTAAAACGTAAAGCTTGGATAAGATGTATAAACAGTCGCACATTAATTCTTCTAAGTTCTAAAGAATCGCAGTGCGCATGCGCGAGTTGCAGGAGTTTCTGTAATGGTTAATGTAGCTTCCGGTAGATGGCTCTAAAGTCGGCGTTACCACCTTTGGTAATAAATTCCCAAACGCTACAAAAAATGGACGTAAAATAACTTCCCATTTCCTAAACTAACAAAACAATTCACATGCATATTATTTAACAAACTATAAACTAATTTTACGTACACTAACACTAAATATGGTTACAAATTATTTTCAAATGTTGGTAACAGCGATGTTACACGAAGCATATCCGCGCCTGTAGAACTCGATGTACAATATTCGCGTAATTTAGAAATATTTAAAAATCGTAAGAAATGTTTATAAAATGGTTCCAAAATGTTTAAAATAGTACCAAACGTTATTATAAATGGTTTAAAAATGTTTAGTGCATCAGTGGCATACGAATATTACATGGAAAATTGTGTGCGACGGTTTATACACCACAGCCAAAAGTTTACCTTAATGGCTTCGTTAGATATCAACCAACCTGTTCACCCTTCAGCAACAGTTTCGTTTTTAATCACTGGATTCACAGCATATCACACACATATTGCAACACAAACACAAAATACACATGATTAACAACACTATCACTAATATAAAACTTCACACGGCAGTTTAATTTGGTCAAAATCACTTAATTAATTTCATGAACATACTAAAGGCAACATCTGACATCCAAGCTGCGCGTAAGACTAAGGAAATCAAACTAGACATGCGCAAGCAGCTACACGTCATCAAGTTCCTCGATTCAAAAACACATGATGAAGATCAAAATAATAATAATAATAACAATAATAATAATTGTGCATTTAATTAGCATAATAGTCTACATATTATACATTTATATATTCTATTATATTCAAATATATGTTAATACATTTCCTAAATTTAAAAATCAAGAAATGACACAATTTACTCTATAACAATATAATATTAAGAACTAACTAAATAACCAACAATATGGCTTGTGGGCACCGTAGATTCAATCTCGCATTCACCAATTGGGCCTAATAACAAGAGCAGTAATAATAATAATAATAATAATAATAATAATAATAATAATAATAATAATAGTCTATTCATGAAAAGAATAATTGAAAACATTCCAAACATCGTTTTTGGTGATCTCGGGGTGAGGTGTCCGTACCAGAACAGCAAGAATCGTGGGTTCGGTCCAGGCCAAAATTGGTAGAAAATTGTGTGACAAGGATATTTAAAAGTATTTTTAATGGTGACAATAATAATAATAAACTCACTCATACACTCAATGGCACTATCGAACCTGGAGGTTCATGGCCGGGCAGAGACGATGGTAATGATAACAACAGCAATAATAATACTCGTACTAATCATTATCATCCGTGTAAGTAGGCCTACAAAACAGTTCCCGAGTTCCATCTCGATCAAAGGAAATGTTATCGGATAAGACAAAATCAAGGAAAGTTTTCTTCGAAAGACAAGTTAAAATCCATACATCCTGTGCCAAAGGGATGTGTGAACTTTAAACTGTTCTCGGATATGACACATGATAGACTAGTACTTTATTTAACGTTGCAATTCAAATATGGTTGTGAAAGATCCAACAAATTTTGCTCAGAGTCATTTTTTTTTCAGATTTCAGGTTGCCATATGACCCGTAAATTACAACATAAACCCACGGCCTTACTTCTCTCCCAGGAAGACATTCTGAGGATTTTAAAAATCAATTTTCTCCAACCTGGTTTGTTAATCTTGGAATCAGATGCCAGAGCGTAACCACTTGTTCACCGGGAATGACATGAAACATGGTCTTATCTGAAAAATGTCGAGATCGATGCAACAATTAGTGGAATAAGGGGCTTTAATTCCTCTAAACAATATATATATATAGCCTCTGGTTCCGAGGGTCGAAGGTTCAAACCCGGCTGGGGTCGAAAAATCCAAGAGCAAGCCCTCCGGGAGGGACTTTATACGGTGGGTCCATAGTCTGAACATTTTCACGCTCGTAAAAGATCCTTAAGCCTGATAAAAAATCATCTAAGCTAAATTTACCAACATCAACGTCCTAGTAATACCTTATTTGCCTGTTAGATGTCTGATTGGGTCGGTGTGTTGCCATCCATGGCATCCAAAAGGAAATAAGATAACTAAAAATTAACTTGGTCCAGTAACTCCTTACAAAGGAAAGGTTATGGCTCAACAATGGGCTACGCCATTATAGATAGATAAACAATCTGTGTATGGGTTTTATGCGATATATTATGTGATGCTAAATTTATGCAGTAGGTATATTTTGGTTTGTGGAAAAAGGTAATGTTTTTAAGATTGATAGTAGCTCGTCCTAGTTTCAGAATGTCTTGCTTGTTTTGAAGTCGAGATGTTGGAGTTGTTGAAACAGGGCAGAGATATGACCTTCCATTTTGTTATTTGAACATCCACTATTATACTTCTTTACCTCCGATACAGACAACATGTTATGCTTAACTCTGTAAACAGCGGTACGGGAACAAGTCTGAGAAATGACCTTCCATTTTGTTATTTGAACATGCACTATCATACTGCTTACCTCCGATACAGACAACATGTTATGCTTAACTCTGTAAACAGCGGTACGGGAACAAGTCTGATTACCTCAATATAAACAAAATTTATGCAGTTTTGTAACAATGTGGAATTCAAAACTTCTACTCCACTTCCCAAAAACATTAGACTAATAGAAGCACTGTCATTTTTTTTCAGGACAAATCAAAAACACAGGATTGTCATATAATAATAATAATAATAATAATAATAATAATAATAATAATAATAATTATTATTATTATTATTATTATTATTATTATTATATTTTATTAATAGCAATTTTCCTCAATACAGAGGTATGTCGTTTTACTCCAGACGAACAATATCAAAATATAAATTAGGTTACAATATTGACATCTAAAATACACAAAGATATTACTTTTCAGAATTCTACACTTACAACAATTTGTCTCTATTTTGTACATCGCCTCCACTACACTATATATTTCCATTGATATATGCATATTCTGTCGTCCTCTACCTCCTCTACACTTAATTTCCCATTCTTGTACAATCCTGGGTATTATTCCTTCTTCCATTGTACGTACATGTCCGTACCATTGTAGTCGTTTCCTTTCAATTGTAACGACACTTTCTTCTTCCACTTTCATAAGGCGTCGCATTTCTGCGTTTCTTATGCAATAATAATAATAATAATAATAATAATAATAGTGATAATAAGAATAATAATAAAGTAATAATAAAGTAATAATAATAGCCTACAAACCGTCTGGTGGCACTATGGTGGTAGACTCAGCCTCTAACGGAAATGAATACCAGAGCTTGTTCTGGAGGTTAAGGCGGCCGTCACGTAGGGCTGACAACCCCGGCTGACATAAAGTGCCGATTGTCTAGAAAAAGTGGGAGTCTTAACCTCCTACTATACCCAAGGGCCTCCTAAAGCCTGTAGTGGGATCACTTTGCCTTAATATTCTAGGAAATTTTCTACACTGCACTAGTTGTTTTCCTACAAATTTAAAGTAATTTTATTCTTGTCTTGCACATTTTTTCCTTTAATTCCATTCTATTCATACTCCTTATCCCATACATCCATTGACCCTGTTTCTCTTCTCCTTCTGCCTTCAGCATTCCATTCCTAAATAATTTCCGGAATTCTGTCTCCATCCATTCTTTCAATGTGTTCAAACCATTTTAATTTTCGTTCTTCAATTACTTCGAGAATATTCTTACCACTTTCATCATCTCTCTAATTCTTTGGTTTCCAGTTTTATCCATTCTTTATTTTCTTACCGCTTTACACACTATGCCAATAACCAAAATTGTGTAGCCTAAATGTACTTGTATGTAGCCTGTCTAATTTCCAAGTTTCAGCTCCGTATAACGTTACACTTTGAACTAATGAAATAAAAATTAGTATTTTGTGTTATTTACATTATTGCTCCAAAGAACTAAATTAAGCTTAGCAATTATTTTTCTACTTCTATTTACTATTTTTTCGACTCGTTTGAGCTTCTTCTATCAGCTTCTAAAACGGATCCCAAATATTTAAATTTATTGACGTTATGAATTTCTTCTTCGTCAATTTCCAGCTTTTCATCATCTTCCATCTTCTATCTTAAATATTCAGCTTCCTAAAAATTAATATTCAAGTCATTTTTTTAAACTCTTAAACCAATTTTATGTCACATGTAAAGCATCTTTTACACTTGTAAGTTATTAGAACTTGGTCATTCACAGAATATAAGAGATGTAGAAAATATTATGAATGCATTGGTATTCCCATAACATTACGTTTTTTCTGAATCAATCGTTTATATATATATATATATATATATATATATATTGTCCGTCGCTGTGGCGTAGTCGGTAGAGTCCCTACCTTCCACTCCGGCGACCCGGGTTCGATTCCCGACGGGGTAAGGGATTTTTAAAATCCCAACCTTGGGACTGGGTGTGTGTAGTGTCCAAGTTGTACCCATTGGGTTTATTTCCTAATATATATATATTGAAAAGTATCGGGGACAAATAACACCATTTTAAAAATCACTTCGTTGTACAAAATTCTTGTGACAAGCGATTTCAAATTTTATTCGGCACCTGCTTTTTAGTGTATGGATCTTGAAATATTCTGTTACATTTTGATTAATTGACGTCTCTCTTAGAGCTTTGCCATAATACATATATACCTTTTTTCGGTAGAATCATGAATTGTTTTCCCCAATCTATGAAGACACCATTTATGTTTTTTTTTAATTTCTCTCTACTTTTTTTCCAAAGGGAAACTTAATGTCAAAATGTGATCTGCACAACATCTTCCAGCTGTAAATCATCATTGTTTTTCTGATTTAAAATATTGTTCTTCTAAACGATATTTATTAATCTGATAAAGAAAATTAATACACAAATTCCTACAGATTTCTGACAATTTTTCCCATCTCCCTTTCTTATGAATTCAACTTATTCCTCTTCTTAACTTCATGGGCTAGGCATATTACCTGTTCCGCCTCTCACTTGTTCTGTCCAACTTTTCACTGGCCTTCCTACAATCCTTGAACCTCTTGGCTTGTAGCAAAATACTGCTTTTGGTAATCTTGTTACATTCATCCTTTCTACATGTCCAAACCATTTATCTCATATTCTTTGATTTTATCATTCAATGGATATATATCTAACTCTGTTCTTATATCTTCATTCTTTATTCGATCCATTCTTATGCAGCCTTTTGTTCTTTAAGGAAGTTAATTTCTACGCTTTGTATTCTACTTTATAATTTTTTGGTCATTACCCAAGCTTCACTCCCACAAAGTAATGCAGGAACTGCCAATATAATATATAAAAATGAATGTTTGTTTGTTTGTTCGCACTTTATGTGCGGCCATACTGTTGATTCGATTCTGATGGGGATTTTTGCAAAATGTTCAGAAGATTCCCGGGATGAACATAGGCTATAAGACAGTTGTGATACTCAACTCTTACACCCTTAAAAATCGCCCTTTGTAGTGGAAAACTTGAATAAAAGTAGCTCTTTGGACGCTTAAATGACTTACGCTGCCTAAACCATAACAAATACACAAAATTAATGTACACAGAATTGAATATCCCAAAAGGCTCTACAAAAAAGTAAGCGGCAGCATATGTTTATCTCTTACGGATAACTCACAATAACCAATTTGTCTTTCACTGATGCCAAGATGATCGGGACAAGCACGTAGATCCCTGTGCAAGCATAGCAGCAAGTGTATTCTTTTACGGATTTAACTCACATTAACGAATTTTGTCTTTTAGCTCATTTATGCCAAGAAGATCGAGATAAGTAGATTCCCGGACAACACAGGGTAATCAGCACGGGGAATCTTAAAATAATTACGATATACGTTTATAATTATTTTTCATTCTACATATTAAGCTAATCATAAGATGTACATTAATGTTCGTATTTCAGCTCATTTATGTCAAGAAGTTCGGGATAAGTAGATTCCCGGGCAACACCGAGTAATCAGTATGGGGTATCTAAAAATATAAGTTTATAATTACTTTTCCTCTTACTTATTCAACTAAACATAAAAGCACAACAATTTCCATTTATTTAGGCGTAGCAGCGCACGCCGGTATTAGCTAGTGTTTTATAAAACTTCAGTTTACTTGAATTGAACTCACATAATATAATTTCATCTCCTTCGGTTTCCCTTCTCCTAATACGATCTTAATGTACAATTTTGTTAGAAGTGTTATTAATTTAGGATCTCCATACTTTAAAGTTTCTAAATGAGTGACTATTGGTCCATTCGACTTGCCATACTTTCCTATTGACAAACAATATTTCACACCTTCATCTCGCAATTCCCAGTTTATCTCTCTTGTGTGTAAAATTATTATCTTCTATAAACTCCGGACTTTCTTCATTCAGTAGGTTTCTGTAATATTCCATCCACTGACTGCTGGTCATTGAGGGGATATTAGTTTTATTGTTCATTTTTAATTTCATTCCCTTAAGAAATTTCCAAGCTGCAGCTGCATGTTTAAAACCTAACTGGCAATTTATGTCAGCACATACCTTGTCCCATTGCTCTTCTTACTTCCTTCAAGGCCCTTTAAGACCATATACTTTTTCTCTGTGAACGTGTTCCTGTCCTATTTAGTTCCTGTACTTAGCCATCTTTGATGTACTTGACGCTTCCCTTCATTTTCTTTTAAAAAGTCAGATTTATGCAAGCATTCAATTGCGATTTCCTGTCCTCGATTCCTAGAACTTCGTGTGATGATATAATAATAATAATAATAATAATAATAATAATAAATAATAATAATAATAATAATAAAGATAATAATAATAATATTTAATATATGGAAATATCAATTAACAAAACTAAAATTATGGCATTTCATGGGAAGGACCCCATACAAAGTAAAATCTGTCTCCAGAATAAAATTTTAGAGAGATCTAATCAATTTAAATACATTGGATATTATCTCTCTATCTGGGATGAAAAAGATATCCTTGAAAAAATTACTAGTTATAATAAAAGTTTGGGAATTATTAATCAAGTTATGAAACCATCCCTTGTACAAAAAAACACCAGATTACGTTTATATAAGACTTTGGCTAGACCAGTGATGACCCACGGTAGTGAAGCATGGACACTATAAAGACAACATGAAAGCAAAATAACGGCTTGTGAAATGAGATTCATGCGCAGAACAGCGGGTTACACCAGATGGGATCGGAAAAGGAACACCGATATCTTAAAAGAATTGAAAACTACGCCAATTTTGGAATATATTAAACAGTACCAACTAAATTGGAAACACCATCTTGAAAGAATGAGTTCAAATCGGATCCCCAAAGCTGTTTATAATTATATACCAAGAGGACGAAGATCACTGGACCGTCCTATGAAACGCTGGAGGGAAAATTTTCTATAGGATCGTAACAGGCCTTGGCCTAATACTTGGAAGGAAGAAGAAGAAGAAGAAGATAATAATAATATCAATAATCTTCGTCGTTTTTCATGCTAGCACTAGTGAGTGATACAGTGTACCCCCCATCGTTTTAGCGCACGGCACAAAATGTTGTTTTTTAAGGATGATAACGTATCGTATGATGATGATAATATTGACTTAAGGGATCATTTTGTAAAAATCACTTTCCAACCTCGCGTTATTATATACTATTACACTTTGAAGACCAGTTTTGAATTTGCAATACTTATGATCTGGATTGTTAAATAAAAGTCTAATGCGCACCTCTCTATGAAGAAGTTACTCTTTTCTCCTTCTTCTTCTTCCTCCTTTCATGTGATAGACCTAGTAGTCTGTTACGGTCTCAATCCAACGTTTGAAGGGTCTGCCCAAAGATCTCTTGCCTGGTGGCTGGTAATTTAAGATCTGACGTGGTATTCTTGTTCTGCTCATTCTTCTTACGTGAGATTTCCAGTTGTTTCTGTATTTTTGTACATATTCCATGACTGATTCTGTGTGTAATTCTTTGAGAATCTCAGAATTCCTTTTATGGTCTGTCCTTGAATAGTCCGCAGTACGTCTCATACATTTCATTTCTGCCGCAGTTAGTCTTTGTTCATCTACACTGGGAATTGTCCAGGCCTCACTGCCGTAACATAATATGGGTCTGGCCAGTGTTTTATAAATTCTAGTTCGTGTGTGTTGCTGTACTGTGTTTGGCTTGAAAATATTATTTATAATTCCTGTTACTCTGTTAAATTTTATAATTTCTTGTTACTCTTTTACGTATTTTAAATAATGGAGTACATACCTTGAAGAAGTTTATGATCAATCAATCAGTGTAATTTTGATCTGTAAACTCTTATAAAACTAATTATCAAAAAAAAAATAGACGAAATTATGGAACACACCATTAGAGACTAACTCACTGACACTACAGAACACAAGGATTCATGACCGCGCACACATAAGCTCTCCGTACATCAATAACCTGAACTAATGTTTTCCAGTTATCCCTTGTTTAATTTACCTCCCTCAAATTGTGTTAATATTATTGTTCAACATCATCTAATGATTGTTTTACTTCTAGATATAGCTACTAAAATATGTTTCTTTGTCCCTCTTTCATTCTCCATTCGTAGTATTATCGCCTCACTCTGATGGTTAACATTTTATATAAAAGCGGGTGCCGCGCGGCAATGCTTCACATGCGATATTGTCACGTTTCTCATAGCGCTATGGGTGTTTATTACACAAGGGCAGAAGACATATATTATTTATGTTATTATTTAATTTTTATATTATTTGGTATTGTTTAAGTTTTAAAATTAAAATTACATACGTATTTATTTATTAAATAATTTAATTCCAACATTATATAGCTTGTAGGTCTACATGAATTAATATCCGTACAAAATCATGCTGAAAATATTATTATATTTATTATTATTATTATTATTATTATTATTATGATTATTATTATTATTAACTGTTCGGTCTGAAATATTTTCCCATGACCGCCACATGTTGAAATCACTTATATATTAAACTAATATAATATGTAGATATTGTACTTACTTACTCACTGGCACTATCGAACCCGTAGGTTCATGGCCGCACGGACATAAGCTCTCCATACATCCCTATCCTGAGCTAATGCTTTCCAATCATTCCCTGTATAATCTACTTCCCTCAAATCATAGTTAATGTTGTTCTCCCACCTCATTCTTGGTCTACCAACTGGGCGTTTTCCTTCTGGCTTTCCTACAAGAAGTTTCCATGCACGTCTTTCATTCCCCATACGCGCAACATGTCCTGCCCATCGCAGTCTACGGGACTTAACTGTTCTTATTATATCTGGCTTCCTATAAAGACCATGTAGTTCATTGTTATGTAGTCTTCGCCATTCACCTGTCTGTTCATCTCTCTTTGGTCCAAAAATTTTCCTAAGAACTTTATTCTCAAATACTCGTAATCTCCTTTCCTCCCTTAAAGTAAGAGTCCATGTTTCGCACCCATATAATATAACTGGTAGAATAATAGTTTTATATATTTTCAGCTTAACGTTTTTTGAAAGGAGTTGTGACATCAAAAGTCTCTGCAATGCATAATAGCATGCATTTCCAGAATTGAGCCTATGTTTAATTTCTTTGTGCATCTCATTCCTATTTTGTGATTATTGTTCCTAGGTATTTGAATTCAGCCAATTCCTCAAAATTTCCCTCATTTGTCGTTAGCTGTCCATTTCCATTATATAATGTATTTCTACGTGTGACCATATATTTAGTTTATTATTATTAAAGGTACGTATCACAATAAATCACTGATAATTATACCATTAATCACGGTATACAATTTTATAACTGGATCGAATGTTCCACATCGTTCCGAGTTTTAAATGAAACTGAGGGAAGAATAGCAATGTGGCAACATCCTCGTAGTCGCGGCAGTCGAGATCTTTGTATTTTAATAACATATAACAGCCGCGGGGAAATAAAGCGAGCCGCTTGTTAAGCATCATAGTGAGGCGATAATAAATGTCCTGCACAACACAGTTTACATGACATAATGGACTAGTGGTTACCATACTAACCTCTGGTTCCAAGATTTGTGCATTCAAACCATAATCGATGACGTAAAAACATTTATACTTACTTCGGATGGAAGGTCCGTATCATTAATTTACGGCACATAAAAGTACCTCAATCCTGAAAGAAGACCCATTTGTTCAAAATTAAAAAGATGAACTAACTCGAATGGTTATCAAACTGATCTGGTTTGACAATTTTCCAACTCCCTGCTGCAATATATGTTGCGATGCATATATCCTCATCGCAACAACTATTAGACCATATAAATACGTTAGAACTATATTTTATACTATGTTAGGCGAGATGTAATTTTATATCACAAGTAGGCCTCAATATAAATTGAATATCCCTAGATGTAGACTTCAATAAAATTTCAAGATATGTTTTTATTATGATCACAAATTCAATAAATTACCTTCCATCTTAATAACAAAAAGACGTCCGTCTGAAAAATGTCATGGGGGGATAAAAAGTCTCCATTTATGAGACGAGACTCTATCAGATGCACAATTTTTTTCGTACATGGCTTTAAAGGGTAGGTCACTCGTCTTTCATATTACAAAAGATAGTTTACAATGTTTTAGGGCTGATGAAGGAGGCAAAACAAGCAATTTTTTTAAACTCTGGAACGTGCACATTTTTTCCCACAACGTGCCTTTAAGCATTGGTCTCTCGACTCCAATGGTCTTATAAAAGTTTGTTAAAAATGTTTATTCGTTTATAAATGTTATACAATTAGTTTTACAGTAAAACTCTGTACAAATTATATGTTATAATCTTATCTTTTTAATCGCTAATTAGAATTAATATAAAAAGAGTCATTTATGGGCGAACTACCTTCCATTTAATTTAATGGACAGCTATTAATACATATGTACTATTCTAGTGACTAAATCAATGTTTTTCTTTAATTTGTTTTCGTTGTTAGTCTTGCAGGAATGGTATGGGGTGAAATTTAATACTTTTTTTTTTCTTTTTTGGAAGCTCGCCTAGTGAAAAAATGGCTCATCTACCAGAATTTTGTTTACATATAGCAAATGTTTTATTTTGGATCCTCTATCATCCCAATATCTCTGGACATTTCTATATATCAGATGTGCATTCAAACAATAAAAGTGTAAACGCTAGTAATTATCAGGTTAATAGCCTGTATGTGTGGTTATCTATTACGATTGTGTAAGGTAAGGTTGCATAATTCCTTGTTAGTTTTTTCTGTTTACATTTTTGTGCATATGTATCATATTAGATAATGGTGGGAAAAAAATTAATACAGGAACATAGTATGAACCTTCCACGATATTATTTATCGAATTCACTCCAAACCGATGTACAGTTACTCTCAAATGCCTCATTCTTTTCTCCAAGACGTCCATCCATCCATAGTAATTCAGCCCGAGGGCAGGTCTTTCACTGCAATCATAGCATTTTCATGCTATTGTTTGCGGCTTTACTAGGGAATTATAGGTGTGGTAGTTTCCCGTTGCTTTCCACACCGGTGAAGGATGATGATTATGATGATAATGATAAGGATGATGATGATGGCCATATGATTTCGGGGACAGTTTGGACCTTAAAGTTTTCCTGACATTTGTCTTACAGGTGAGAAAAAACCCCGAAGAAACCTCACCCAGGAGCCTGTCCCGGGCGGGAATCGAACCCGAGCCCGCTGCGTGACAAGGCAGTACGCTACCTTGAGACCACAGCGGTGGACATTTCTTCAAGACAATGATTCATAAATACGTGATATGGCTCCTAAATCCTTGATAGTGGTACCTTAACGACGCGAGGGCCATGACATTAAAAAAATTCTTATAAATTAAAACTAAAACTGAATTCACCGTTTATTAAAGTTGATAATCAATAGTATAAGTTATATGAGGGCAAATACAAAAATTGGATGTGGTATCAAACGATATTTAAAATTTAGGCGTATTCCCTTCTAAAAACATACCTAATATTAAGTAACAATATTAACAATACAAATGGTGATACATTTGTGCAAATAAATATAGTAGTCCTACTTTCTATCATAAATATAATGATAATAATAATAATAATAATAATAATAATAATAATAATAATAATAATAATAATATTCCCTTTACATAGTGATCACAGCATTTTCATGTTATGCTTTGCAGTTTTACTAGGCAATTTTAAGTGTGGTAGCTTCCCGTTGTTTTCCACAATAATAATAATCCATCCATAGTAATTCTGCCCGAAGGCAGGTCCTTCACTGCAATCATAGCATTTTCATGCTATGCTTGCAGCTTTACTAGGGAATTGTGTAGGTGTGGTAGCTTCCCGTTGCTTTCCACACCGGTGAAGGATGATGATGATGATGATGATGATGATGATGATAAGGATGATGATGATGATGGCCATATGATTTCGGGGACCGTTTGGGCCTTAAAGTTTTCCTGACATTTGTCTTACAGGTGAGGAAAAACCCCGATACAAACCGCACCCAGAAAAACTGCCCCGACCGGGGATCGAACCCGGGCCCGCTGCGTGACAAGGCAGCACGCTACCTCGAGACCACAGCGGTGGACATAATAATAATAATAATAATAATAATTATTATTATTATTATTATTATGATAAAAATGATGAAAATGATGATGATGGTGATGGTGATGGTGATAATGATAATAATAATAATAATAATAATAATAATAATAATAATAATAATAATAATAATAATAATATTGTAGAGAAATAACAATGCAAATTGAAAATACAGAAAACTCAATAAATTAATTAATAATGAAGAAATTATTTTAGGAAATTGGTTTCAATCAAATGCATGCTTTGCGTATACGCTTATAATGAGCAAAGTATGTAATTTTAATATAATTGATATGTATGTATTGAATGGGAGCTTATTAATATTATTAAGAATTTTCTTCTTACTGTTTGCATTCACATGGCTAAATACGAGAGGTAAAGCCATATCATTAAAAATGTAAAAAGATCCAAAACGCGTAAGGTGCTGTACCATTATTATCATTTTACGTTGTTAAGATTAATGTATCAGTTGATTCAGATGATATTAAAATAGATATTAGAATGTTATATTATTAAATAGTCACCGGATAGATATTACAATTTGTCAGTTACCATGTTTTACAGTCAAGCCCTTCATTTTAAAAGTTTTTCAAGCTAAAAATTAATTCTTAATTTCTGCTATTGAATATTACAAATGTTGAAAAAACTCCTAAATATATTATGTAGATGCTGTTTTAATATGCTGACATGTTTGGTTTGATATTATGTGACATGGTGGCTGTATAAAATGATTAAATGTAACAAAGGAATTCGGTTATTGTGGACCCTTCACGAGGACTGGGTCCACTTTACACGAATATGATTATTTTATCTGTAAAAAGCATTCATTTAATTTTATTTAATATCCTTGCAATTTTATTAAACCCAAAGACCGCGCTTTCTGCAGTTGAATGCCGTGTGAATGTTATAATCAATAATAATTTTTCAAAACATTAAATAAATATTAAGCTTTTTAATTATGATCAGTCATAAATATTTTCAGTTTAATCTGTGCCTGTCTGTATAAATTAATAGTGCAAATAAACTTAAAAATAGACTAAAAGTCAAGGTAGACTCTGGGGTCCAGAATATGGAGGTTAAAGTGGACCTTTCTTGTAATGTAAAAAAAGTTTATAAATTATTAAGATGTTTCCATATTTGAATAAATTAACAATGCTATTTCATAGTTATAACACTAATGATAATTACTGTAATTAAATAAAGTTCAACTTCCTTAATTAAAAGAAGAAAAACGAATTCAATACAGGGGTCCACATTACCCGAAGTTCTTATATAAATGAAACAGCTCAGTTTGTAGAATGAAGTAATAAACTCTGAAGAAGGCCATAGTAACATGATTAACTATGAGCAAAAGGTAATATAGTAATGTGGTGTGACTTATTTCAATATATTCTACTGACATATGTGCTGTGGAAGCCTAATGAAATATAATATTATCAATATGGAATCTAACGAGCCTACTGTAGAATCTTTGAAACTTGGTCAAACTAACAAAACAAGTGTGTAAATATAAGAAATAATATTCTTTATAATCTAAAATAATAGGAGTAATATAAATGCTAGAGTCTTAATATAGCTTGCTATTATGCATTACAGAGAATATTGACTTCCCAACTCCTTACAAAAAATGTTAAACTGAAAATATATAAAACTATTATTCTACCAGTTATATTATATGCATGCGAAACATGGACTCTTACTATAAGGGAGGAGATTATGAGTATTTGATAATAACGTTCTTAGGAAAATTTTTGGACCAAAGAGAGATGAAAACAGGTGAATGGAGTAGACTGCATAACAGTGAACTACATGGTCTTTATAGGAAGCCAAATATAATGAGAACAGTTAAGTCTCGTAGACTGCGATGGGCAGGACATGTGGCACGAATGGGGATTGAAAGACATGCATGGAAGCTTCTTGTAGGAAAACCAGAGGGAAAACGCCCAGTTGGTAGACGAAGAATGAGGTAGGAGAATAACATTAACTATGATTTGAGGAAAGTAGATTATACAGGGGATGATTGGAAAACATTGGCTCAGGATAGGGATATATGGAGAGCTTATGTCCGCGCGGCCATGAACCTACGGGTTTGATAGTGCCAGTGAGTTAGTTAGTTAGAGTCTTAATATAAACCAAGTATGGCCAAGATCCTTACAAAACTAGCTTCACTAAACGTACTGTACATGTATGGTTGAGTAGGTAATGCATTGACTAAACATAGTTGTTGGAGGTGATCAAATATTGACATAGAATCATAACTTAAAACAACTTACAAGGGTACTGTCAACCATTGCATGCTGAAACCTACTTTGAAATTTCTCCCATATAAGTGTTGTGATGTACCAAGGCCGGTCCAATTAACATCAATTATCTGCTGGTTTTAACTATAATGCACAGAAATCAAAGCCAGAATCCAGCAATAGTAACTCCCTGCTTGAGTAAGATCAGAGTGGAGTGAGGTGGTATGCACCGCAGATCATGTTTTCGGTATACGCGGAGAAGAGGAATTTGATAGAGTCTACCAAAGAATTCAACTGGAAGAACAGGAGAATCGGCGTAATATTGCGCGACGCAGACGTCGTACACGGTATTATTTGCGGGACGCAAGCGTAAATGTGTTCCTCTAGCAGACGAAAATAACGGAAGTGGTTTTATCGTTGAGAATTCTGGGTAATTTCTTGCCAGTATTATGAAAACGACGACTTTCATGCATGACCAGTTAGTGGGTAGCTAATTCGATCTTTGCACTTGCTCACGGAAAGTCAGCTCACCAGTGATTGGAAGTAATTTGAGTAGAGACTAATATATTTGCATGCGACCCTAAAACTGAGAACAAAATCGAGGATCAACTCTATCCAGTTTAGTACATTAGGCCTATGTAATTAAGAGTTTTTTTTTCATTTTAACTACGTTGATATAGCTGTATCATATTCAATTGAATGATGTGTTGTTGCATGTGCAAGTCAAAGTTTATGCACTAAAGAGAGTTATGCTCAACACCCAATTGCTCTTTCTAATGTCTCTCCTCCTTCCCTTTATCTTCTTCAAACTGCAAGTTTTATCTTTCAAGTGGCCGAGCAAGGTAGTAGCCCACTGGCTTGCAGCACATGTACAGAATACCATATGTGCGTGTTACATCTGTGTGGTGGATACCGTGAGGCTGTTGGCCTGGCAACAATTAATGTAAGTATTGAATTAGTGCGATAAAATTATGTAGACTCGTTCCTGAAGCATCCCTTTTCCATGAGGACTCTTGAAAAAAAAAACTGAAATAAAAAATAAGCTGGCCAACTACACACCTAAAATATTACTCAAACAGCAAATGAAAACAAAGATCAAGCCTACAAAAGTAATTTTAATATATATTGTCGCTTATAGCACGGGGTTTTCCTTTAACTTATTTGGACTTAAATAAGTACACAGTACGAGTAGCTATGTAATTTTTTTTTTCTTTTAACTTTATTTCCTTCTCCACAATTATCACTAAATCTTCAAACACAATTTGATTTAACAACTATTAATTTTATAACGTTAATCAGATAATCGCTTATAACACAGTTGCAGACACAATCCTTCCTCGCTGTTATGCTCACAATTAACCTCTCACCGTCCAATTTCAGACTGACTGCAACAACTGACTCACCGGCCTTCTCATCCGCTCTTTTATATAGGCGGGGAAGAAAAGCTCTAGTAATAGTTTCGAGCAACTTCGAAGCCCAGAAACCTCTGGCTTCCGATCTTTCTCCAAGGAGAAGGAGATGCTGGTGGAATGGTCTGGCAACACATTCCAGACCATTCAAGCAGCTCTGCAGGTCACTAACTCGCTAGGGGCGACTAACCCGCACAATTCAAATGCCGCTTACACGACATATAATAAGAACATGATTGTATATGTGGTTGAGAAGTGAGAAATGTTATATTTTGCTTTATAATGTCTACTTTTTGGGAATCAAGGTAAGTGGAGCAAGAATGGTGTAAATAATCTTGGCCACCTGAAAGGATACTTACTTACTCACTGGCACTATCGAACCAGTAGGTTCATGGCCGCGCGGACATAAGCTCTCCATACATCCCTATCCTGAGCTAATGTTTTCCAATCATTCCCTGTATAATCTACTTCCCTCAAATCATAGTTAATGTTATTCTCTCACCTCATTCTTGGTCTACCAACTGGGCGTTTTCCCTCTGGCTTTCCTACAAGAAGCTTCCATGCAAATCTTTCATTCCCCATACGTGCAACATGTCCTACCCACCGTAGTCTACGAGACTTAACTGTTCTCATTATATCTGGCCTGAAAGGATACATTAAAAAAAAATCTGAAAATCAAATAAATGTCAATGATGTGTTGGATTTTAGCACCGCGGGCAGCTTAGATAAGCCTCTAATGACTCTCAGCAGAAAATGTAACAAACAAGTGGAATTAAATCGCTATATTCTGTCCAAAGTGATCAACTGCATACATTTTTGAAGAGACTTTGAACTAGCCCTCAGAGGGCACGATGAATTAGAGGAATCAGAGAATTCTGGTATATTTATTTTGGTAGATTTAGTAGTGTAGACTGTGCTAACAGGGAAAAGAGCAAAGTATCAAAATATACATAAACATTAATTCAAAATGAGTTATTGGAATATATGCTCATGGTATGACAAGACACTTTTAAAGAAGAAATTAATCAGGCTACATATGTAGTAGTTATGGCTGATGAGTAGCCACAATTAACAGGTTTGTATTCAGATATTTTAACTAAATGGGAATGTTTATGAAAGATTTTGGAGATTTTTCCAATCTAATGATCAGAATGCAGATGAAATACCTAAATGTATTTGAATGAATTGGATCCACTTTTTGGAGCAGATTCTAACAAAGTTATTTTACAAGCATAAGATGTTGCATCTGTTGTGAATGGGTCAATTAATGTGTTCAAGCTAGGGTTAGAGAACACTATCTTCATACAAACTATGTTCTTTGTTACTAACCACTAATTCAACCCTAAAATGGAAAAAAAACAGTTTTGCGAAATAAATCAGCAAGGGTATTTTTCTCTAGGTTCTCTGGGTTTCCTCCATTTTTCAACTGGTCCTCCCAAAGAATCTCTGTATTAAAGGAAGAAGGTAAAAGATAATCAATGGTAAAGAGAAAAATTTTTGCCTAAATCAGGAATCAAACACTGGAACCTTCAGCTTTACGTGCTATGCTCTGACCACTGAGGTAATTCAGACTACATTCTCATCCAAGCATAAATCCACCTTTTACCCGATGTTCTGACCATCGAGCTAATTCCTATCCCTTTTAGATGCCAGAACAAGAATTTTATACCTTTATAGCAAATTTAATATAAATTTGAGAGTAATGAAACTATTTCAAATTATGATACATTTTAGAAGACCGTCCAACAGAAGAGCTTCTTCTACTCTTAGACTCATGCCTTGCTGCTGATTTTATACACACACACACATGTATATGAAGACAGTATCACACTAATGCTTGAAGTTAGAGATCCTGGATTTAAATCTCAGTTCAGGCATTAATTTTTCTTTTCATGTACAATTTGGCCTTCATTGCTAAGTATAAAAGTTTAACCATATTAAAATATATATATTAATTGAAGTTTGTTTAAGGGAGGTGATGGGTGAAATTTTCGACATTTTTGGTCAAATTTAGCATTTTTTGTTTTTAAAAATACTACGTACCTTAAAGTATAAGTCAGTGAAGTTTCAGTGTCCTATGGCGCTTGTAAGTCTCCCTAATGACTGCAGGAGGGCATGTATGCTACATTCTAATTTAACTGCATGCAAACTTGCAAACTTTCAAATTGGCTTTTCCACACTTTTATTTTCATTGCATTTCAATGCATTCAAATCAAAATAGCTTTGACAAATTTAATGATAGAAGTACAAAATTTTAACTACATGTCCCACACACTATGGCTAATAATTCTGTGCATGGATTTTGAAACAACATTGATAGTTTTTTTAATAAAAAAAAAAATATGTGTAGTAATTTTAAAATAATAAATTTTCATATGCAGAGGATGTATACATTTTTTCTCCCTTTATTATAATGATATAGAAAAATTAATGCACAGCGTTGTTGTAAATAAGTCAGTGGTCGTGTAGAAAAAAAATCGAAAATTTTACTAAAAAATTATGGGACTAATTAAAAATTTTAATACGCAAATTTGTAAATGGATTTTCTTCAATAACTCAGAAACTCTTAATCCTAGATGTATGAAACTTCAGTATAATATTACCTATTACGGCATGAATGCGTGTACAAAACATCAAGTACGTAGCTTGAAAACTGTAGAAAATAGAAATTTCACCCATCACCCTCCTTAATGTGCCAAAAATCTCGACAATATGGATTTGAAGCTTTCAACTGCCCCTAAAGATGTCATGAACTTCAATTTGGTTGGGATTGTGCTAGATCCAGGGGTAGATGCGCATTGCAAGGCCAACAAGGTCTGTACTATCTTCTTGAAATGGTATTTGTAGCTCAAACTCTATACTGTGTTTATTCATTGAAACATATAGCTGATTTATGTAGGCCTATATAGTGTCTTCATCAAACTTTTAGGCTTATTGTGTTTGCAAAATTTCGATATGAGCTTATTGCTTGTTCTTTTGTTAGTCTGAAATCCATTAACAGGAAAGTGAAATTGACAATAATGAACACAGGTAATTTATTTTTAAAAATGTATTCACAATATATCTTTATTATATTTGTGTACACAAATATACACAAACACAACAATATCGCAGTTGCAATAATAGCATAATGCATTTCTACAAACTTGTTATAGAGTTTTTTTTGTTCAGATTCAAAATTCTGCTCAATACATTTAATTTTTTTTAAAACTAATCTAAGCAGAATTTTGAATAAGAATAAAGAATAAGAAAACAAAATTTCTGCCCCAATTTTTTTAAAGAAATTCAGATTATTCAGAAACGAAGCTAGAAAGATGTGTGCAATTTGAAAGCTATCAGTTTATGTTTTCCTTTATTCAGTTTTGTGATTTGTTAAATTACCATAATTCTGAAAAGAATGGTGTAAATTTATTATTGTTTGACAGAATTATCTAGCAGCCTATCATCTTATAAGGTGCATCCTCTGAAAATATATTTAAACTTCATTACTTATAAAAATTAAAATCATTCACACACTTTAAATAAAAGTAAAATAAACGGAAAAAATCTGAAAAACCTAGGCGGACAGAGGAAGTTCCTCTTACAGGCTATCAAATGACAGTACAGGGAGTCATATAATTTAGGTAGTCCTGATCTCAGTAAATGGAAGAGAAGAAGAAGAAGAAGTAGAAAACATGAACAAATATCAGAACTAAGAATGCAAGAAAAAGGGGCTAAAGGAAGACAGATAATATGCAAAGAAAATAGAGAAGTAGGAGATAGGGAGATGAGATAAGGAATGGATGAATTGAAGAGGGTGTTTTCAATATCCTTCTGATTTGTTGATTGGTAGTTTAACATACCCCAAATAATTACTGTTTTCTATTTTATGTAATATTTTCCAAATGTTTCAATTAGTTAAATTTTATATGTTCATTTTAATAGAAATGCAAGTCCCAATATAATTAACATCATTCATTCATTTCTTTATTTCTATGGACATATAATTAGGCAAATATTAGGACCTGTCAAACATTGAGAGAAAACAAATTTAAGATTTTTTTTTTGTATTACATAGACAAAGTTCCTGTAATAACAAGATTTTTAAGATATACAATAGGGGATATAACATTTTTAAGGTACCACTAATAGATGCACACAGCCTATATCTTTTTTAGGGGAGTTACAGATTCAAAATTATAAAATATAAAAGCCACTTTTTAAATATAATTTAATAAGATAAACTTTTCTCTATATACAAAGCAATTTAAAACTTGAATGTATGGAATGTTTATTAGTTTTAGATATAGAAATTGGCTGGATTATCCAACGAAAAGTAATTCAGCATTGCTTGGAAGAACATCACCAATCACAAAGCATAATTTAAAACAGAAAAGACAATGCAAAACCATTACTTTCTGATGATCATACATTCATACAGCATAAATATCAATATTGAAATAAAATAAATATTTTTATTCCCTGTGATTGTAGACACTTCATTCGTTATTTAAATAATTTCAAGATCCATTCTTCCAGAAAAGAGCTTTTCCAGGTAATAACAATCATTCAACAAATACACAAAATGAACATCTCAAACTTGTCCTTTAAAACTGTAATGAAAGCATGGCTAACATGTTCAGATGCAGATTACTTGTCAACCAGAAAAAGTAGTTCATCAATGTTTGTGTATTTTCCAATTAGAAATAATAAATATTATTATACTTCATTTTTCTTATCTACACCATTAGTTATATTACAGTAGGCTACTCTAATAGTACAAATAAATCATAAAATTTCCAAAAGTAAAAATAGAACTAAAACCTAAAAAAATGTTTGTTACCCTCTATATATCTACAGTCTTCTTCTTCTTCTTCTTCGTACAAGGATTAAACCTTTTTGGTTTATTCTGGCTACAAGTATCATAGCTGCTGTGTCCATCTCTTTCATGTGTCCATCTCTTTTTCCTCTCGGTTGATAGTTCAGACTTTTCCAAGATTAATATCCATTCTGCAGACATGTTCATACTATTTTCTCCTATACTCTTTATTTTATCTGTCAGACTGAATATTTGTAGTTCTTTACGAATATCTTCACTTTGTTTTATTCATCAAAGTATATCCTGCCACAAATCGTAAATATTTCATTTCTGCAGCTTCTATTCTTTTAATTGTATGTTTGATAAATTTACAGTAATGCATTAAACAAGTTTCAATGCATTTAGTACACAATACAATAATGTATGTAAAGTGGTCTGCCAAATCAGTGCATAAGAAAACAGAACACGTTAAATGCCATCTATCCATCCAACGTGGAATTCTTAGTATGAAAAGTATAGTGAGTGGAATTAAAACACATGTACATTTAACATAGATATAAGCAAAGAAAATATAAAATATCTGGACATGTTCTTGATTTATGAAAAATATATAAAATAATTCATACCAAACACATTTTAGGAAAGTCATCTCTTACCAGAAAAAATACATAAATCTTGCCACTATAGGATCTTAGTAATGCATTAATTCCTTAACAAATTGAAACACTGAAGGAACTTAACATCTAATCTAATCATGAAGATTGTTTTGTCAAAGTAGACATTGATATATTTTCTTTCTATGCTTTCCATACGTACGTAACGGTGTGCAATATTTAATTTTGACTCCTACAAACAATTTTATTATGTTATTGTTTCAAAAAGAATTGATATTTCATTATATAGCACATAAAACAATTATTTTATTTTATTCATTAGTCGTACAGAAACACTAACCTCGTACAGGTATGTACGACAAGTTAACCCAGAAAATATTTAATTTTATTTTCTAAAACTTATATAACTGAACATGCTATTTGCATTTGCTTCAAGTCCAAAATTTGACAAAATCATTAACATACATGACATAAACAACATTTCTTTCAATGATTTTCATTAATATCTACTTGCTTCAACCATGATTGCATTCTCACTTATTATTCTGATGTCGAGACCTAAGTTTAGTTGTTGTTGGATTAATCGCATAGCACATTTAATAATATCTGTAGGTTTTTTTTTTTGCACTAACTGTAATTGTTGATTTACACCAAGCAGTGATTTAAAAAATAAATATATATCGCTGCTGTAACAGATGTAGAAGAAATAGGTTAAGGTATATTAGATAAATATTGGTTAGGTTAAATTGCATTAAGTTTGATTAGCTTAGATTAGGTTATATTAGATTATGTTAGTTATGAAGGAATAACGAATGTGATATTAATATTTGATGAAGTTAATTTATTTAGGGTAGGAAATTGGGTGTCGATTAATTTAGTTAATAAAAGTAAATTTTTTAGTAATTATGTACTTGTCGGGTCAACCAACAATTTCATTCAACCTGATTTGTTCAAATGAACCAATGATTCAGATTGATGAAATGTTTGTTATTTTATCGGTTAGTCATCCCAAACTCCAACCACCACTGTAAAAGGAGATCCCTTATATATATGAAAATCAAAGCCATCTAAATTTTAATAAATGTCGAAAAAATATCAAAAGAGGACAAATATAAGATCAAGCAATATTAAAACCTATCCAAAATGTGATGCAATTAATAACTTATGCTACACAAAGGAACAAATAAATAAGGTTAGATTAAGTTCTCATTAGATTTTTAAGTTTAACTGTTTGATCTTAAACTTTTTATAGACAATTTATTAACTACCGTACTTCAGTAATAATTTAAGTTTCCTGTTGGAAAACTGTGAACAATTATAATTGTTTCCCATAGATATATTCTTCAAAATTATCACCAATTTATATAAATGTACATGATAAATATCGTAAAAAATATTTTTTATATGTTAGCGTGATTATTAATTAGAAAGTACATGGAAATTCTGCAAGTAGGTAGCAATTAGTAACAATAGGCCGACATGGGTACATATTCTATACTTATAATTTAAGAATATGAGCCAAGTTTGAGACAATCATTTGTGCTACAAACATTTTTAAACCATTCAAATTCATACAATAAGACTAAACTGCATATAGCAGACAGGAAAATGTGTCATATATTATTTTATAATCATATGCACAATGTACTAGAGTAAATCTCAATATCATATAGAATTCCATTCATTTTTTTTTTGGTGTACTATAGGTTATAACAATGTATAATCTTTGGCATAAATAAAAAATATTACATTTATATTATAGAAGCTTATATACAATTTAACAATGGCATTTACTATGTACTAATTCTATAATAATTAAAAAAAAAGTAGGTAGCTATGATTTTGAGTGTTATGCACACCTTTGAAACATGTATACAGACCGTAAGTTCATTGTCTCATTTATTATCAACTTGCACTAGAATCTTTATATTTATTATAATGCTGATTCACTTCCCAAAAATTCAATCCTTCCATCATTAAATATATTAATATTTATCATTTTATTTCCTCCTTATTTCTCTCACATACACACTTTTTATACAAATATGTAGATTCACGCAACACATATCACGCAAAATGTATACTAACCAGCATTGTAAGTGATTGCAAACAAAATCCAATCAACATTCCACAACCATCTTTATATGTTTTTACCAGAGATAAAATAATACAAATAAATTTACCTTCACTTCAGCATGTTTTCAGAATCACACTTATTAGAAATTAATTATTGAAAATCAAGTTTAAATATTATGTCACTGCCTTCAGATCTCTGAACTGACATAGTATGATAGAATCAGTGATATAAATTATTTTGTTAATTTAGTAAAAATGAATGTAAAATTTCATATACAATTTTTGTTGAACATATTTACTAAATATATTGCAATATATTCTGCTTTAAGTTATTAGCTATTTTCTAATATATGAGGATAAAAGTATATTTTTTCAATAAACTGGTACATTATCAATTTATAACATATGCACTGGTTTACCAAAAATAAATTATAAGTTCAGAAAATTGCTTCACTGCCATAACTAGTACACAGAAGTTTTTATCCTATATTCTATCATTTTATCCAGTTAGTTAATACCAAACAAAAATTATTGGATAAAAACTCAAATCCTTTTATAAAAATGTCTTCTTGATCAAATCTTACATTCAAATCCTTTTTCTTTTATTTCCATGATTGTTGAAATGGTAAATTTTGTACTCACAATTTCCAATAAAAATATCATTCTTCTTTTTTTAAATTCTTTACTTTTCTCTATATCAAGTACATGCTTAAAACATTTGGCTCTTGAAAACCAAACTATCTAACAACAAAACTTCTGGTATTATGTGTTATGATATCTATGTCCCCACATGGCCTTATCAAAATACCCACGTGGCCAGATTTTATATAGCTTTAGACAATACCACATACAAATGAAATAAACAAGCGAAAACATGAATATATTTATATAAAAATCAAAATTACAACATTTTTTTAAATGAAAAACTTCTGTGTAAAAATAATAGAATGGAGCTAGTCATTCTATTTTTAATATCCTATTATTATTGCTATTGATAATTCTTCAAACATGTTCTATTATCAAATGAATAGGCAATTGATTTGCAACTACGCTAAAATCATTAATCTCCTTCCAAACTTTTTCTTTGCTAATAAAATTCTCGTCTTTCCAATTTTTGTTTTATTTCTGATATGCATCCTCACTTACTCACTATCTTGTGCATGTTAACCAAGTACATCAACAACATTTTTGAGTGAAGGTCTCACTTAGTGATTATCAGACAAAAACTCAAATTGCTGAACACAGTCAATGATTTAGATTACATTTTTTGTAGTCGATCCCACATATTAATTTATCACTTCTCACCGAAAGACAAATTTTATTTGAAGAGTAAAACATATGCCTGAATTAGGATTCAAATCCAATTTTTTTATAGTGTTTAACATTTCCTATTTATCCATTGAGGTAAGCTATTATATTTAGATGTATTAATTTACTTATCCAATTGTCTTGTGACATGTAACCACTGGCTCTGTTTCCTTCAAAGAAAGCTGTATCATCAATTTTTTCATATATATAGAAAATTCCATTGACCGAATTTGTGAATCTAGAGTGTACAAGCCAAATCTGTCATAAAATTTATGGATATTCATTTATGATTAAGATAAACGAAGAAAAACCTGTCACTACCAACTGTTTTGAAACTGCATGAGGAATTTAACATTTTAAAGTAAAAAAAAAGCTTGTTTCTATGCATAGCCAATGGATCAGACCAAATAAAAGAAAATATAAATAATTTGGGAATTCTAACTTAGTAGCAAGTAACACTATGAGGTATTAATAATTTAATATAAAATATTCACCTCACCTCATATTTTACCTTCTTTTAGATCGGTTTCAGAATTATTATTTCATCGGTCTACCAACAGATGGAGGAAGAAGCCTTGCATCACCACAACAGAACAATGGTTGTGAAAATACTGAAGATAGAATAATCATTTTGAAACTGGTCTAAAGCATGAGGTGAAGTGTATATTTTTGTTAAGAAAAAGTATTATGATAGGACATAAATTATTATATTTTTTTATTCAATGCCACCTAGTTGTCATTTTGACATTCTGGTATTCTCTCCTGGCATGGTGTTACTGTAACCCACTTCTGAAGTTGGGGAGTCTGGAAGGCGGAGTTACACTGTCTTGACATTTGTCTTACAGGTGAGGAAAAACCCGAAAAAAACTATCACCCAGGATACTTGTCCCAACCGGTGATCTAAGCCAGGCCTGCTGCATGACAAGGCAGGATGCTACCTCAAACTACAGTGGTGGACATAAATTATAAGGAAAATAAATACTGAATTTATCTTATGTTAAGTTTAATTTAAATAATTGAATATGGAGGTTATTCTATCAAAAAATTATATTGAAATAATATTGAGACTAAAATCTAGCACAGATAAATATTCCAGAATGTGGAAACTGCTTATGGCACACTACCTCAAAGTCCTCCGAAGAATTCCTTTTATTGCATTTAAAGTCCTTGATGAAAACCCGTATTATAACAATTTTTAATATTAAATTCAGGGAATTTTAGGATTTTGTTCATATAAAGTTAGTGATGGACAAAATACTGAAACTAAGACATGGATAACAACTCTATCATTTTAATCTTATAGGATAAAAAGTATATACAGTTTGAGTATTTCCATAAAATTATTATTAGATATCGCAAATCATTAATAATAAAATATATATATATATATATTATGTTTGAATAAATAATATTCCATTTGAAAAATAATGTAATATAACATCACAGAACTGAAACAAATCTACAGACATAAGCATAAATTTGGTGTAAAATCATGTTTGTTATTACAATTAATTACTTTCAAATCATAGCACAAGTTTGGCACTAAGTATATTACATAATAAAAAAAGCCAAAGTAATCTTCTAAAATCACTGAATTCTTTTAAACTAGCACACTTTCAGCAGAGGCATTTAAAAATACAGTTTAATGTTTCAAGCATTCAACTTTAAAACCCATGAACATCAATAAATATCTAGCAAACTCTGGTAAAAACATAACTCATTCCATTTTGTGTCCTCATTTTTCTTTTTTAATATAAATTAGATTCATTTTTCATATCTTTAGCTCTTTATAGGACCAATAGCATTCCTTATTTCTATTCTAGCACATAAAACTTAAAAGCATTAACATTTTTTAGCATAATGATGCTTCATATGGTTTGCTAACTAAGCCATCTGGTCTTCACTTCTGGTATGTGAAAACAAATTCAATTATTTTACCACTTTGATAGAAATCATTGCATGAGGATAGATTATGACAGGATAGATTAAGAATTAAGATATTCTCACATTTTTTAAATCTATCATGTGGGAAAATTACATTATTTTTTCATCCTATGGAAGATGTACTCACATTCTTTGCCTAAAAATCCATTAATCTTGCCAGGAAATGAGCCAATAAAACTTCAATTCAGAAACCAGTAGAGTGATCATCAGATAATTGAGATCAATTTGGAAATTCCTATTTATTATTATAAGTATAAATAGCAAATAAACTGCAAATAAAAAGGTTAGATACCAGATTAGAAAATAAGTAATGAAATTAAAAGAAGTAGTGAAATTATATTCAATTCAAGATACACAAAATTTATTTGTACTGATTAATTTACTTAAGATACAACAAAATTCTGATTTTCCATCTTAAAGAAAGCATACAGTAGATATAAAATATATATTTACATTATAATATTAGCTTTATACCTTATAAGTGTTTAATTGAAGAGGAAAATGTAAGCTATATTTATTATTTCTTATTTTAATATTACTTCCTTATTTTTCAAAACAATAAATTATCTAGGATAGAAAATGCAGAAAGAAGATAATGCATTAAATATTATATATAATGATTATAATTAGTTGGAAGTTGACTGTAATGACAATTTTGGAAATGAGGACAATACAGTGAAAAAGAGTATGTCATTACTAGAGACCAACCGAAAGATGATATCTTCGTCAACAATAAGAAGATTCAATGGGTAAACAATTTTAAGTACCTGAGGGGTCACCTTTCAGACATGCGGAACAGTTTTTAACAGGCGTATCACGGACAAAACAACAGCAGCAATACTAGCTATGAATGACATCAACTAGCGCTTCTCAAAGCAAAGATAATGCTGATTGTCACATACGGTCTGGACAACATATGGACCCACCTAACAAAGAGAGATCTCCTACAAATAGAGGTGAAAGCTACGTACCTCAAAAAGGCTCTCTGTCTGTTGAAATACATACTGTCATGCCTCATATATGAACTGGCGAGGGAACCCTTCTATATTGAAGAGCTGCGACAAGATCTACATAAGCAGTCCACAGATGCATACAACATTGCAATGGAGGAACTAAGATGGAAGAAAGACCAAATCTGGATGGAATTCTACTCCACGGACGCTATGATGACAACGGATTGGAGACAAGCAGAATATGACCTCAGACATCTGATGACGAGGATGGCAACACATGGGTTCCATCATAGGATCTGTAGGATCAAGAAACATCACGAACCAGACTCCCAGTGCTTCTGTGAGCTGTGCGCTGAACACTGCGACAGTTACCATGTTGTGTCGTGTCGGAGGCAAGACATGTCCCTGAGGGCTTATTGTGGAGGGGACTGAACATTGGAACATGGTGAATGAACTTAACATTATGCACATTGTGCGCTGTTCATCATTATTATTAATATTACTAGAGACCGGATGTTAGGGAAAATGCCTGTAGTTATTTATTATAGATATTGTAAATGTGTCTTCATATAAGTTCATACTGACGACCCTAGAGTTGTTTTCCATGAAGTTCATTTTGCCTATAAATGCCTATTTCAGCTTACAATGCCTGTAAATGCCTATTTGCCATTTTTTTCTTGAAATTAACTTGATATTTCAATTAAATTAATTGAAATGGACAAACTTCATGACACATATCATTGCATAAAAAATTTCTAGTGTTCTTTTTATAAATTCTGTTAGAATATTTTGGGATAAGGGTGGCAATAACTAATAACCTAGTAGGAAGATGGTTTCCCCCTCAATGTACTCCCATTAGGTGAAATAAGAAGTACCAGTTATTGTATTTTTCCATCTCATGTACTCCCATTAAGCGAAATAGCCCTAAGATATGTTCCATTGTATTATGATCCAGCTCTAAGACTTGGAGAAAGTTATATAGTACAGCTATGCTTCTTTCCAATATTGCTGAGTGACAACGAAGCTTTCTTTCTCTGTCTCACACCAGGTGACTGGCAATATTATTTTTGATGTTGGTATCACTGAATTCAGTCTTTAGTCCTCATTCACACACAAGTGCTTCAAAGACAAGTGGTGCAACAAATGCATGTGGCTTATTTTTTTACCTATAGAACAGTTGTTTTGCGATGCTTAAAGAACGGACAACAGTAAAAGACAAACTGACCAATTTGGTGCAGAAATATTCTCAAGTGACGGTTCAATATTGTTTTGGTAAGTGTGTAAAATTTCAGTGAACTGCATGAAGAAGTGCCATGTTTTGCAGCACGAACACACTGAAAAACATAAGTATGCTCTTTGTAAAAAGCAAAACAAGTTCCAAAATTATCTCTGATATCTTCATATGCTATTGATAGCATATGTTTATATTCTTTACGTAAGACTGTAAAAATTTATGTTGTAGTCAATTTTTTGTATGAGCCTGTTTTCGATTTTTAGTGCCTATATTAATGATATTTAGTGTTACGCGCGCGCGTCCGTTAAGCCCCTGCGTATTTGTAGCGTTAAGTTCCCTATTGTTTAAGTTGAACTAGGCCCGAGCGGTTGGCCTTGATTTTGGAGTATTTTTATGATATCTGTAATTAGGCCCTTTGTATTTGTAATATTTAGTGCCTTTTTGCCAGCCTATTTTGAATTTTTTAAGTGCCTAACATGCCGATTCTAGTCATTACTAATGTCTTTCTATGTTCTAGAATTAGACTGTTGTTCAATATTAAAATGAAGACTACAAAATAGTATTGTGTGTTTTAGTTCAGTATTTATATATTGTTTGTTCTTATAGAGTGCTGTACACTGTTTTAATATTATATGTTCTGCAAAGATATAGATTTTTTATTTTTAAATGGCCAACAGAGTAATGAAGAAGTGATTTTAAATGAATAAAAGAAACAGCTCTAAAACAATGTGAAAGATTAGAGACATAGTGCTCTTCTTCAGTCTGAGTGATACTTAAAATATTTCAATTTTCAATAGGAGTGAAAAAAGGCACCTAATTTTCTATTTTTTTATAAGTAGAATTTAAGTTTCCTAGCTGACAGATAAGTTGAAGAAGCGATGAAATTTTTCAACAACTTTGATATACTGGACAATAAAGTTGCTCATTTCTACGGCATTCTTTAGGTCCCTGGTTAGTGCAATATGAGTGCCTTAACAAAAACTCTCAACTGAATAAAGAAGGACAACACCAAAAAAAAGTGATTCCTGCCCATGTGGTGAAAGAGGTAACTTCTGTTGTTTGAATAAAGTCTAGTTTTAAACTTCATTCTACTGTCTGCTTTTTTCATCTCATAAGAACTGAGTTATTCACTCATTTTTGTGGTGTCACCAAAGAACTGGAGATGGTATTGCATTGTCTTGTCCTCTTTCTTTTGTTACCTGCTATCTGACATTTTGCTTAGCAGGATAAGGAGAGAGAATAAATGCAATTATGTATTTTAGTTATCTCTCTACCAAATAAACCTTTTGAGACATCCAAAATTTCTCATTTCTTTGAAATGAGTGTATTCTACATATATGGGAAGCTAGAAGCAAAATGAAATTAATTATTTCAAATGCAGCCACTAGAAAATAACACCAGCATCAACAACATATTGATAAACTGTAATTTTGGAGATACATGTTTCTTTCAAATTAAACAAATTAAATATATCAAAAGAATAGAATATACATTACAAAATAAAAATATTCTGAGTTGATATAAAAATGAACATTTTTGCTAAGATTGGATATTTTCTTTCTATGTCTTTACACAATGTCTAGATACAATTTTTGTACAGCTGTGCTGGTTAAATTAAACTTCTATTTCCCAAAACTTGTTCTATACGGCTACTTTTATTTCCTATCAGGAAAAATTGATTGCAAGATTTTTATTCCAACATATTCTTCATTCATCTGCCACTTGAGGAATCTAATCATCCATTATTGCTTATGAAGTCTCAAATATTTCATTATTTTCCAGCTGTTTCTATTTTATGACAATATAAAAAGATGAAATTTTAATGCTGCATTGAACAAAATTCAATCATGGTGATTTGAAAACATGTTTTAAATACAAATTTGAACAAACCAAGAATGTGATTTATGAATTTAAACATTTTTTTTTTTCATTTGGCGCTGACATTTCTAAATAAAAATATAATTTTATGTCACATTTAATTAGATATAGGCACTAGGAATTTCTAGGGGATGCAATTGTACAAAAGTTTTCAGGAGTTAGAATGCTTTGTATTTTTAATTAAATTCGGTAAAGAAATAAAATAACATATATATATATGATCAGAGTAAACAATAGTTTCTTAAAAACATACCAACTAGATAAAATTTGGATAACTAAGGGCTACTCAATGGTATCTTCCAATTGTGATTGATTCAATCTAGGGTTGGCTGGCAGACTGAATAGTTATTTTTTGTATATAGTTTTATGATAAATGCCAAGGAAAAAAATAACATATATATTCAGTTTCTATGTGCTTTGAATATGTTCTTTCTTTGCACTTTTGTAAACATGCCACAATAAATTATAGTTAATTTTTTAAAGAATATAATTTTTTTTTTTTCAAATGCCCCAGGTTTGTCTTTCGACATTCCTGGTTTCTCTCCTATGGCCATCGCAATCATCATCATTCATACTCATCTTAGATTTAGCTTAGGATTAGGGATTCTTCTGGCACACCACTATCATCGTCATAACCTGTCATATCATCGGGGCAACATAACCCTGCCTTCCAGGTGCCCCATCCTCAGAAGTGGGTTACAAGTATGCCATGCCATGAGAGAACACCAGGAATGTCGAAAGACAACCTGGGGCATTTGCAAAAAAAAATATATATATATATAATTATCTAAAATACTAAAAAGTGTTTCTAGCTATCCTTGCACCAAAGTATTCTTCAAATAGAAAATATTTTAAGAAACTTGTATCTGAGACGGAACTTGAATCACACATCTCAACATTATTGTGCCTCTGAACTAACAGGGCACATCTCAAACACATTCATTCAAGTCAGTGGCTGCACAATGTTGCTGCTACATATGAATACTTATTTCAGTGTCTATTTGAGGTTGGAAATGAAAGAGAGAGAGAAGATTAAGAGCCTGGATACAAAGATTTGCCTCATAGTTCAATGGTAGATTGCCAGTATATAAAACTACACATTTCTGTTTTAGAATTCAACTACATACAATTTTCTTTATGGAATATTTATTATACTGGAAAGATAGCTTGCCTAGTATAATATTATCAAGAATCCACATGAGGAAGATTAAAAATTCTGAAAATGTATTAGTTTAAAATCAAGAATGCTATTGGTACCATTTGATATCATACATAACACTAATTTCTGTTCAGAATGGTATTAATTAGCATAACAGGTATGGTACAACTTCAAAAAAATACATAAGCAATTTATTTATTAATAAAAAATATCAGTTTTAACATAATAAAAATGGATTAACAATACAAATTTCATTACATAAGATAAATAATTTACCTTACAGAAGAAGTTCATTATCATCATCAAGGATTAAGCCTTCTGGCCAATTCTATTTCAGAGTAATTGTTCTTACCATTTCTTCAAAGAACCATCTATATTCCTTTTTTCCCCTTTTAGAATTTAGTGTAGAGCTATCCTCGAGTTTGCCATTAATTGAATCTGATTTCATCTGATTTGTTCTGTATTCTTTTTAAAACATATGTAATTGATTCTATTTTTAATACTTATTTAATATCTACATTCTTTTTGTAATCTAATAATTTATAACCTGATTAGTGATTATAATTAGAGAAACCTTATTTCTGATGATTTGATTTCTCTTAACAGGTCTGATGCTAAAGTCTAGCATTCACTTGCAAAGACAATGCATTATTTAATAAGGTTCTTGTACATTGTGTTTAATGTTCTTTGTCTAGTTCCACAAAACTGTCTAAATTTACATTATATCTCAGATATTTTAATTAATTCATTTCTTCAATGATATTTTCATTTATTATTTTAGTTCTTCTGGGATATAGTTCTTGGAATGCCATTAATTTAGTTTTATTTGTGGAAACAATCATGTTGGATTTATGTGCAACCTGGCTTAGCTTATGGACTGCTTCCTAGACTTCATTTTTTGTTCTGCCTATAATAATCGGATTCTCAGCAAAGAGTAATGTTGTAAAATTTACATTGTTAATAGTTAAAATATTATTTTATATTATTAGCCAATATCACCATTATAAATATTAAAAAGTGTAGAAGAAAGTGGACACTTTTATCTTATTCCCTAGTTGAAGTTTTCTATTGACAGAAATCCTTATTCTTACTATTTTTATACAATAATTGCATTGCTGCCATCAAGTGTGCTGGAACCCCTATACCATTTAATATTTTCCATAACAGTTACAGACAGAGTTGAAAACAGCATTTTCAGTTATGTAAAAACTGCAGACTATTCTCATGGATTTTAAATTGTCATAGTCATAAATGATTCGTTGAATTTCAGGATGTAATGAAGTTTGTTTGTTATCATTTTTATTATTTTTTTAATAGGTCTCAGAAAAGATGGCCATAACAGAATAAGAATCAACATTGTTTTATATTTATTTAGAAGAAGTAATATGTTTTCTGCATTCTTTCAGAGCAAGAAGGCTACTTGTACATTGATTAATGAGATGTACTGGAATTTTAGAATAAAACAATTGTTAAAATGCTAGGTTTTCTTGGTGAAATACTTAAAAAATGGTTTCAGAAGAACATTTAATTTTTAGAAGGCAAGTAAAAATATAAAAAATAACAAGTGAGGCTAGGTAACTTAAATAATAACATAAATTAATAATTCTTATGGCTTAAATCTAAATTATTGTATAAACACTTGGAATTGAAGAAGATTCAAAATTTAATGAAAAATATTAACAAATATATATATTTAATGATTATATTTGTAGATTAAAAAAATATGTAATTTAATCTCACTTATGCTAAATCAAATTTGTTAGATGTGTGGTCATTTTAATTCAGATACTACAATATTTTAAATTAAACTCTTTGCATTTTAAGTTAAGAATGGCAGTTTTATCACTACAATGACATTTTGGTCTGAAGGACATAAAATCATTGTTGAAGGAAATGATTAGCAATCTGAAATATCCATTTTAGGTTGGCCTGAATTTAAACTTTGGTCCTCCAGCAAAGATCATGAAGCTTCTGCATTTTCTTATGTGTAAGTAATGCAACAGGACACAAATTCTGTGTTGGTAAATACAATGAAAATAATATCTTAAATTATCTTAAAGATCTTGATTTGAAAATATTTGGTTTTCTTCGAGAATTTATTTTTATACAGAAATTTATTTGTGCATTTTTTATCATGATGTTGTATGTTATCCTGATTCCCATGCAGTATATAGGGGATGTGAATTTAAACAAATTTCTCCTGTTTCTTTTTTTTAACTCATGTTTTATTTTGGCGTAAATCAAATTAAAAGAGCCAAAAATAAATAATTAATATTACAATTAATAATAATAATAATAATAATAATAATAATAATAATAATAATAATAATAATTAATAATATAATATCCTCAACCTGTGTCCAACTCAGGGTCGGGTTGAGGGATGAGATGAGATGAAGCCCCTAACATAGAGGTCTGTGAATGAGCTGACCATGCCTGATACACCATCGCAGGGGCAGACACACAAAATGAAATGAAATGGATGAGATAAGTATGCAGAAATGGTGGAATGAAATTGTGGCAGAGGAAAAAGGGAGAAAACCCCAAGAAAAACCTGTCCAAGCTCCATTTTGTCCATTACTAAACCAACATGGAGTGACCGAGACTCAATCTCTGGATCCCAGCTGTGAGAGGCAAGCATCTAACCACTTATAGCACTGAACCGCTAATAATATAATAATAATAATAATAATAATAATAATAATAATAATAATAATAATAATAATAATAATAATAATAATAATAATAATAATAATAATAATAATAATAATAATAATAATAATAATAATAATAATAATAAATAATTATGAAAATACAATAGGAAGTAACATTATGAGATTCTACTTAATAAATAAGTTTGGTCTGCCATCATCTTACCTCGTATTGGTTGTTTAACAATAATAATAATAATAATAATAATAATAATAATAATAATAATAATAATAATAATAAAATTATGACACTGTTACCAAATGTTAAAAATTTTATAAAAAAATTAATGAAATAAAAGTTGTCTCATGCACATCAACTAAATACCATGTAAAAAACAAGTCAAGTTCATGATCATTATAAAGTATTACATTAATAAATTTCTGCACAAAAGTAATTTTTATCTAGAAAACCATAGATTTATGGCTCTAAATCTAAATGGAATTTTAACTGCATGAAATTTTTACGTGATATGTGTGCAATTGCACTACATGCATTCTGTTTATTGAACACTTTTTCTGAGGCCCATTTTTTGTAACCTTAAGATTTCACGATATCATCCCAATCCTTTACCAGAAAATAGAGAACACCACTTTTAACAATTAGCATACTTTCCTTTTCAATTCACGTTTGACTGTTCCGGATGTCTGTTCGATCAGTTGAAGGAAGTTTAAGTTAACCTATGATTGCAGTTTAACTTCACAAATGATGCTGAATCAACATAATGTAATGGAGGGAAAACATAGCAATGAGCTGATATTCTTTGGAGATAGAAATAGCAGCATTGGTACTGCCAGTTGCAGGATGAGCTTGCACCTTGTCAGTAGCGACAATATTCTCATCTGTGTAGTCACTGTATCCTGCTGCATTTCTTGCTGAAACCCGTATTACATAATCTGTGTTATGTAGCAGCCCAGAGATGGTGTATGGAGATTCACCTGCACATTAAATATTGGAAAAAGATAATAAACAAACCTGAAGAAGAAAAACAAATACTGCATCTACACAAATATACATGAAACAAAAGAGGAACATTCTGTTGGTAATATTCTCTAATTCTTAAACTGGATTTGTGAAGACAGAAACAAACTGTAATACTATAAAAATATTTACTTAATTTGTATGACAAAATTTAATCATTAAATTTATAATATTTATAATATTGTGATGCACTGCATAGTAGCGTTGGTATGCTCCAAAGATAAATTTTCAAACCCGTATTATTTCTCCTTTACATAAATGATCTACCTTTAAGCATACCTTAACTGATAAGCTACTGTAATCTACTAACTAACTAATTAACTAACTAACTCACTGGCACTATCGAACCCATATGTTCATGGCCATGCAGACATAAGCTCTCCATATATCCCTATCCTGAGGTCCTGTAATCTACTACTGGTAGATTATACAAATATTGTTTTTAACAAGGATTTATAAATTGAAGTCGGTGAATTATTGACAAAATTCAAATAATGGTTAATTTAGGCATATAATAAGCTGTGGATAAAACTTAATGAATGAATGACTCACTGCAGTTTCCGTGTTTAAGAAAAAACATCAAGTATGAAGTAAGATAAGAAATGACTCATTCATTCATTGAATTAAGAATCTCATATTGTTATTTCCCCATATTTAACCCTTTTCCCCTCTCAGTTATTTCCAGTAGTAAGCTGTATAGAGACATATTCCTTTTACGGCATTTAAAGTTTAAATGTCTTCTAGATACTTTTAATTGAAGAATGGCATATGTGTACTAACTATGATCTCTTCTGAAAAATCATGTGAAATATGCTAAATAAAAAACTTGTTTTCAAATTACAAATATCTTCGTCAAATAATTAATTATTAATTTTGGAAATATGTCACGATACAATATATATATATATATAAAGACCTCAAAGTATTCCACAATTGTAAGGATGAATAATATTACCTTTCAATAATATTATAATTGAATCAAATATATTTATTAACAGTTAATATTTTATATGTATGAATAAATTATATAGGCCTATCCTCAGTTTAATATCTTATGGAGATAGCAATGTTTATAGTTTGCATAAAATATATTTCTAAAATTATTATGATAAACTGTATTAGTCCGTTTCTATTTATTTTGTTAATTTCAACTTGAAATAATGTACCATTGTTAAAAAAAAACTATATTTTGCTGATAAATCAAGACACAGACACTGAAAGTAAATAACATCATTAGTAAAAATTCTCGCATATCCAAGTTCTACTACAGATAAAATATATTTATTTATTTATTTATTACTTTCTCTATTACCGGTATATAATAAAGAAAAATTGCCCTTATCCGTTTATAATTTTATTTGGTGATGAGAAAGATTCCATTCCTTTAAAATTAAGTTCTGAGGACCAATTATTAAAAGAGTAATTATTGTTCTCGTTATAATCAGTGCGCTCTGTCGTCGACGCTACGATTTCTTCATCACTGTCACTCGTTTGTTCTATATGACTATATTGCACTAAACTACCCATCCAAGAAGCGTCAGAACTATCACTTTCATAATTAAATTCCTCATATATCGTGGCCACAACGTCTTCACTGAACAATGGGTTTAAATTACAGGTAGTTTTACTAACACATGAACTTTTGCTTTCGCTTGCCATGGTTACAGATAAACTGGTGGAGGCTTTCAAAAATAGGGTTGAAAACACGAAAAAGTACAGTTAGAATTTTACAAAAAATTATAAAGTAAGCCTTGTTGCCACATTTAATACATTTCACAGATGCCAAATAATGACTGACATGTCACAGTTTTCCAAGAAAGTGAATCCAAGTTGAAATACAGCTGTTTTATAAAGAGTTACGCTTTACTATGTTATACGGGGCAGGGACAAAGCAAGTAAGGTACGCTTTACTACGTTATACGGGGCAAAGGGTTAACTATGAAGTGGATGAAACTGTTTACATACAATTTAGTCAATCTAAAAATAAACTTGATGATCCAATTCAATTAATGTTAAATATTTATACTTAAATAAATACTACTTCACAGTGTTAATTCCTAAAAAGTAATGTTAAATAAACTAAATTTCTTGGTATATGGGTTGATTCCAACCAGACATGTGAAAATCATATAATACATTTAACTCGAGCTCTGAATAGGTTTAATTTTGATTATGCTAATGGTTTATTTTAGGAAGTTATATTTTGAGGTTGTTTTAACCAAATTTTTTCTTTTAATCTGGAAACATCTTCCCTCAATTTAATGTTGATTTGTTCTCGAACATGTTTCGATATATTCTTCTATATCATCCTCAGCTTTGGCCAGACTGATGAGTTTTATGTTGTGAACTCTGGATGTTGATATCAGCTCCCTCTTCCGGCTGACCGAAGAAGCTCCATACAAGGTCACGTTCAGCGGGAATTTGGAAATTCATAACTCTATTTTTATTCTTCTGAATATAATTTTTTTTCCCAAATGGTGAGTTCCTTTGTATTTTCTAACTGTTTTAATAATTTAGCATTCAAATTTACATTATGTTTTTCGGCCCAAACATGAGCAGCAACTGCAGATTTTTCTATTTCCCCATTTTTAATATTTCTTATGTGTTCCTTGAACAACTGGTTAAATAAAAAAAACATAGATAGAGAGATCAGAGAAGACTATGTGAAATTAACTGAATTATGTATTGACCAAATGTCCTTTACATTCAACGGGAGTTTCAATAGACAAAAATCAGGGCTCTCAATGGGAAACCCATTATTGCCTTTCCTGGAAAATGTATTATGAGCGATTTTGAATGTAAAATCACAAAAGCATATCCCACAATGTTTAAATTTTGGAGCAGTTATGTAGATGATATAATTTGTATTGTAAAAGAGAAATGTGTAGAAGATTCCCTAAAACTGTTAAATTTACAGAGTACAAACATTAAATTTACCATAGAAACAGAAGAAATTAAACACACAACTTTTTTGGATCTTAAATTGGTTAGAAACAAAGAAAAATGAAAAATTGAATTTGGAATTCATAGGAAAGAAACTGATACAGAAAATTTTATTAAATCTACAAGGTTCAATCCAATTGGACATAAATTGGCAGCCTTCAATAGTTTAACTCACAGATTGGTCAACATACCCTTAAGCAAAGAAGATTTCAAAATGGAGAAAAAACACATAATCAAAGTAATAAGAGAAAACGGGTTTGATGAAATAATGGTACATAAAAGGATAGAAAAGTATAGGAAACAAAAAATGATCAATAAAAGTACTCTTGAAAAAGAAAAACCACCTATAAAAATATAGGAAATTCACATATCACCCTTGGGCACACAATAAATTCCAAAAGATATTTGACAAATTTAATATTAAATTAGCACCGAAAAATGACCACAGTTTAAATAAACTAATAAAAACCAACAATAATGAAAACATTTATATCAATAAAACTAAATATGATCACATGTAGAAGTTCATTGTATAATGGAAATGGACAGCTATTGACAAATGAGGGAAATTTTGAGGAAGTGGCTGAATTCAAATACCTAGGAACAGTAATCACAAATAGGAATGAGATGCACAAAGAAATTAAACATAGGCTTAATTCTGGAAATGCGTGCTATTATGCATTGCAGAGACTCTTGATGTCCCAACTCCTTTCAAAAAACGTTAAACTGAAAATATATAAAACTATTATTCTACCAGTTATATTATATGGGTGCGAAACATGGACTCTTACTTTAAGGGAGGAAAGGAGATTACAAGTATTTGAGAATAAAGTACTTAGGAAAATTTTTGGACCAAAGAGAGATGAACAGACAGGTGAATGGAGAAGACTACATAACAATTAACTACATGATCTGTATAGGAAGCCAGATATAATAAAAACAGTTAAGTCTCGTAGACTGCGATGGGCAGGACATGTTGCACGTATGGGAAATGAAAGACTTGCATGGAAGCTTCTTGTAGGAAAGCCAGAGGGAAAACGCCCAGTTGGTAGACCAAGAATGAGGTGGGAGAATAACATTAACTATGATTTGAGGGAAGTAGATTATACAGGGAATGATTGGAAAGCATTAGCTCAGGATATGGATGTATGGAGAGCTTATGTCCGCGCGGCCATGAACCTACGAGTTCGATAGTGCAGTGAGTAAGTAAGTAAGTAAGTAAGTAATGAAAACATTTATCAAAGTGAAAAGTCAGGAATATATCAAATTAACCATTTAGGTGTCATGAGCCGATTAGATCGGCTCTGGTGCTCCTGTCCATTACCTGCCAGACAATATAGTTATACTACTTGCAAAGCCGATCACATCGGTGGGTGCAATTTAAATCTCTGACACAAGAGGTTTTACCAGTGGCATGCAGAGGATTAAGGGTTGAATGTTTGAACGCATTAGACAGTAAAAGGCGTTCTCTGCTGAGAAAGTTTTATCCAAATACATTTTGCTTACTCAGAAATCTATTCATGCGATAATAATTGTAAGCTACCTGACGAGGTACCTTAAGATCATAGCTCAAGATAGAAACTTATCGTGAAAATCCCGAAGGGAACCGATGGTAACCGATGTAGTTTGAAACCTTTGCAGCTTTATACAAGATGCCGGACCTTGAAGACTTCGTTCATGTTTTCAGTATACGCGGAGAAGAGGAATTTGATAGAGTCTACCAAAGAATTAAACTGGAAGAACAGGAGAATCGGCGTAATATTGCGCGATGCAGATGTCGTTGTATACAGAATTATTTGCGGGATGCAAGCATAAATGCATTCCTCTATAGCAGACGAAAATAACGGAAGTGGTTTTATCGCTGAGAATTCTGGGTAATTCATTGCCAATATTACGAAAACATCAACTTTCATGCATGACCGGTAAGTCGGCGTTAATTCGATCTCAGCAATTGCTCACCAGTGATTGGAAGTAATTTGAGTAGAGACTAATGTATTTGCATACGACCCTAAATGTACTGGCTGTGAAAAGATATAGGGAAAACAAAAAGAAACCTGAAAATTAGAACCAAGGAACACATAAGAAATATTAAAAATGGGGAAATAGAAAAATCTGCAGTTGCTGCTCATGTTTGGGCCGAAAAACAATGTAAATTTGAACACTAGATTATTAAAACAGTCAGAAAATACAAAGAAAATCACCATTTGGGAAAAAATGTATATTCAGAAGAACAAAAAATAGAGTTATGAATTTCGAAATTCCTGCTGAACTTGACCTTGTATGGAGGTTCTTCGGCCAGCCGGTAGAGGGAGCTGATATCGACATCTACGGTTCACAACATAAAACTCAACAGTCTGGCCAAAGCTGAGGATGATTTAGAAGATATATTGAAACATATTCATGAACAAATCAACATTAAATTGAGGGAAGATGATTCCAGATTAAAAAAAAAAACTTGATTTGATTACAAATTTCTTCCGCACAATCACCTTATTTTGGTTTATGTCCATTCAATGTTATCCTATGGTAAAATTATTTGGAGACTATCAACTAAATTCTGCCTTATATTTTGATTTTAGAAACACTGTCATTTATACATGATAATCTAATTTCTTTAAAAATTAATTCTGGCTATCAATAGCCATAATACAAGGACAACCATCAAATTGGACATAAACTATCATTGGCTCATCAGAAGTCTTAACATGTATTCTATACAGGGATTTAATTGTAAAAGGTGTAACAAGGGATCGTGACGAATAAAATTTGCAACAGGAGCATATATGTGAGTTTTGTACTTACCGTCATTGCTAACATGCCAACTAGTTAAAGTACTGTCACTAATAAATATTTTAAAATTTCAGAATAATTATTAAATAATATATGCACATCTAAATGTAATGAGAAGTAACACTACGTTGTATTAATAATTTTATATTAAAAATAATCACCTCACGTCATATTTTGTCTTCTTTCCAGACCAGTTTCTGAATAATTATTCCATCTTCGGTCTTTTCATGACCATTGTTTTGTTGTGAAAATACTGAAGATGGAATAATTATTCCGAAACTGGTCTAAAAGGAAGGCAAAATATGAGCTGAGATGATTGGTTTTAATTTTAAAATATATGCACACGTTTATCTATTATATTGTATTGTATTGTAAGCCTATGTTTTCCCTTTACAGAGATTTAGGCACTCTCCCCCTACAGGGAAGAATTTGAACCATACTAATTTAGTTACACTTGTTTTCGTATAAATGTCATTTTGAGTGGTCCGTGGTCAGCGTTCCGCCTCATACTGACATCTATGAAACCAATGAAGTACTAGGATGGGAAAATTCGGTAAATTTTGCTGCCTTTTCATTCAGGCTTAAAGATTTTTTTACGAGCCTGAAAATCTTCAGACTCGGGACCCACAGCTTAAAGTCCCTCCTGGAGGACTTGCTCCTTGGATTTTTCCATCCTAAAAAATCCATCGATCCCGGCCGGGTTTGAACCCATGACCCTTGGGACCAGAGGCAAGGAGCATAACCACTAGTCCACCAAGGCCGATTACATGTTCATCTAAGAATGTAGTACATTCGCTATATATTTATATATTATATACACTGTACAGCAGGCCTGTTAAAGCTTGTAGGTATAAAAAGACACTCCACCCCTCCAACCTACAACAGGTGCACTCCCAATGAAGCTGCCAAGGCTTCAAAATTGCAGTATAATTAGAAGACTGGCTATGAGGTGAGGTATGAAGTATTTTAATTTAATCTTAGTATAATATAGTTTCAATTTTTAGATACTCTACAATATTTTTTTTAATGTGAGCAAAACTAGACCTAAAATTTTTAAATATGTAATTTATCCTATTTAAGTATGTGTACCTTTAGGAAATTCTGTTTCTTGTGCCAGGTCCCAGCTGTTGCTCATTTTGTCCTTACTGATGTACTGCACTTTGTAGCTGATAATCTGCAACTCTTCATCTTCAGGACCTTCAATGTTGATACTAATAGAATCTGGTGTGGAATCCTGTACTGAAACTTCTGGTTTCTCTGGCTTTGTACCTTTCAGAAGTCCAATTTTATGTTCCATCTTGCCCAGAATGTTCATAGCTTTGCATGTGTAGTTACCAAACACACTCTCATCTGCCACATGCAGCTGAAAATATAACCAAAAACATTATAATTTTACTCTTCACAAAATAGTTTGTTGTAATTCCAGCAAAGGAACACCTTACTAAAGAGTTTGATAAAAAAAAATGTCCTTGTGTATCTATGCATGAATGTAACAAATTTACTTGTCTTTATGTACAATACAAACACTGTCTTTGCAATCAGTAAAGAATATTTCTTCTAGGGCACAGATTTTTACTAAAAGTTAATATTGCAACATAGATGGTATTTTTTAAACAAAAATTAATGCTTAAACTGGGAATCGAATGCTAGACCTATGACTCTGTACATTAGCATGCAGCCCATTTCACTATTGAAGATATGATACAACCACCACTCTTTCTTTCCACTTACACAATTCTCTTATATCTGAAGGCAGATAGTTAGTGCTATTAATACAATTAGACTACATCTGTTCAAAGTATTCTTAATTATATCACTTTTAAGTGATAAATCTTAATATTTTGATGTTATATTTAGTTTTAACAATGTTCCAGTTAAAACTGATTACGACATCAAAATATTAAGCATTACCACTTAAAAGTAATGTAAAATTCTCGTTAAAAATACTTCAAACAGTATTCATTTCGAGGTATTGTTAATAGTGTAACCTATCTACCTTTAGACATAAGAGAAATGTATCCATCCATAGTAATTCTGCCCGAAGGCAGGTCCTTCACTGCAATCATTGCATTTTCATGCTATGCTTGCAGCTTTACTGGGGAATTGTAGGTGTGGTAGCTTCCCGTTGCTTTCCACACCGGTGAAGGATGATGATGATAAGAATGATGATGATGGCCATATGATTTCGGGGACCATTTGGGCCTTAAAGTTTTCCTGACATTTGTCTTACAGGTGAGGAAAAACCCCGATAAAAACCTCACCCAGAAAAACTGCCCCGACTGGGGATCGAACCCGGGCCCGCTGCGTGACAAGGCAGCATGCTACCTCGAGACCACAGCTGTAAAAATAATTGCAGTTGTATCGGTTCTTGAATAATGTAATGAACTGCACACTGACATACAGAGTCAGAGGTCCAAGGTTCAATTCCCAGTTGAAGCGTTCATTTTTCTTTTCGGAACATAAATTTGCTCAGGATTGGAACATGTTAGAATTAAATATAACATCAAACAGATAGTATATATTACTGAACTGTTTGTATGTGGAACCAAGAAACCTTACTTCTCACTATACTATGTTGGAATCTTAACTTTTAATTCATAAAACTACACACCTTAATCATTATTTCATTACAATTCTTTAAAAACCAAACATGTCTAATTTTCCTCAGATTTTATATTTTATATATAATAGAAAAAGTGATCTGCCAGTGGTAGTAAATTGAAAATAAATTACATTATCACCATCATTCTCCTAACGCTGAACCTGAAGCATGAAAAGTGCAGTTGGTGGCATTGGAACACACACATACATACATTTGTGGTAAATATGGTTGCTAATGCTCTTGGAATTGAAGTATCTCCACTTTCCTTCTGGCTTCTCAGTAACATCTAACTATTTTCAACTTTTTATAGGGAAAAAAATCACTATGAGATTTAATTTAAGAGTAAATTAAAATGTTTCATACCTCACCTCATATCCAGGCTTCTAACTAGACCGGTTTTGGAGCCTGGGCACCTTCATCTTCAGCGATTTCTCGTCGATTGATGTTATGTGGATCAAAAGAACTGCTTCTTCCTCCCTCTGTTGCTGGACCGATAAACCTCCAGATCAAATCAGAATCCGCAGGAATTTCGAAGTTCATAAGTTTTTTTCTTCTTTTTTAAAAGTGGATTTTTTCCCAAACTGTGACTTCTTTTTGTTTTTCTATTTGTTTAATTAGACTGGCTTTTGTATCAATTAGATGTTTTTTAGAACAAGCATGAGCTGCTACTGCTAACTTTTCCACATTTTTGACATTTCTAAGATATTCTTTTTATAAAATTCAAGAAAAACTTACCTTCCATTGAAGCACCACAAGTTTAAAAAAAAAATTAAAAGTTTAATACAAGATTGGCACCGAAGAATGAATACAGCCTAAATGGGATAATTAAAACCAATAAAAAATGAAACAAATTGAAGAAGAAAGGAAATCAGGAATTTATCAGATCAAATGTAGAGATTGTGACAAAATGTACATAGGGAAAACAAAAAAGAAATTTGCAAACAAGGGTGAAAGAACATCTTAAAAATATAAAAAATGGTGAAGTGGAAAAGTCACCAGTAGCAACTTATGCTTGGTCTGAAAAACATCTAATTGATACAAAAGTCAGTCTAATTAAACAAATAGAAAAACAAAAAGAACTCACAGTTTGGGAAAAAATTTACATTAAAAAAAACAAGAAAGAAAAACTTATGACTTCGAAACTCCTGCAGAATCTGATTTCATCCGGAGGTTTATTGGTTCATCAACAGAGGGAAAGAAGCAGTTCTTCTGATCGACGTAACATCAGTTGACGAGAAATTACTGAAGATGAAGCTGCCCAGGCTTCGAAACTGGTCTAGTTAGAAGACTGGATATGAGGCGAGGTATGAAACATTTTAATTGAATCTTAATGTCTAACTAGTTGTGACGACAGTTCTCCAGTTGTCTTTGCAGTGGAGTAGATGATCTCTGTTTATCACTGAGTTTGGATACATATTCAAAAATATTAATTTTATGCAAGTGTGCTGCCAAACAGTCATGTCCAGTAGTTATCCTAAAAATAGCAACAGCACTGCTTCTTGAGTAGTTAGGGATTTGATTATTATTTTTTAACAAACTTTTACAATTTTTTGTTAGAACTTTTTTCTGTGCATTCTTCTTTCCAGGATAGTTTTATTTTGTAATTTATGTCTGGTGAAATGAAATTTTGTTTGAGCTACTATATTTTATGTGTGTTCCCTTTTTTACACGCTTTATATTAGCTTGACCTGTATCTATCTATGTATCTTTCTACCTATCTATGTAACGGAATCTTTCAATGCAATTTTCACCCACTTAAAATCATTGGATCTACTTGAAACTTTGTATACTTGTAAAGGACCCGTGACAATACAATCATTTCGTATTTTGTTTCTAAAATCCTGGCCAGAATCATCAGAAAATCAAAAAAATGAAAACTGGTATAATAGGTTGTGGACTAGTTGACTTTTTAGTCAATCGTTGTAAGAGCTCAGTTGGTAGAGCGGTGAACTCTAGTGGTATATAATTTCAGTAATCCATAGGTCTCTGTTCAAATCCGGCTGGGAGGATTATTTTTAGAAGAGTATTACTTTTAGTTCATACTACAATAGTATCGAATTTAAAGATATTTATATTTTTATCTTATTCTGTAAAATATTAGAACTAAAAACAAAAATAAATAATAGTTTTAAAAAACTAAAACAACATGCTTTATTAGAAAACCGAACTAAAAAATGAAATAAATAATAATTTTAAAAAACTAAAACAACATGCTTTATTTGAAAACCTAACTGAAAATTGAAAAATAATTTTAATTTCTAACATGCTTGGGATAAAATTAAAGTGGTCAACAAAAAAATAATCTCCAACACATATAGAATAAAACTAGAGTTATCAATAATAAATAATAGTTTTAAAAAACTAAAAGAACACGCTTTATTAGAAAACTAAAAAATGAAAAATAATTTTAATTTCCAATACGCTTGGGATAAAATAAAGTGGTCAACAAAAAAATCATCTCCAACACATATAGAATAAAATTAGAGTTATCAACAAAAAGAAAATAATTATACCATCAAAAGCATGGGGTGCTCTATATCAATTAATATATTTGATAATAAACAGATATTGGTAAAAGTAAGCTCTCTAAGAAGAAAATGTAAAAATCATAAAAAGCACCCCACGCTTTTGATGGTAAAATTATTTTATTTTTGTTGATAACTCTAATTTTATTCTATGTGTGTTGGAGATGATTATTTTGTTGGCCACTTTATTTTATCCCAAGCGTATTGGAAATTAAAATTATTTTTAATTTTTTAGTTTTCTAATAAAGTGTGTTCTTTTAGTTTTTTAAAACTATTATTTATTTTTTATTCTTTAGTTTTAATATTTTACAGAATAAGATAAAAATGTAAATATCTTTAAATTAGATACTATTGTAGTATGAGCTAAAAGTAATACTCTTCTATAAAAAAAACCCTCTCAAGCATGTTGGAAATTAAAATTATTTATCGTTTTTCAGTTAGGTTTTCAAATAAAGCGTGTTGTTTTAGTTTTTTAAAACTATTATTTATTTTGCTAGGTAAACTGCTACTTCATTTCCTACAAGACTGCTGTGAGATGGAATAACATATATAAATACACAGTTTACTGACTACACCAAAAATACTATAGACAATATATCCTAGATATTAAATAATCTATAAATAATTAAATAAAAATAACAAAATTTTAATTAGTTTTTATTCTATCCTGTAAAATTTACTTACTTGGACTTATGTACTTTTTTAAAGAAAGGCAACAATTATAAGCAATTAGCTTAAAACACAATTTTATAATTCCTTAAAAGTAGGAATTCTTGAAGGGATATTAATTTCTGAGCAATGAAGTAGGTATTTATGTAATTTATTGTTTACTTAACTCACACAAGTAGGTATTGTAATTTACTGTAACATTTAGGGGTTAAATAATATAAATGTGATCATGGTAACCTGTATTTTGGTTCTTTAATATTTTTACTGTATTTTGTATTTGGTGTACAACCATTCTTAAATTAACATAACTGGGATTGTTATGAACAACCATATTTAACAGACGCAGATTAATAATCATTAAAATTTTTTAAGTTTAATAACAATGAGTTAATGACAAAAGGACATCACAGTTGCAAAATTTCTCAAAGCCGGTTTCCAATTCTCTCTATCAGAGAAGACTACTTTTTTAAAATTCCATATTCATAAAAATGACAATAATTCCATGAAACGACATTATTAAATTATGGAGAGACTATATTAATTTTATTATACCTGGAGTGTGCTTGTAAGTTTGTCATCGAATATGGTGAAGTTCTGCTGAGGTGTTAGTGTTTTGTCTCCTCTCCTCCACTGGAACTTGGGAAGTGGTTCAGCTCTCACCTCACAAGTGAGGTTTACAGTTCCAGTCAGGAAGCCATAAGCTCTGTCTGACTCTTGTGTTCCATTCCACACTGGTTTATCTGTTCACACACATTAAAATCATAAATAACACTTTTTTCTCAGAATGGAATATCCAGTAATATATTACAGTGGTGACTCATGACTTAAAATTTGGCCAGGCTTGACATAGAAGATGGGAGGACTCATGTAATGAAACAGGCTGTCACAGCACTATAGAGTCCTGCACCATAGCCAAGTGGTTAAAGCAGATGCCTTGGCGTAGAACTGCAGGAGTTGTGCTGGTTTGAGTCTCCATGGGGAAAGAAATTTTTTCATGGAATGTCAGCCAGTATAGGGCAGGTGCCCACCCAGCAACATGAGGTATTTGGGTAGCTATAATAAGTAGCGGCTCCAGGTTGAGAAGACTAGCTACAACCGTTGGGGGACCTCATATGCTGATCACATGACAACCCAACACTGGCGGGATGATCATCTACCTCAAATGTAGATGTGAAGCCAGCAGCCAGCTCGTAGGCCAAGGGCCTTCTAGGCCTGTTGTGCCATGGAGAAATAAAAAATAAACAACACTACAGAACTAGACCTAGCTGTTGATTAAAACAGCAAGACCCTCCCTCCACCTATCTAAGTCAGTTGACATGGTAATGCAAAAAAGTCATGTCTATTCAAGCAACTAGCCCCAGAGAGAGAGAGAGAGAAAAAACAAAAGTTATAGGGCAATATACAATATAAAAATCTAATATATTCTATTAAATGTAAAAATCTTCAAAATAAGCATTACATATGAATTTACTCACCAAAAGACCAGAACATGCATGGAAAAAGTATAACTATTTGGATTTGCTAAGTCATAAAATAAATATTTTCGAATTTTGATAAGTGTAGCCAGCTTATATAAAAAAAATCTCTATTCTGTCGAAATATCTTTTATGAGACTTTATTATTTTATTAATGTACACATTATTACTGTGTGAGAGGCCACAGCCTTGTCTCGGCCCTTTATTCACAATAGCTGCTCTGAGGCTTTATCCTTTGATAATATAATTTTTATTATTTATTTTTTAATTAACATAAAGACTTTGGATGACTCTAATTAATATATTAGGTATTTCTTCTTCTAAAATTTGTCATAATTTATTCTGAGTTTTAACAGATTGAAGGGTATAAAACAGGCAATAGACCATCATGCTTTTGCTCGGATGGAGGGTCATATGTGTGCGACAACAGACTGACCAGCATATCTGATTACAATCAAATATACACGACAGTAGGATTCAAAAGGTTAAATAAATTATAAATAACATATGTCTCAAATAACTCACATTTTTTTCAACTTCAGGAATATTATCATGAAATCAAATTCTGAAGTTAACATTAATGCATTTATAACTATGTACCAAATAATATAAGCAGACAGTGGAAAAAACCAATAGGAATATTTAGAACATACTTTCTAAATGAACACTTCAACAAAAGCGGTATATTGAAATCCCTCGTGTTTGGCACAATATTCAAATTATGTTAAAAGATTTTGATCTTGCAGAGGAAACAAAATCAGCGTGAAACACACTATTGCAATATAAAAAAAAATCATAAACAAAAGGCCTGTGTATAGCACAAAAAACTGGACATTTTTAAAGAACAGGTAACAGTCTCTCTGTGCTAGTTGCATATTAACTTGCATGTGAAGGCTGCATATCACCAAGATACATTATTGAGTTATTTTAATAGAATGAGAGTTGTACTGTACTATTTGTGTTACATTTGCAAAACATTTACTCAGATCAACTATTGAACTGACACAGTCAAAATAAAAAAATATTTCCCAACGTAATAGATTTTCAAATGAGGGTAGGACTGTACACTCTTGACAACTAGCTTATATATGCTGAAATATCAAATGAATTAATATGTCAAAATCTGAATAAATAGTATATCTAAACTGAGTTTACTTTTGATTGAATCCACTGTGGGGTACACATTTCTAATTCAATCAAACACACTTATTTTTACAGGGCACTTTTTTTACACTATATTGATAGAGATTTTGTAGTTTTTAAGAAGAAGAAGAAAAGAAAAATGCAATGTGTGTAAGTTCTACATCAATGATATGATGTCATTGCTGCCATAAGGCTAATAAAGTCCTTCCTTGCTAACAAAATGAATGTAAAAGAACAAGACATTGATTAAATTATGTATGCCTATTTAAAAAATGTTTTAGTACTCCTCTGGATTTATGCAGAAACTTTATATTCGCAATGTTTGTAAAATCCAGATTGGTTTATTCAGATAATGACTCACATCAACATTCTAATTTTAGGTAGAGAGTTAAAACTTTAGATATTTCACTGTTTTACTTATAGCAGTGGGCCTGTAATGAGCAAAGAAAGATAAAAAGGTAAATTTAATGATCCTATAAATGTTGGAATATAATTATATTGTACCACCAACCTATAAATAATGATTTTCATAAAGATCTTCTTCATAATAGTGTTGAAGTTGCAAAAGAGTCTGAAAATATGGAAATATAGCCAATTAAGCATGTAGACCTAATGAAATGAAGACATTCATCATTATTCCATTTTTTTACATGCACGTTTTAAATGAAGACAGAAAAATAGAGGAACTATTAATGACAAGAAGTCATAATTCACAAGTACTGACAAACTATAAACACCATATACATTTAACTTTTATAGGAATTAATCACTGAGGAGAGGTAAGAAACATTTAATGTCACCATATACATTTATTTAACTTTCACAGGGAAAGAACACATGAGGTTTAATTTAAGAATTAAATTAATGTTTTTATTACCTCACCTCATATCCTTTTTCTTCCAGACTGCAGTTTTGGAGCTTATCTCCATCATCAGTAGCCTCTGGTCGACCGGTGTTATGTCGTTTCTTGCCGGTGTTACGTCATTTCTTGGCAGTGTTATATCGTTTCTTGGCAGTGTTATGTCGTTTCTTGGCGGTTTTCTTTTACTTAAGTAAGAAGCAAGAAGAAAACCACCAAGAAACGACATAACACCGGTAGACCAGAGGCTATAGATGATGGAGATAAGCTCCGAAACTGCAGTCTAGAAGAAAAAGGATACGAGGTGAGGTAATAAAAACATTAATTTAATTCTTACCATATATGTTATTAAAAACCCTTAAAGAATGAAGTCTTGGTATTTAAAATTAGCTAGCTATGTAAATAAACATACATTTTAATATGACTCAAAATGAACTTTAGTTGGTATGTCCCATTATTATTCAGAAGTGCCTCAATTGTGAAAAGCTAGACTTTAAATTAAAGAAGAAACAACCTTTTCATACTGATCTGGAAGACAAAAAATAAAAAATGTATAAGAAAATGCCATTAGAAAAAAGCAATAATGATATACTATACTCACGTTGAACTTTGAGTGTTATTGTTCTCTCTATAGCATTGCTCTTATCATTGGACAGTTGATATGCACGGCAGTGATAGTCACCTTCATCTTCCATTGTTACTTTCTCGATAGCAAGTCCATCTCCAACCACTTTGTACTTTACACCTGCAGAATAATTTATTTTTCTTGTACATTATTAGAAAAATTTAGGGTTTATGGCAATAAGCCTAGTCAATAGAGTAACTTCGGGTTATTTGGATCGCTGTTTTGAATTTTTTGTTTTTCTTCTTTTAATTAAGGGATTTGAATTTAGTTTAATTACATTGATTATCATTAGTGTTGTAACTATGAAATAGCATTGTTATTTTATTCAAATATGGAAAATCTTCATAATTTATAAACTTTTTTACATTACAAGAAAGGTCCTCTTTAACCTCCATATTCTAGTACAGTGAACCCAAGAGTTCACCTTAACTTTTACTCTATTTTTAAGTTTATTTACTCTATTAATTTATACAGACAGGCACAGATTAATCTAAAAATATTTATGACTGATCATAATTAAAACGCATTCGTATTTATTTAAATGTTTTGAAAAATTATTGTTGATTATATAACATTCACATGTCAGTCAACTGCAGAAAGTGACAGTCTTTGGGTTTAGTAAATTACAATGATATTAAATAAAAATTAATTAAGTGAATGGATTTTACAGCTAGAATCCTCATTGATAAAATATATGTATTAGTGCAAAGTGGACCCAGATCCTTGTGGAGGGTCCACATTAACTGAATACCTTTGTTATTTTTAATTATTTTATACAGCCACCATGACACATAATATCAAACCAAGCCCATGAAGATATTAAAACAGCACCTACATAATATAATATATTTAGGAGTTTTTTCAACAATTGTAATATTCCGATTGAGGGACTTTCCACTTTTCAGCGGTTTCCCTTTTACCAGCCAGCTGCTGGCCCTTCACATCCACATGTGTCAATCACAGAGGTAGATGATCAACAGCCAGTGTAGGGGTGACATGTGGTTAGCATGTCGAGTCCCCCAGCCGTTATAGCTGGTTCCTCAACCTGGAGCCGCTACTTATTGTAGCTACCCAATTGCCTCACAATGCTCGGTGGGCACCGGTCCCATACTGGCCGAAATACATGAGAAAATTTCTTCCCCCATGGAGACTCAAACCAGCGCAAGTACCGTAGCTCTGCGCCAAGGCTTCCTACCTTAACCGCTCGGCTACGGCGCGGGACTTGTAATATTCAATAGCAGAAATTAAGAATTGGTTCTTAGCTTGAAATACTTCTAAAGTGGTAATTTTCATAAATATCACAAATAAACCCTTTTTGCACAAAGAATAAAAGAAACTGCCCTTGAACCCATCTAAGTTGATGAGGGAAAAGAAGTTATAATATTTTCTGTTCGAGGGTAGCACCAATTAAAGAAGATATTAAGAGGGTCCACTCAAACAGAAGGATCCACATTATCTGAACTTCCCTATATATAGTTCACACTTTTAGAGATTTAGGGGTAATTTTAAAAATAAAATTTAAACTTTGATCACACCTGTTCATTCTCATTTGTGCTTTGTATGGAAACAATAAAAAATCTTAAAATCCTGGTTATGAGTAAACTTTATTTTTTGTAAATATCTCTTAGTTCAAGTCCTCATGAATTGAGAGAAATGGTGTTTGCTTTCTGGAAGACTGCAACAGCAGATATAATTTAATATAATAAAGTTGGGAATTTTTACATTATGAGGTTTTCTTAATAAGAATCAAATGAATAAATTGTGAATTCTTCTTATCTCATATATCTATGTTTTTTAACACTGAACTGCAGTATCGGGAAACATATCATTCCCATCTTCAGCTGTTTTCACGACTGTCAATTTTTCATTAACCGGTAATTTTCTAAACTGCCACTTGGTCTACTTTTGAAGAACTTTGTAATCAAATTTAGTTTGTCTGGAAACTCAAAATTCATGGTTCTAGTATGGTTTTTTTGAATGCATATTTTTTCCCAAACTGTTAATTCCAAAGATTAGATAGATGTTTCAAAAGTTTTGCTCCTTTTTCAATTCTATGATTCTCTGATAAACTATGTGCTGCTATTGCCAATTTTTCAATTTCACCATTGTTTAAGTTTTTAAAGCGTTCTTTTTTGTGAGTGTCTAAATTCCTTTTTCTGTTTCCTATGTATACTTTATTGCAATCTTTGCAATTAATTTGATAAATTCCAGATTTTTTTTATTGTCTGGGATGTTAATTTTTTAATTAGTTAACAGAAGATTACCCAGGCTGAATTTGTTAATCGGAGCCAATGTTATATTAAATTTTTTGAAATTTGTTAAGAACTTCTAGATGGTAAGTAAATTTCTTGAATTTTTTATCTTTCTTGGAATTATGTTGCAGAGTGGTGTATTGATGTAACCTTTTTAACTGTTTAAATTTCTTTAATTTCTTCATTATTATGTCTTCACCAAAACCATTTAAGTTAGCTATGTGTACAATACAATTATATTCATTCTCAAAATCGTCTACATTAAGTGGAATATTTATTAATCTGTGTAATAGACTGTTGAAAATTGCATGTTTATGTGAAACATGATTAAAACCTGAAGATTTATGTAGTTGTCAGTATGAGTGTCTTTCCTATAAATATTAAATTCAATTCTTTGCAGTTTCTCATTTCTTATTAGGTACAAGTCTAAAAATGGGATCTTGTTTTCTTGTTCTATTTCAATAGTGAATTTCACAAATTCGTCTTGAGGATTAAGCAATTTTAATGCATCTTGAATGTATTTTGAATCTATTACAGAGAAAATATCATCCACATATATATACCAACACTTAAAAATCCAAGGGTAAGCATTGGTGATATGAGACTCAAGATAATCCATAATAAATTGGCCAAAAATGGAGAAAGTGGAATTCCCATTGTCAATCCAGAAATCTGTTATAAAATTTATCATTAAAAGTGAAAAAATTATTGTCAATACAAATTTTAGTTAGCATTAAATATTCTTCAGTGACTTCTGCTTTTAATTCCAGTGAATTTATCCATCTTCTTGAAAACGTGAGCATCTTATCAATAGGAATACTAGGGAATAAAGAGATAACGTCAAATGAAACCAGTCTATCATTCAGAACCAATGTAATGTCATTTAATTCATTTACCAAATTTAATGACTTTTCAATGCTCTTATTTCCAAATTGAGGTAGTTCACTAAATTTTTGGCTAGCTATTTTGATAAATTGTATCATGGGGAGCCAATATATTGACAATAGGTCTGATTTTTTACCATCTTTGTGAGCGATACTGCAGTTCTGTGTTAAAAAACATAGATGTATGTTTGATTCTTATAGCAGATATAGTACTGAATTTCATTGTTAGATATAATAAATTAAATGTAATAGTAAGACAATGATTAATAAATAAGGTGAATCCAGAATCATCTTAGTCAGCTGCGATGGACTGGTTGTTATTCTCCTTGCCTCTGGTTCCAAGGGTCATGGGTTCAAATCTGGTCAGGCTCGATGTATTTTTTAGGATGGAAAAATAGAAGTAACAAATCCTCCGGGAGGGACTTTAAGCTATGGATCCCGAGTATGAAGATTTTCATGCTTGTAAAAGATCCTTAAGCCTGAATAAAAAGACCTCTAATCAAAATTTACTGACCTCTACGTCTTAGTAATACCTTAATAGCTTATTAGATGTCTCATTGGGTTGGTGTGTTGACCACATGACATCTATGAGCAAATAAGGTAACTAAAATTTAACTTGGTTTAGAAACCCCTTACAAAGGAGAGGCTATGGCTCAACAATGGGCTATACCATTATAGATATATAGAGTCATCTTACCTCATAACTTGTGTTCTATTTGAACATGTTTTGGTACATCATATATAACAACATCAGCTTTTCCAGACTGTATTTATAGATAAAAATTAAAAATTTAAAATGTACCTGTTGGCAGGTGCCGTTGTCCTCAACTTTGTTAAAATGGTGTATATAAATTAACTGGAGCGCTTTTGGAAGTTAACTTCCATCCTCAGCAGGTTGTATACTCCAAGTGTTCGTAGCAGCAACTGACTTGTTTTTGACGATCTCGTATAATGGGTTTGACTGGGGTGCGTTCTCATTTAGAAGTAAGGTGTTGTTTATTTCCTTTATAATTTCAAGGTCTTCAAATATATTATCTTAGCTGGAATGTTTTCTCTGTGAATTATCATGAGAGTATTTCCAATTGTGCTCATTTGGTGACCTGTGTTAAGAGATGTTTAGCATAGCTTGATTTATCACCCGCATGCATGAAGTCTTTTAGGGTTCCTTATATCTTGTATTGAAATTTCTGCTGTCATGCTAAACATGTCATTAATGCAGGTCACCAAATGAACACAATTGAAAATACTCTCACGATAATTCACAGAGAAAACATTCCAGCTAAGATAAATATATTTGAAGACCTTGAAATTACGAAGAAAATAAACAACACCTTACTTCTTCATGAGAATGCACCCCAGTCAAACCCATTATACGAGATCATCAAAACAAGTCAGTTGCTGCTACAAATACTTGGAGTATACATCATCGTAAAAAACAACAACGAGTAGCAGAAGCTCAACCTGCTGACGATGGAAGTTAACTTCCGAAAGCGCTCCAGTTAATTTTATATACACCATTTTAACAAAGTTGAGGACGACGGCACCCGCCAACAGGTACCTTTTAAATTTTAAACTTTTATCTTATGACTATTCACTCAACGGAATTTGATATGAATTTTATTAGTAGTGTATTTATAGAGGTCTGTGAATGACAAGGGTGCTGGCCAACCACGCTTGACACATCATTACAGGGGCAGATGAATGAAACAAAATCAAAATTGATGAGATGAATATAGAGAAATTGTGGAATGAAGTTAGTGGTAGGAGAAAGTGGGAGAAACCCCGGGAAAAACATGCCCAAGCTCCAATTTGTCCACCAGGGAACCGAAATGGTGTGACCGAGACTCAATCTGCAGACCCCAGCAGTGAGAGGTTAGCATTTAACCACTTGCATATGGAGCCACCTTGTAACAAATTATTTTATGCAGCATAGTTTTTTAACAGACTTACCATCAGGGGGATTTCCTTTAGCACTCCAGAATATAGATGGCTCTGGCTCTCCCTCGACCTCACATCTCATTACTACACTCTCTGTTTCATTAGCAATCTGAATTGGTGATGTATCCAGAAATTTTATACGCTCTGAAATGGAACAAATCAAATTAGCAATTTATCATAAAGTAATGCCACGAGTGATTTCCAAATTATCGATAAATTCACAACTCACGAAGTGAGGAGTGAATTTATCTAGAGAATTTGGAAATCAAGAGTGGCATTTGTTAGGACTATTTAACGAATAAAATTAAGCTGTTTACTTCACAAATCATTATTTAAATATAGTTATTTTAAAATATTTATATATTTAATGTAAATGGCAATGTTTGAAAACAAATGAGAAATGTTATGTTTCACTCGTTTATCACTGCAACCAGATCATATTATTTATTGCCAAAGGATCGCAATATTGTAAGAATGCACCCTAGTGGAAAAAAAAATGAAACACATCAAACTGTATATTAATTAATTTCTAATGTCGTATGATGTAAATATGTCAATTATATTTGTCTTGAACATTATTACCTGGGAAAAAAATACATTTAAGAAAGTGCAAACAGTGGTTTTTTTTTTTGTGGTATAATCAATTGCTACAAATATTTTTGTATTATCTCCCGCAACCAAGATGAGGCTACATTCGTGCACTATATATACAATCTGGTAGTCACATCTGGTCACTGCAAAATAATGCTATGACCTATTCAGAATGTTAAAAAGGAGGAGCTTGATTTTACAGTGATAAAATTAAACTGATTAAATCGAGGTGAAAAGCGACTGTGATTGGTTGTAAATAAAAAATCATTGAAATGTGATTGGTCATTGACTCCCATTGGGGCATGAGTTAAATAGTCATTTATAAAGTATTGTTAAAATTTTCATTACAATAAAAAGTCTTCTTAAATAAGAAGCTGTCATTTGCATGTATCGAGCAATGGTTGGTAGTATTTGATGCTCTTGAGAAATGCAATGTATAACAGAAAAATTTGAGTTTAAATTGGAGGCATTAGGATAGCTCAGATGGTAGAGCATTAGCATATAAAACTAAAGGTCCTGGGTTCAATCCCCAGTATGGGGATTCTCTTCAAATATCTTAAAATATCATAATTAATTTTTTTTTTTGGTTTTGATGTTTTTATTTTTATATTTTTTGTACTGAAATTGTGTACTGTTTTTACAATTAAGAGATTTTCCAGAAAAATAATGACCGTCAAGGTATTTTTTTCCGTAAGATATATGTAACTTAATAGTTCAGGATGATGTATGCACGTAGACTTTCACGGCCGGAGTTGCTATGATGATCTTTATGAAGATTTTCGGGCTTGAAGATGCCAAATGCAGTCTCTGGTGAAACGTCGGGGAACTACAAGCCTCACGACCACGGCCTACAACCCGAAAATCTTCATCAAGATCATCATAGTTCAGGATGAGTTTGCACATGTTTGACAAGCCATTATATACATATGGAAACTACAAAATATGTGTATCCCCCATTATAATTTTCATGATTTGGGTTTTGAATTTAGTGGTGCAAGGGTCGCAATTTGTCATGCACAAATACCTATTTTTTAAAAATGTTGTTTACATTGGAGATACCACAGGAAAATTCCAATTTTATTTATAGGATAAAGGGAAGTACTTTTGTGATATACTGATAGGTAAATATTACGGTAATTAATTCATCTTTGTATTATCAAGCTAGGTAGAACAACAAAGTTAAAAAGTTGTATTTAATGAAAACATGGTTTATGGTCTAAATGACTGTAATATTTTACCTTGCATCATAACGATATGAAAATCTTTGACATTAACTGTTGTAAAACTATGTATGTCATGAAAATACCTCCTTCTTTTAGCATTTATTTGAGGAATTCTTAAGAAATAAATTAAATTTCAAATAATTGAAAGAACCAATTTTAAGTACAGAAATGGATGTTTTAAGAAGATCAGCAGGAAAATCTAGAATGGATAAAATACGAAATAAAGAAATAAGGGAAATTATGGGTGTACAAGAGGAGCCGGACATCATAGACATCATAGAAAAAACAAGATTGCAGTGGTATGGTCATGTCAAATGAATGCCAGAGCAAAGATTGCCAAAAATTGTTATGGAATGGATCCCAATAGAAAGGAGGAAGAGAGGAAGACCGAAGAAAACTTGGATAGAAGGGGTACAAGCAGCTATGAATATCAGAGGAATGGAGGAAGATCAATGGCATTTGGTTTCCGGAAGACGGCGGCAGCTGCCATGATACCAGATGATGATGATGATGAAACAACCAGTAAAAAAGAGGCACACATCACAGAAGTGTGCTTTCTGCTAGAAGTTACTAATTATAATACTAGATGGCAGTCTGTGCCCTGTACCAAAATCACTAGACAGGTGGTATGTACCCCTTATCCACTAGGCACCTCAATTCCCAGCAACCTCCTGGTACTTATATTAAAGAAAACTATTTAAAGAAATAGTTATAGAATTAAAAAAAATATTAAGTCAGGCATTTAGTATCTGTCGAAAGGGTGCATGCAGACACCTCATATCCAATTCATGATTTAGCAGATAGATGGTTAATTATTATTTTGAAGAAAGGGGATCAATGCTTAGGTTAATTGGATGCCTGGATGGGGTAAGAAATAGAATGCTGGCATATAAAGCTAGAGGTGTTAGGTTCAAATCCTGGTTCAAGCATTCATTTTAATTTTTTTTTAATAATATTGTTCATCTTTGCAAATGTTAAAAAAATAATTATAACATCTGAATATATATATATATAGTGTTTGTGTGGTCTATTTTTAATTTATTGATTAATTTGGCTGACTATGTTATGTATTGTCCACTGCTGTGGTCTAGAGGTAGCATGCTGCCTTGTCACGCAGTGGGACTAGGTTCGATTACCAGGCAGGACAGGCTCCTGGGTGAGGTTTTTTTTTTGGGGTTTTTCCTCACCTGTAAGACAAATGTCAGGAAGCTTAGGGGCCAACGGTCCCTGAAAATCATCTGGCCATCATCAACATCTTTATCATTATCATCATCATCCTTCACCGGTGTGGAAAGCGACGGGAGCTACCACATCTATAATTCCCTAGAAAAGCTAATTGCTATGATTGTAGTGAAAGACCTGCCCTCGGGCAGAATTACTATAGATGGATGTTATGTATTCTATTGAGAACTGGGAAAAATATAGGATCAGTGTATGTTTTTAAGTGTTGGAGCAGTTGTGTGATGATAATGAAAAGAAGGGAGGAAGAGATTTCCACACCAAGGAGATTGCTAGGGTTAACATCCCCATCCAATGTAGAAAGTGTTATTGATAGCACAATATGGCTTCTCAACATGTACTGTGGAAGGGAAGCAAAACAATCAAAATAGCAGGTACACAATCTAACAATTATAAGTTTATAAACTGCATAGCACCAGATATCCTAGACAAAGAATTAAAATTTTACAATTAAAATTTCCAATCTGAAAGCAGGCATGCCACCACTTGAGCTAGTGTAGCAGACTATTATATTATATTTGAAGAGAAAAATGTTCGCCTAGACCGGGACTCGAACCCGGGACCCTTGGCTTTCCGGGCCAAGTGCTCTACCAACTGAGCTACCGAGACTATTATATATTTATGTATAATTTTATCATTCACTTATATTGATAAAATTATACATAAATAAATAATACCTCAGTTTTAATTCCTTAAAACAAGAGACTATTAATGATATAACCTCATAATGTTTACTTCCCAATATTAATTTAAATAAGACTATTATATATCTACTAGTCCACTGCTGTGGTCTCGAGGTAGCGTGCTGCCTTGTCACGCAGCAGGCCCGGGTTCGATCCCCGGTCGGGGCAGTTTTTCTGGGTGAGGTTTTTATCGGGGTTTTTCCTCACCTGTAAGACAAATGTCAGGAAAACTTTAAGGCCCTAACGGTCCCCGAAATCATATGGCTATCATCCTTATCATTATCATCCTTACCATTATCATTATCATCATCATCCTTCACCGGTGTGGAAAGCAACGGGAAGCTACCACACCTACACAATTCCCTAGTAAAGCTGCGAGCATAGCATGAAAATGCTATGATTGCAGTGAAGGACCTGCCTTTGGGCAGAATTACTATGGATGGATATATCTACTTTAAGAATTTTTGGAACAAAAGAAGCATTCTTGTGATTTTTTAGTCCTCATATTCATCACTAAACATTACCAGTACTTACTATACCTCTTCCGAGCTAAGTTCCAGTTGTAAATGTAACCACATTTTCAATGGTCAAGTAATAGTTTTACCTTTAAGTGTGTAAGAAAATGTAGTTCACTCTCTAACACTCAAAATAAAAGTAATAAAAAAATATATATTATCTAGCATATGTCCATATATGTTATATGGGAGAATCTTAAAATATATAATTACAATTTGAAGATGATGATGACAATTTTAGTAGATTAAATAAGCATTGTTTTATTCTAATGTATGTGCAATGCAGTAAATGTTGGGGTTTCAATTGTTTCAAACTGGCCACTTTCTGTAGAATTTCTTAAAACATAGGAAAGTGAACCATTTGAAAAGCGAAGAGAAACAATTTTTTTGAATGTTTACAAACAGTTTAGTGAAAAATATTTTATATTAGCCATTGAGGATGTGGTGAAAATAACAGCAGAATTTACAGGTGAGTTAGCATAGAGCATATATTCTGCTCATAATGAAATTACAAATAAAGGATATGTATCGACATCATGGAAAAATATAAACATCTGATTAAGTAGGCTGAAAGGCTGATATAATTTTTTTAACATAAATTAATAAGAAATGGAAGTTCCTAATTATTGATACCATCTTACCTTGTATTCAGTCTTATTTCCCATAAAATATGACGTTGCCTAAGAACAATGTCTCTATTGATGACAGTTCCTTATACAATTCAGTCACATGGTGGGTAAAAGTAGCACCACGGTTCCCCCAATAGATAGTCGGCGAAGTAATACCATATGCAAGTTTGTTAACAGTACAATAGAACTTAACTCACAATTAGTATATCATAAGTAATGTCATCGATAAATTCATGTCACAAAGTGACTCAAGAATTTATCTAGATGATTTGGAAATCAAAGTGACATTTGTCAGGACTATTTAACGAATAAAATGAAGCTGTTCACTCAAAAATCATAAATTAAATATAGTTATATTTAAAAATATTTATATATTTAATGTAAATTGCGATGTGTAAAAACAAATCAGAAATGTGTGGTTATGTTTCATCTGTTTATATCCAGTGCAACTTGATTATATAATATTATTTAATGCCATCTGGCATGAGAAACTTAAAATAGGATCACAATATTGTAAGAATGCACCCTACTGGAGAAAAATTAAACATCAAATTGTACATTATAACCAACATTATAGGTTATTAATTTATTTTTACAGAAAACAACTCAGTAAAATCATTATTTAAAAACACAATTATTGAACACACAATTATCAAATATGTAGCTTGAAGGAATCTATTCATTATTTGTTATATTCAATGTATTTGTTGGGTCAGTCACTGCAAAATAATTCTCTGACCTGTTCAGAATATTAAAAAAGAGCTTAAAGAGGAGCTTTCTCTATCACAAAAGCAGGAGGTGGTTAAGAGAATTCGATAAATAGTGTGGTGAAATATGATTATCATTGGTTGTAAAACAAAATTCATTGAAATGTGATTGCTCATTAACTCCCATTTGTGGCATGAGTTAAATAGTCACAGCAAATGCTACACATTATCTTATCTTTCTTCAAGGCATATTCAACACATACATTATTTTCTTTTTGACTAGTTACTTCTTTATTTAAAGCCTTATAGAGTGAAATTAAATGCTTGTGCCAAATTCCATGCAGAAGAGGTAAAAAAAAGTAAAGGTGATCCCATTATAAGATTTAGGAGGCCCTTTCTTTGGGAGAGTAGGGGGTTAACTATCCCACCACGTTTCTCAAAAATTGGCACAAGATGTCAGCTTGGTTGTCAGTATTGCATGTCAGCTGCCATTATCCCAGAACATATTCAGATACTCAGTTTTGTTAGAGGTTGAGTGGACCTCAGGATCACAGTGCTACCAGTTTAAAAATCCTGATCCCATCTTTGAACTGAACGTGCTGCTTCTAGCATATGCCTTAAACAGCTATGATTGGAGTAGTATTAATTTGTCAGGACTTGTAATCTGAAGTTCAAGTTTCGCCTCTTTTAATAAATTATTTCATAGTGCATCATTTTCATGAAATTGGAGATCATATCTGGTGTAGTTTCACAATAATATAAAAACATGAATCAGCAACTTTAACACCTGATTTATAAAACACTAGCATATCCGGCAGACAGTGTCCTGCCCAAACGTTCAATTCTCATGTTAATACTATAATTATGATGATGAACCCAAAAGTATATTTAATGGAAAAGTAGATTAGATTAGATTAGATTAGATTTATTTAGCCTGGTGGAGTTAAGGCCATGTGGCCTTCTCTTCCACTCACCAGGACAAACATATATTACATCAGAATATAACAATCTCAATTAACTCTAATATTAAATACTAAATAAAAATTTGATCAAAAAGATAATATCTATTATATTACGATCTATAATGCAACCAATTAATGTTAGTTAAATTAAGACTAAAACTAATAATAAAATGTATACAAGCACGACATATTAAATTGTCCCTGTCTAATGTATATAAAAAACAAAGAAAAATAATGAGATATAGAAAACTAATTTTACGATTATACAATATTTAAAACAAAACAAAAGAAAATATTTGTTAATCTTAATATTATTTTCATAAATAGTTAAATTTATTAATTGTTAAAAGAATACTATCAGTGAGGTGTATAAGTTAGTAAATAATTCTTTAGTTTGTTTTTGAAGGATGTTATAGTTTAGGGTGGAATGGAATTTTATCAATATTGCTATTTAATCCTAGTGGGTTATTTGACCCTGTTTGGTGCAAAAATAGCAAGCGAATTATTACTATTGCTACAATAATAAAGGACAATACAAAATGCAATGTAAAGATTCAATTTAATCAGGTCGATACCAACATATGGGATAGCTGATAGTAAGTTAGTAATTACTGTTGCCCCTCAGAATATTTGTCCTCATGGTAGGACATATCCTATAAATGCTGCAGCTATAGTTACAAATAAGATAAGAACACCTACAGATCATGGGATAAAATAAAATAAGTTAAAATACTTTCTTAGGTAAAATCCGTCGTCTTCAACTTTTAAAATATGTAATCTTTATGCCTGTAGGCCTTTCAGGACATGCATCCCATCTTCAGCAGTTCATTCTTTGCTACAGCATCAAACATCATACTGGATGCTGTAGCAAAGAATGAACTGCTGAAGATGGGACGGATGTCCTGAAAGGGCTACAGGCATAAAGATTACATATTTTAAAAAGTTGAGGACGACGGATTTTACCTAAGAAGGTATTTTAACTTATTTTATTTTATGACTCTCTACCTCAATGGTTTTAACAATGAATTTTATTAGTATTGAGATCATGGGAATTTTTACCATAAATATGTTCACAAGAAAACCTCTCACAGCCATCTGTTGTGGCTCAAGAAGCGAACATGATGACATAATATTGTTGTCGTGCAGGATATGTCGATAATGCAGTTGACTACACATCTGACATAAAAAATTCCTATAACCCAATCGCAGTGCACCTACTGAGTCCACAGTACAAGTAGCTACAACAATTATCATTCCCTTCACAGTAAACACAAAAACAAGCACTTATACTTAAAATAATTATCCAATTAAAATATTTATAAAATTAATTATAATTAAATCAAGTTATATTGAATTGGAGATTTCCAGAACTTAAAGCTTGCATCAGATGGAAATAGAAAATCTTTTTTTTTTTTTTAAGAAAATCATATATTTAAAATGGGATTAAAACTTGGGACCTCTTGTTCCATAGCTAGACAGATGACCACAAGACCAGGAAGTTGGTCATTATAATAAATATCTCTAGGAATGGATTTCCAAAACACAAGATTGAATCCATGCAAATCCTTGTAGAGTAAATTCATACAGGCTATTTAAGACTGGGGATTGAACCTGGGCATTTTATGCCACAGATAAGCGGCTAACAACAAGCAAGAAGTTGGTCATTGTAATAAACATCTTTGAGAATAAACCCCAGAACTCGAGGTTTGCGCCAGGTATATGTGGTCAATGACTCAAATGACACAAAAATTTAATTTAATTTTTCAACAGAGCAGCTGTTATCCAGCCAAGTTAATGTTAATTAACTCTGATGGAAAGAGAGTCATGTTTTCAATATGGTACATCGGTTTTTATCTTGCAACATTGAAAACTTAAGCAAATGGATCAACTAGCTACATTATTTTTGCAACAACTCATGTTACAATTTATTCTAATGTTGAATTATTTTTTCAGATGTATTTTACTTTAAAAAGTACCAGTATATATAATCCATCCATCCATAGTAATTCTGCCCGAAGGCAGGTCCTTCACTGCAATCATAGCATTTTCATGCTATGCTTGCAGCTTTACTAGGGAATTGTGTAGATGTAGTAGCTTCCCGTTGCTTTCCACACCGGTGAAGGATGATGATGATAATGGTAAGGATGATAATGGTAAGGATGATGGCCATATGATTTCGGGGACCGTTTGGGCCTTAAAGTTTTCCTGACATTTGTCTTACAGGTGAGGAAAAACCCTGATAAAAACCTCACCCAGAAAAACTGCCCCGACCGGGGATCGAACCCGGGCCCGCTGCGTGACAAGGCAGCACGCTACCTCGAGACCACAGCGGTGGACTGTATATATATATATATATATATAAAATATGAAAAATACATGACTGATAGGAAATCAGTTTCATTATTTTTCTATAACATATATAATGTTATTTTGGGATGTAACTTAGAAAGATTGTACACTTACTTATTACAACAAGTCGGAATCCTGCATGGACTGGCTTATTGTCAATAGTTGCTAAACATGAGTAGTTTCCTTTGTCATTGGAGTTTATGTTTTCAAAGAAAAGTGCAATTCCTTTTCCTCCTGGAGCCTTCTCAACATGAACCCTGGAATAAACATTTTGCTATTAACAACACAAACCACAAATTTAATTAATCTATTTCTAACAGTACACAGAGAATTAAGAATAATAATTTTCTGTTCAAAATATCTTTTCAAACCACAGTCACTAGGCTTTTACCCAGAAATGTCTTATTTTCAGGCAAAAAACAAGACATCAAGAGATGCCAACTGAGACACTTGATATAAGACATAGTTCATTCTTAATCTGGCTCCATCTAGCCAACTCATAAGCTGCCACATAATACAACACCTAACTACGTATCCATAATAGAATGAAAGTACCTGTAATTAATTCGGTAACTCAAAAAACTTCATAATACTATTAGTAAGTTTCAATATGGGAACCATTAACACCATAATAGATGTCTAAACGAAATTCACTTTTACCCACATTCATATAAGAACATCTAGCATAATCACAAAGTAAAATGTTAAAATAAATTTCTTTTGGCAGGTGTCGTCATCTCAACTGTTTTAAAATAAAAAAAAAACTATAGGCCTTTCGGAAGCCAACTTCCATCATCAACAGAAGAAATATGTGCTAATAACTGTTATTGTTGTGTAAGCATCTTGGTCATTAGTGATCTTCCAGTGATATCGGTAGCAACTGACCCTAACGACACTAATGACTAGGAAATGGCTGTTTTCATACCAATAGTTCAATATATGTATTTGGGGGGATGAAATGAAGCAAAATGAACACAATTTGTTGCACTTTTTTCACATTTTCATGAGATTACTACATTCTGCCCCTTTGTCCCACTTTTTTATGCTTCAGCACCATTTCCTCCTCTCTTCTCTACATTTTTAAAGATAGGACAGGAAAGTATATATTTTTCTTCTTGATCAGCTTTTTAATATCTCAATCAGAAATCAACAATATTAAATAAATATTAAAATATAATATATTTGTAATTTATATCCCAGAAACAATGGCCCATCTGCAGTGTGAAGTCAACAATAGTAAATAATAAATATTAAAATATATTTATGTAAACCACCAGTAATTTATACCCCAGCAATAATGGCCAATCTGCAGTTGTGAAGTCAAATTTAAATTTTGACAGTGTTGCTGTAAGTGTTTAAAATAATTTCAGTTAGTATTGGCAATAATTTAACAGTTTTCTATCTACCGACTTGTTGTTGGTTGTGTCTTTTACTAGCCTGAACCACAACATATTTTTATTGGTATTACAAATGGGTTTTCACAACAATAACATGGTGAATGTTAAGAAGGATACGTTGTATGCACTTTCAGAATTCAGAACACAATTTATCGAAACTGATGGCATCATTCTTCGATGTTCCATCTGCAAAGCAAATATTGCAATAAACTAAAGAACTATTTATGGACTCCATAAAGAAGAAACATTTGGTGCAAATTATATGCATATTATATAAACTGAGTTCATGTAACTGGTTTAAACCTTAATTCAATTGTTTTAGCAGCACCTTTTTTCACCTTTTTGTATGTATTTTCAGAACTTCCCCCCCTTTTACGACCAAAATTTGCACCTTAAAATCATTTCCTACTAATGATCAAAGAGCCAGAGACAACAACAAATGATAGCACACATTTATTCTGCTGATGATGGAAGTCGGCTTCCGAAAAACCTACAGTTATTAAATTTTTTTAAAAATTAACACAGTTGAGAATGACGGCAGCTGCCAAAAGGTATTTATTTTAATATTTTACTTTGTGATTATTTACCTCAATGGAATTTAGTATGAATTTTTTCAGTATTGAATCTGTCATAATGTTTGGAATAACTACTTATCTGATTCTTTCTTTTAGACATTTAAGATTCAATTCTTTCATTGCAGACCAAATACTTGGCATTTCCCAAAAGAAGTCCAATGGAATAAGTTCCAAACTTTTAGGTGGGCATGGGATAAGTCAATTTACCAGTAGGTGTCAATCCAATGGCCTGGAGATCAAATATTAAAGTCATCTTATACAGCAGTTTTTGTCATATCTTCCTCTCCTGAGCATTCACCTTTACGTTAGACGAGGGTTTCTGGAGACGGGAAATGTCCACAAAAATATATTTTACATTTCTAAAGATTTTTCTGTAAGGACAGAAACTAGGTCAGTAAAAGCATGTAGTGTTGCCAGAGCTCTGATTATAAGGTGTTTTCACCTCTCACATTGGCTATATTACAAAAGAATATACAACTAATATGTGAATTTATTAACAAAAATAATACATTAAAGATAGACCAAAAGTAATACAATTTACTATTTACCGGGACTATTAGTTGCAGGACTTTCAAATATTATAATATTATAAATGCACAAATATTAAAGAGATTCTATCTTAGTGAAAATACAACTCAATATAATCCTTGATAATTTTTCTAGGCTCATGGTCTGTTTTTACATTAAGTTTTACATACTAATTTCAATTGTTACAGCAAGTTGTTAATAGTATATTACTATGCGAGGTTGGGAAGTGGTTTTTACAGAAACGAGGAAATGTTTTTAATTTCCGAGATTCTTTAAACCATTTCACAAACGTTCGTTGTACATTATTTTTTGTGCGATGGTGTTTTCAAAATAATAAATAACGGTACAATAATAACATCTTTGTTGGAAATATTTGCATTCATTATGAACAACTGACTAATGTTAACAGTGTGGGTAATGTTTATTAGTTGAAACTACAGCAGGCCGTGACACAAATCAATGATCAAATGGCGGCAAGTACGTATTTATTGTTTTATATTGTTTGAAATAAAGTTCAGTTCATTTAAAATGCAGTGATTTGTTTCACATAATGTATATTAACACTACCTTTTGGATATATTTCTGTATATACATTGTACGTAGCATACATAAAGGACAGTGGTTTTACTTCCCGCACGAGGTTTGTAATATGTAATAGCCTATTACAGTATAGTTATTTAGGTTGGCAACCCCGAAATGTAGGAAGTTGAACTTTCAATCATAGTCGCCATTGCTGTAAGTACGACAAAACGCACTGTCGCGCAAAAATTATTTTAACATACACAAACTTGTGTGACATGGGTTACTTGAACTGTCTATGACCATGGGCCTTCCATTGACGAAGAACGATTGCCTTGTATTAAAAATATGTTTTGTACACACATTTTTTCATTCAAGCTTTTACTTTTATCATGGCAGATCTGAGTATATCCGTAACCGTTTGAAAAATGAAATTGACTTGGAGGAATCAATATAATAAATTAATAATATTATTTAACTCCGCCATGGCCGGTTCCAAGCCCGGATGAGAAAGGAGGAGGGGAGAGACTAATAACCTCATTAAACAACCAGGGTTCAGTTGGTTCAGACTGATAGTACCCTGTAAGGCCCCTAGCCAGGGTTACGGCGAAGACCTCAATGGCAGAGTCGGTGCAGAAGGAATCCTTCAAGGCGGCGGATCTGGCGGAAGAGGCAACCCTATCTCTAAGAGAAATAGAGAAACGCTGCCTTGCGGTGAAGAAGGATCTTCAAAGCTATGGGAAGAAAACCCAAACAGAAAATTTCCTGGTCTTCCAGGTTGGGGGTTGATGTGACGGGCTAACTCCCCCGTTCATTGAAAAAGAAAAAAATGTTAAAAGACACGAATGGAGGAAAGTTATAAAGCGAGATTGAAGACAAATCATTGGTGCCGGAAAAATGTATCAAGATTGTTAAAACTATATATATATATATATATATATATATATATATATATATATATATATATAATCATATTATTTGCATATTTAATGATATTCTTTTAACGAACATAACAGTTTCCAATGTGGAGAGATGCTCCATCTTGGTGAAATATTATATGCATCTCAGCATCCTTCATTTCTACTTGGTTGATCTCAGTAAAGAGAAAATTCTGTAGCATGTCCATGAAGTATGCAAAAAAAAAAAAAATTTACCCAGGAAACTTGTCTCGACCGGGGATCGAAGCCGAGCCCGCTGCGTGACAAAGGCATCACACTACCTCGAAACCAGGGCGGTGGGCGATGTCATAGTTATTGTATTTCATTATGTTTGAGGTTTTATTCTGTATCTCTAAACGTATAATGTCTTTGTGCAGTTGGCAAAAATAAAAGTGGTTGCATTCTTGAATAGTTACACTTGGGATCATGGTACTGTTACATAATGCAAGCGCCATATTACAAGAAGTATAAGTCATGGCAAATAAAGCAACACCTAACGCGAGAATAAACAGAGATACACAAGAAAATAATTACTTTTATATGCATCCTCTGGTTTCGTGACGAAAATCCTCTTCCCTTGGCAAAATATTAGAATTTGACATGACGATACCGGGCCATTAATTATATCGCTATGGAATATCTGTATTCCATACAGTATGTCCATTCCCATTTATTTTTAGATACGAAAGTTGGGGTTGTCAAGCTATAACCTGGTGGCCTGTGATTACAGTCCTCGACTCTTCGAACAGAGATTCACGGGATCAAATCCGTCTGAGGTACACGAATTTTTCATTAAAAACTGTTTGAATACTAAATATAATTAAGCTAAAAAATTACATTCATAAAATTCACAATTGCATATTTAAGTATTTTCGGTATAAAAATCTTGAGCATAGCCTCCTTCGAAATGGAAGTAAAATCGTTGTCCCGTATCCTAGTTTTACGGCACATAAAATAACCTCAAGCCAAAATAAAACACTTTCACAAAATTTGTCGATCCTTTATGCGCATATCTTCAATTGCGACGCTTATTAAAGAGCGTCATTATATAAAATATAACTAAATTCAATGATACCTATTTAACAGGTAAAACTAATTAATTTAACATGGTAAATGCCTTCTGCAAACGATTACACTAAATTTCTTTGCATTGTATTATAATAAATACATTTTAGTTAACTTGTATAGATATTACGCGACAAATTTCTTAATTTCAGCAAATAAATGTTGATCTTAAGTTGTCTAGTGAGCCTAGCTATTACGTAGGAAAATAATAGGGTTACGGCGCAAAAAGTGGTCATCCGAATTTCGAGATAATTTTGGTTTTAAAATGAAGCTTAGGACCACAAAACATGAAAAAAAAATGCGGGTTATCCATAAACAAGCAGTAAAATGACATTTTATAAGCATACAAAATACACATTTCACTAATTTACTACACGAGACATCCCCTTTTCGATATAAATTTAGTATTAAAATGAAACTTAGGATGACCAAAGATGAAAACACCAGAAAATCTGCGGAAAATCACTAAAGAAACTAGGTTAGAGTAATAGTTTCTTATACATAATTAGGTTAGGTTAACTTTTAGTTTCTTACACATATAGTTAATTTATTTACATACCTATAATTTAATATTGTCTACATGCCAATCTATTTTTTACTTTCACAGGTTAGAGTCATTGAAATAAGTTAGGTTAGCTTCATGGTTATTATACAAGTATTCCAATAAATTATATTACACATTTCGAAGATTATGTTATACATAAGTGGCATCTATTTATTGGATATTTTGTAAAGGCTAATTTGCCATTGTTCATTTCCGAGAAATACGTACGATGACATCGATTATTATCGACAATCGATTCAGTTAAATCATTTTTTCTTAAGAAACACTACGTGAGGCTGTGATTATTATTACATTTCAAACTCTTTGCTATGTAATTTTGGAAATATAGCATTTGGAAATACAGCAGTGCACTTACAATAAAATATTTATTCTATTTTCGCATCACTATTGAAGAAAACATGTTTTCATCCTGGACTAACGTCTGAATATCGAATCTGATGTCACGACCACAATGGCAGCCACTTCCTTCGGGTAATGTAGGGAATAGTGCTTTATAAATTGTTATTTTACAGCTTTGTTTCTGGATGGTCCGCAAATTTTTTTCATGTTTTCATCTTCGACGTTCCTAAACTTCATTTCAAAACCAAAATTATCTCGAAATTCGGATGTCCATTTTTTGCACCGTACCCGAATAATAGATTCGAATGCCAATATTTAAAAGACTGCCTTTTTAACTTTCTTCTGATTGCTCTATATTCTACCTACTTTTGTCACATAGATACACACTCAAAGATAATCACACGTACTCACACACACATTGACCTTGATGGCATGTTAAAAAAATTCCACAATTTCATCACCGGAAATCGAACACAGGCCTCTTGTCTACAGCTAAGAAGGCTGATCACTAAACAATAAGACTGATCGTTTTATTTATAGAATGTGAACCTGTAAAAAACCTATTTCGTCATCAAGCGGACAGTGGACAAGGCAAGTAGACAAGTAGAGTCCGTCATTGTGTAGTTGATGGAGTCTCTACTTTCCACTCATGTGAACCGGGCTCAGTTCCCGGCGGGATAGAAAATTATAAATCTCCATTTTGGGTCTGGGCACTTGTCCCGTCCGTGTGCGAAAAAGGAAAAAGTAATTAACAAAAATACGTAAAACGAAGAAAAAATTCGAAAGTGTTAAAAAATAGTGTAGTTTGAACTTACCTGCCCTTTGTGGCTGTAATTTGAGTACCGTCTTTCGTCCACATCATACTGATTCCATGTTCGCTCTTGCATGACACGATGTGAGATTCGGAAATGTATTTTTCTACGTCAGTAAAAGATGGCGTTAGAACAACCTTGGCTTGTTCTTCACACACGTATCCTGTGAACAAAGAAATTATATTTTAGAAATAGGTAAATTATATTCGGTCTGAAGTACATTATTATAAAACTTATACCAAATATCAATTGCGAATAAAAATGCGGTTCCAAATTTGAAAATTTTTTTAAAGAGAGATGAACAGACAGGTGAATGGAGAAGACTACATAACAATGAACTACATGGGCTTTATAGGAAGCAGGGTGAGATGAGGACAGTTCAGTCTCGTAGACTGCGATGGGCAGGACATGTTGCACGTATGGGGAATGAAAGACTTGCATGGAAGCTTCTTGTAATAATAATAATAATAATAATAATAATAATAATGATTTATTTTAGCTGGCAGAGTTAAGGCCATAAGGCCTTCTCTTCCACTCAACCAGCGAATAGTAAAATTATACAAAAAATTACGTACATATTACAATTTTAAGATTTTAAAATACAGACTAAACAAAAACAATGATGATGGATCTAATACTAGCTAATGCTAACAAAAACATAGAATATAATAAAATTAAAATGATATAAAATAAAGTAAGTAGCTTCCTACATGATTATTAATAGAATGCTCTATATAGTTGTTATGTAGTTAATGTTTTCATTGTGTCGAACTTAAGATATCAGTTAATTTGGATTTAAATAATGATAGCGATTGACAGTCCCTGACATGACTGGGAAGTGAGTTCCATGCTCTAGCCATAGATATTGTGTAAGATTCAGAGTACAGACAGGTCCTGTGTTGTGGTATCAAAAGTAAAGAAGAGTCTTGTGATCTTGTTCCTAAATTGTGATGAGCCGATAAATGTTGAAAACGTGTTGTTAAAATAAGTTGGTAAATATGTGTGCAGAATTTGGAATAGTAAGGTATGTGAATGTAAAGTTCTTCTGTCATTTAGGCGTAGCCATGATAAGGCCTGAAATGAAGGAGACACGTGGTCATAACGACGGAGATTGAATATAAATCGAATGCACGCATTATGAGCACGCTGTAGTCTGTCAGATAGATCAGTTGTAAGATTAGTCAGTAATATGTCGCAGTAGTCGAAGTGTGGCATTATAAGAGTCTGTACAAGTATTTGTTTTAATTTTGTAGGAAGGAAGTTTTTAAAACTATTTAGGGAGTGAAGAATTGAGAACACTTTCTTGCAGGTATTATTCACCTGGATTTTCCAGTCTAGGTGTTGGTCCATATAGGTACCCAGATTTTTTACTACTGAGCTGTAGGGGATATTGTTGTCATTTAGGAGAATGGTAGGGATATTTTCGTAATTTATAATGCTTTGGATTCGCCGATGTCCTATAATTATGCACTGTGTCTTGTCAGTATTTAGATTAAGTCCATGTTTCTTCGACCATTGGGAAATTGAGTCTAGGTCACTATTTAATTTGTCTAGTGTGTCATGTACATCGTCAGGATGGGAGTGAATGTAATTTGCAAATCGTCAGCGTATAGGTGATATCGACAATAGGTAAGTCTAGTGGATATATCGTTAACATAGATAGAGAACAGAAGTGGTCCTAACACTGAACCTTGTTGGACGCCACCCTTCAGTGATAGCCAGGATGAGGAAAGTTCTGCATTGGATACACATTGCTGGCGACCATGAAGATAGGATCCAAGCCAGTTAACAGCATTGTCCGAAAGATTCAGAGCGCGTAATTTTGCTATTAATATGTCAGCGTCAACAGTGTCGAAAGCTTTGCTGAAGTCCAAGAGTGTAAATATTGTCATGTGGCCACTGTCCATTGCTTCACGCGCATCTTCGGTAACTTTAAGAAGTGCGGTTGCCGTACTATGGCCTGTCCTAAAACCTGATTGGTATGGGTCGAGTATGTTATGAGTGTTAAGGTAATCAGTTAATTGTTCATGAACAATGCGCTCCAAGGCCTTAGATAGACTGGGAGGATGCTGATTGGTCTAAAGTCGTTTGGTGTTACAGGTAATTTAATTTTAGGGATTGGTCTGACTATAGCTTTTTTCCAGAGTTCGGGGTAAGTTGAGGTCATAATTGAGGCATTGAATATATGGGTTACAGTTGGGAGTATGACATGGAGTATTTTCTTAAAAAGTCGATACTTATATTGTCTATACCTTGTGTTTTAGTTCCAATGCGGTCCAGGGATAGTTTAACGTCGATTGGCATTATATAGGAAAAGAAGAATTTTTCTCGGGAAGGAGTAGGTGTGGATAGGAGCTCATCTATAGTTTGTTGTTTGGTCGTAGTGTTTATGTTAAGTGTGGCATATGATGTGAAATGTTGGTTTAGATCGTCCAGTGGTATGTTAATGCTCTCTCCTTTGGTTGTCGGCTGCCGTAGGCCCATTGATCTAATACGTTTCCACATATCACTTGCATTTGTGTTTGGATCAATGAGACTATGAGCATACCGCAACTTAGCGTTCCTAATGTTTTGATTCGTTTTGTTTCTTAATGTCTTATATTGTCTTAAGTTAGCGTCACTTTTGTCCCGTCTATATTTTCGAAAAGCAGCATCCCTCTCAGCCATCAGTAGTCGAATTTCGTGGGACATCCAGGGAGCTGGGGATTTAGTAATTCGTCTAGTCTTCAAGGGGGCATGTTTGTCGTAAAGTTCTAATATCATATTGTTAAATTTAAGCAATTTTTCGTCAATTGTGAATAGGGTCCAAATATCATGCCACGGCATGTCGATAGCGTCTGCAATTAGAGCTTGCTGGTTAATATTTTTTAAATTTCGATACGTTAATAACTTAGGACGAGTCCTAGGACACTGGAGAGAGTATTCGATATATATGACGTCATGGGCTGATATGCCGGGGGCAGAGGGAAAACGCCCAGTTGGTAGACCAAGAATGAGGTGGGAGAATAACATTAACTATACTTTGAGGGAAGTAGATTATACAGGGGATGATTGGAAATCATTAGCCCAGGATAGGGATGTATGGAGAACTTATGTCCGCGTGGCCATGAACCTACGGGTTCAATAGTGCCAGTGAGTAAGTAAGTAAGTAAGTTTATTTTTTCCAGATCACTGTTCCTTACAAAGATAAATTTTAAAAATCAACCTAATATTACAGATTCACATGTTTATGTAGAGTGGAAGGAGAGGGATTTTAAGCTATGGATCACACACATACGTTTTTGACCACACGAGGAAAGGGCATCCCCGAATGAGTGATCAGCTTAATGTCAGGGCTTCCTCCGAAACATCACAATATTTAGACGAAACACACCATTCACACGTACATTCGTACTAAACATGGCGAATATGATGATTACGACGGTCAGGTGATGTTCGGGGACACACAGCCTAATTATTGCTACTAATCATTCTAACTAGCTGGCACTATTGAACCCGTAGGTTAATGGCCTCGCGGACATAAGCTCTCCATACATCCCTATCCTGAGCCAATGTTTTCCAATCATCCCCTGTATAATCTACTTCCCTCAAATCATAGTTAATGTTATTCTCCCACCTCATTCACTAAATAATCCTACTTAGATTAAATGTTTAATTCGTAATGTAATTGTAATTTCATATAATGTTTTGTTTTTTATATAATTACTCTGGGCAATCGTGTATTGATACGCACTGTCTAAAGCACGTACGGCTTGTTGTCCTTGCCATCCATTTGTCTTCTTCTTCTTCTTCTTCACTTCCTGGTTTAGGCAAGAGTTGCCTGTTCCATCTTCACTAATAGATCTAAGACCATCTCTTCCGAGGACATCCGACATCTCTTCTTCCTCTTGGAAAATAAAATTTGTAAGGAACATATTTTTTACTCCAATAAAGTCCTACTATTACCACTATATAAAAACTCTCAAACTAGTTATTCTAAGATAGTAGTGGTGCCAATAGGTCCTAATGGTGATAGTAGTAGTGGATTATAGGTCACAACGTCTGCATTCTTGAATTGAAATACAAAAAATACTTTTATTTTTATGCTCAATGCATTTGTTGATAGTAAAATAGCCTAATACTAATTTTGACTTCTTGGGATCCAAATTTGTGACCGTTATGTGATGCCAAAAGTGTTATTGAGAATTATAATTTTCAATTTATATTACATGAGTTATTTTTTTAATCAATGCCACCAGGTTGTCATTATAACATTTCTGGTATTCTCTCTTGGCATGGCGTACTTCTAACCCTCTTCTGAGGTTGGGGGGCTTGGAAGGCGGGGTTACGGTGCCGAGATGTAATGAAAGGTGATGATTATGCGCCAGGAGAAATCTTAAACTAAACTTAATCTAATGAGGCCAATATGATAATGGTGATAATTATGGTCAGATGGTGTTCGGGGACCGTTTGGCCATAAAGTTTCCCGACATTTGTCTTACAGGTGAGGAAAAACCCAGAAGAAAACATCACGCAGGAAACTTCTCCCGACCGGGGATCGAACCCGGGCCCGCTGCGTGAAAAGGCAGCACGCTACCTCGAGACCACACCGGTGGACTGTGACATGAGTTATAAAACGATCAAAATTTACTTTGTTGCAAAATAAGTTGAAGAGAAAATTTGATGGGGGTTGAGAGTTTATGATATATGATACAGTTGATTTTTATTAAGTTTTAAGAATTATCCCATCTCATCTTAACAATCAATACTTTTAAAATTCATATTAAAGCACCGTTGAGGTTATGTAATCCAACAATCCATAGTAATTCTGCCCGAAGGCAGGTCTTTCACTGCAATCATAGCATTTTCATGCTATGCTTTGCAGCTTTACTAGGGAATTATAGGTGTGGTAGCTTCCCGTTGCTTTCCACACCAATGAAGAATGATGATGATGATAAGATGAATATGAATGATGTTGATGATAAGATGAATATGAATGATGATGATTGCGATGGCCATATGATTTCGGGGACCGTTTGGGCCTTAAAGTTTTCCTGACATTTGTCTTACAGGTGAGGAAAAACGCCGATAAAAACCTCACCCAGAAAACTGTCCCGAGCGGGGATCGAACCCGGGCCCGCTGCGTGACAAGGCAGCACGCAACCTCGAGACCACAGCGGTGGACGGCTATGTAATAAGATGTTAAATATAAAATTTGCACCTGGTAAGTCAGTCGTTCTCAACTAAAATATTAAATAGTTCCAATATGGAGGCCTTTCAAAATCAATGTTTCATCTTCTGCATTTTAACTGGACCAGTTAAAATGCAGAAGATGAAACATTAATTTTGAAAGGTCTCCATATTGGAACTATTTAATAATTTAGTTGAGGACGACTGTTCCAGTTAAAATGTAGAAGATGAAACATTGATTTTCAAAGGCCTCCATATTGGAACTATTTAATAATTATTTGAGGACGACTGATTTACCAGGTACCAATTTTATATTTAACATCTGATCTTAACAGTTAGAAATAACATTAAAATATGAAAATGGAAAAAAAATGTAACGTGATAAAACCAATCAGATTAATCTTATTATTTACAGAGTGAGAACATGTATCTAGTAGGATACAAAAGAATTGAAGAAATTAAATATTTCTCGGGTTACCAGGTAAGGAAACACGTCATAGCCCTGAGTTAGTACTTTGTTGCTAGTTGTCTTCACACCCGTTTTGTTTTGATATACTTGTTACAGTGCGGATTTCATATGTATTTTATCTTATTTTTTAACAATAAGTTACACATAATATGTATTACTTCCTGAAGTAATTTAACTGTGGAATTTAATTACTACAAATTGTCACTAATGCACCTGTTAACTCTAAAAAAACAAAAAAAAAACAATGTTAATCACAGTGCTATATTAATCTATTTACGGAACCACTTTGTAATTCTAAACCTAACTCATGTTTTCACATATTTAGACTTACGTTGTTAACCTAATACTCATGTATGGTGCTGATATTTCAGTTATTCTTCTTCCTCATGAAGCTGAACTTCACGAAATACGTACTTCGTCACGTTGAAATTAGATATTTGGTTGGTAGAAAATGTCCTCTTTTCGAGCCTTATCCTCCATCTATCTCCAGGATGCTCTCTCTTTTGCACTTTCATATAAAACGTGCCATACGGTATCTCTGCTTCCGGTTTCTGGGACTCTCAGATGGGATCTTCATGCCAATTTCTACAATTTTGTCGATGAGATACATTTCCACCCACATATAACAATTATAGTAGAGTTTACATGTTTCAGATATCCGTTAAAATATTAACAATCATATTTTGCTCGGTTTTGTAGTGCAAGGTACCGTCAGTAGCAAAATAACCTATTACAGTAGATTGTGAACATATTATGTCTAGTAGGACTACAACTTGTCAGTACCAGACCAACTAATTACTTCACAATTATTTCTCTCTCTCTGTCTGTCTTTTCTTGGCACAATTCCCACCAGATGGAAGTTATACTATTAATCAATCATGCAGGAAACAGATGAAGATGACAACTGGCTTGTAAAACAAAACATCGCTCAATCAATGAATTTTTATTTTTATAACCAAATATAAAATGATTCCTAGAATATATGACTAGAAAATTAATACAAGAACATGAAAAATGGGGATTAAATTTGAACATGAAAAAAAAAATATCAATTGGTGAAACAGAACAAAATTTAATTTTGGAGATTGGAGAATCAATACAATCTTGTAGTGAGATCACATATTTAGGAATTAAAATAAATAAAAATGGGAGTTATGAAGAGGAAATAAGAAATAGAAATAATAAAGGAATATTTGCAATTGCTTGCCTCAATGGAATATTGTGGGATAAAAATATAAGTAATAAAAATAAAATGAATTTATATCATGCGATTGTTAAAAGCATCATTACTTATGGAGGAGAACTTTGGTCATTAACAACAAATAAGTACCTTTTGGCAACGGAAATGGAATTTATACGAAGGGCCGCAAGAATTTCAAGAAGAGAAAACATTAGGAACTCAGTTATAAGGGAGGAAATGAGGATTGAAGACATTATTTTAGATTATATTAAAACTCAGCAATTAAGATGGTACAGACATGTCCAGCGAACGGAAGAGGATCGACTACCAAAATCTGTTTTGGAATGGAAACCTGAGGGAAGACGAAGCAGAGGAAGACCTAAAACCTCCTGGAGTCAGGGAATATGTTTATATATGAAGGAGAAACATCTACAACCAGGAGATTGGATTGACCGACAAAATTGGCTATTAGGAATCGGACGATGTCAAAGACATTAATCAACCGATGATCTATCTATATCTATAGAATGATTCCTGTTGGCTTTGTCTTTACACAAGGTATGTAATCTTCGGGAAATAAATAATTTGTTAAAAATTGTGAATAGTTTGTAGTAACCAAGTTATTTTGACTTAAAATGGCCAATAATAAAATGCCAGAGATTAAATAGATCTATACCTTGTCAATAGAAATCCGAATACAACTACATTTGATGACATTCTTCTACAAATTCAATTGAAGAATGCTTTGGCCTTCTCAAAGAGTTCTTTCCACACTTTTCTATCCTGGACACATTTGTTCCAATTTTTATATCTTCATCAACTTTATTCTCCTCGTAAAAATAGGACAGGACTATGATATAAACCATTTTATATTTCTTTATGAATTAAAGAATCATAATTCTTTTCAATGTTTAATAAAGAAAAACAAAAACATAATTTTCCATTTTTTTTTGTTTTTTAACACATTTAGAAAAAAAAGATTTACAACATCATCCTACCATCTTTTTTCTGGGTCATCCAATATAATCAGGATGACATTAATAAATTAAATCCGTATATTAACAACAATTTATTCGATTTAAAACTTCTTCGTATGAACATTCTTTGTTTTTTTCAGAATTTTTGTTTTATTTGAAAATTTCTCAGATTTTTTGTTATCGTGGTGATCAGAGAAACATGGCTTCATCACGATTCCGGTTTAGATATCAATCGGTATAAAAATTGTTAAAACTGATAAATGTGGTGTTAACATTGTTTATTTCAAATATAGTATTCGAGTCTCATTAAATGATGTTTATATATCTTACTGTAATTTTATAATACCTTGTTCTCCCAGTTTGTCTAAGTTCAATCTATAGGTCCCCAAATCTCTGTAAATTCGATTTCGTCGTTTAAAATATTAATTATTCCTGTATTCTTATAAAGAAGCCAATAACCATATTATTGTATACATACGCAGGTCTCTCACTGCAAACTGAGCATTCTCCACTCTTTCCTTAACTGGAAAGACTCTTCATGCCATGTTTGCAGCTTTACTAGGGATATATAGGTGTGGTACCTTCCCGTTTCTTTCCACACCCCACTTTCTCTTTTGCATCTTAAGAAGGTCCCGAGGGGCCCCAACTTGGAGGTGAGGAGAGTGGATTTGGCTAAGTGAGGCTCACAGGAATTCACCGAAATTCACCCCAGAGGTTAAATATCAGTTCCATCAGGGTTTTTGAGCAGATCGAAGATCCGGAAATCCTAATTAGCCTGTGATGTTAATGCTAAAATATTAGCAAATATATTAGATAATTGTGGACATCGTGCATGAATATCGATGTTTAAAATACCTAAATTCTACCATTAGGCCATCATCCAAATCTAACTCATGTTCTAATCATGTATTTTTAAAAGCATTTATAATCTCAATTTTAAACGTGAAGTGTATAGCAGTGCTATCACAGACTATTTAACTCATGCCCGAAATGGGAGTCAATGGCCAATCACATTTCAATGATTTTTTATTTACAACCAATCACAGTCGTGTTTTGCCTCGAATTTATCAACTAAAGTTTATCATAATAAAGAGAGCACCTCCTTTTTAACATTCTGAATAGCACTGTCAGTCATTTGATGTGATGTAATGGTACCGGCCTTTTCAGGCCTTGACCCATTCTGTATTGTGCTTATCTTGAAGTTTTCTGCAATTAAAATTTTGAGCTGAAAAAATGGTCTTCTTCCAGCTGGTTTTTGATGTGTTCTTGAAGATATGATGTTGTGTTCTTCTTGTGTTGTGCTTAAGCTTCTTGGTCTTAGAGATGTTCTTGAAGTATTTATTCTGGATTTATTTAAGGACTTGAAGTGACCAGATTCGTAAGTAATATTACAGTGGTTTTTAGGAGTTCTGGATTCATGAGGATTTTAGTTAGGAGGGATAGGAGTTGATGAGTTAGGTTTTCAGGGTTTATGGTTGTAGGAGTTGTTTGAATTTCCATTTTTGGTGATGAAGTGTTGACCTTTGGTGTTTCAGGCTTTGTTTGTTGTTTAGTCTTAGATGTATGCTGCGGTCTAGATCTTGCGCACTTCTTGTAGACTGGGCATTGTCTGTAGCTTGCAGCGTGAGTTTCATTCAGTTTGTGCATTTTAAGTTAGTTTCCTTGCATTCTTGTACACTATGATTGCCAGCACATTTGACGCATTTCTGTGTTCTAAAGCAGCATGCTGCCAGATGTCCGAAGCCTTGACAATTATAGCACTGGATTCCTCCTGCTGGTGTTTTGTAAGTCTCTAGTTTGATTTTTACATTGAAGATATCTGTAAGTTGGGCAATTTTTGTCTTGAAGTCTGCATTTTGAATGAAGGTCAAAATCCAAACTGGAATGGCATTCTTGAATCTAGATCCATTTTGATAACTAATTTTTTGAAGTTGTCTTACATTGACGATTTGATGACCTTGGTCTAGGAGTTCGTGTTTGATTTCTTCTGCTGTTATTTTTGTTGGAAGTCCTTGAAGTGTGATTATTTGCGTTCTTTTTCCTTTGTTGTACATGTGCGTATGAAACGATGTTTGAGTGTCATGAAGTGCGAGTTTAGCTCGTTCAAATGAGGCGTAGTTTTTGTATAAATTTTAAGTTGATCTTTGGTGTATTTCATTATGATGTCATGATTTTCTCCTGCAGTAATGTGAGTTAATTGGGAGGCATTTATGTTACTAACATCTGCGACAATTGGCGGTGGTACGTCTGGAAATTTCTGTAACTATTAATCTACCAGTTATATTATATGGGTGCGAAACATGGACTCTTACTTTAAGGGAGGAAAGGAGATTACAGGTATTTGAGAATAAAGTACTTAGGAAGATTTTTGGACCAAAGAGAGATGAACAGACATGTGAATGGAGAAGACTACATAACAATGAACTACATGGTTTTTATAGGAAGCCAGATATAATAAGAACAGTTAAGTCTCGGAGACTGCGATGGGCAGGACATGTTGCACGTATGGGGAATGAAAGACGTGCATGGAAGGTTCTTGTAGGAAAGCCAGAGGGAAAACGTCCAGTTGGTAGACCAAGAATGAGGTGGGAGAATAACATTAACTATGATTTGAGGGAAGTAGATTATACAGGGAATGATTGGAAAGCATTAGCTCAGGATAGGGATGTATGGAGAGCTTATGTCCGCGCGGCCATGAACCTACGGGTTCGATAGTGCCAGTGAGTGAGTGAGTGAAGTAGTAGTAGTAGTAGTAGTGTTGAAATGTCCTGAAGCTCTTGATTTGTCATCATTCGCTTGTTAATACCTATAACGTTGGTTATAAATGTCTACACTAGGGTGCATTCTTACAATATTGCGATCCTTTGGCAACAAATCATATGATCTGGTTGCAGTGATAAACAAAAGAGGCAAATGAAGCATACCAATCGTTTCTCATTTGTTTTCAAACATCGCTGTTTACATTAAATATATAAATATTTTAAAATAATTATAGTTAAATAATGATTTGTGAGTAACCAGCTTAATTTTAATATCGTTTAAATAAATTAAATAGTCTAACAATGCCACTCCTGATTTCCACATTCTCATACATAAGTTCACTCCATCACTTCCGTAAGTCGTGAATTTATCGATAATTTGGAAATCACTCGTGGGCATGACTTATGATTAAATATATGAATTTTGTTTATTTTCGAGCACACAAATAAAAATTGAAAGCAGAGATCCTATTGAACCATTGCTCACTTCGGAATTACTAGCAAATAATTATCAATTATAAATATTTAATATCTCAACTTAATAGAATGCACTGGTAGTCGGTTTTGAACTGTACTGATGCGACTCCCCATTTGGCATGGGAGGGAGAAGGAGTGAAAAATATACAAATTGACTGCTAGTATTATCGAATACATAGTTTTTCGGGCTTAAGTAAAGTGATTGGTGTCCAATAAGGCTTAAAAAATCAATACCAGGAAAGCAGATACTACTCTCTTTAAATGGGGAATTTACATCTGGATTTAAGCTCGCATAATGTATAGACACGTGCTTTTCAATAGTAGTTATTAATGCATTTTATTGTAGATAAAAAAAAACAACTTTCAGTACGGAATGCCATTTAAATAGGACATTAATTGTATACAAATCGTTCCTTGTAGAACATTTCGGAGGAGAGAGGGGGGGATAGAGAGAAGGGGGAGAGAGTCAGAGAGAGAGAGGGAGCGAGGGGGAGAGAGGGGAGAGACAGAGAGGAAGAGCAGAGTGGGGAGAGAGAGAGGGGGAGGAGAGAGGAGGAGAGGTGAGGGAGGAGAGAGGTGAGAGAGGGGGGAGAGGAGAGTGAAAGGGGGGAGGGAGGGGGGAGGGGAGAGGGGGGAGAGGAGGAGAGAGAGGGGAGAGATGGAGAGGAGAGAGAGGGGTAGTTAGAGAGGGGGAGAGAGTCAGGAGGAGAGAGAGAGGAAGAGAAGAAGAGGGTTGAGGAGAGTGGGGGAGGGAGAGAGGGGGGAGAGAGAAAGGGGGAGAGAATGAGAGAGGAGAGGGAGGGAGAAGATGAGAGAGAGAGAGGGGAGGGAGATGAGAGAGAGGAGAGAGAGAGAGAGGGGGAGGGAGATGAGCGAGAGGAGAGAGAGGGGAGGAGAGGAGAGAGAGAGGGAAGAGGAAGAAAGGAGGGAAGAGGAAGAGAGTGATATTATATGATATATATAGAGAGAGGAGAGGGAGGAGAGAGAGGAGTAGGGAGAGAGGGGGGAGGGAGAAAGGGGAGAGGGAGGAAGAGTGTGAGAGAAGAGCGAAGAGAAGGAAGGAAAAATGCATGTATATATTGGTCAGATTTAAGCACAAACTTTCGGAGGTAGTATGTATTCGTACTGACATGTATGTTTACCGCTAGGCTTAACCTGACGACAACCATAACAACACGGTACTGAAAACTGTTACTGCTTCTTTCTTTTTCACTAGTTCATTAAAAATGTAGTGAGACATACTTTTCCTGGCCCCAGGATGGTACACAGCTCTGCACGGTTCTGTTATAATATGTCAAGTTTGTTTACATCATGCCATAAATATTCATTTACTGGCTTACCATCTCCACGTTTTTTAATGAACCATACTTTCAGTTCAATAATGAAAGGCATTTGAGATGGAATGGAATTACATTGAATTTTATACAAAAAAGAGCAATTAAATCTTTCATATAAAATATAAGGTACATCAAGGACAAGCCATAGTTTGTTAAAATCGATTTTAAAAATTAAAAATTGAATTCAGTACTTGACCTGAAACTTCCTGGAGTGAGGGAACGTATTTATACAGGAAGGAAAAAATCTACAGCCAGGAGATCAGATGGACCGACAAAATTGGCTATTAGGCATTGGACGATGTCAAAGACATTAATCAACCGATGATCTATCTTTCTATCTATCTTCTTTATTTAAATGTAAATTAAATCCGTCTTAAAACAAAGACAATTATCATCATATCCTTTCTCTTTTTAGTCATGTTCTGCGAATTCAATATGCATCACATTAACGTAATTCTAGTACCCACAGTGTTATGAATACATAGAGTATTTTATATAGATACTTAATTATATTACAGATTATTTTAATTATGCAAATAAAAGTCTGTTGAAATAAAGTTTTAGGTATGATATAGTTCAGAGCAAAGTTTTCCTTGGCTAACTGTAAATCTCTACATTTAGTTTATGGAATGTTAGTGAGTACAGTTAGGGTAACTATAGGTCAAAGCTTAGTATATAACCCTGGGGAAGTGAGGGCCTCGTGTCTGTCTGTGATACGAAGAGCCGCTGATGGGTGAGTAAGCTACCATTTGTCTTAATATGTGTCCTGGACTAATGGAAAGGGAATTAATTACCTTAACTATTTTAATACTATATTTTCAAAAGGGATATTAGAATTTTAAACATGTAGAGTAGGGTCGATTTATAAAACCCCCATCCCTCTCTCTTAAACCCCAGGAAGTACTGTAGTTTTTAATATAAGCTTAGATTAATTATTTAGGGCTATAATACTTAGGGATTGTAATAATTATACTCTAGAAATAAAATAGTTGAAATTAAGAATCCATTTGTTTATTTCAAAACACGTATGCATATATAACTGTACATCCTCATACTAACGCTCGGCTAGAAACTCATGCTACCAGATTTTCCAAGTCCCGAAGGTCCTTAAAGCCTAAGAAAATCAGCCGTTCATAATACACAGCCAAAGGTGGACTTTGGTCTTCTTCATTGACATTCTCATTAATGCTAGATATTTCCGGTCACTGATTAATTTCCACTCCATCTCGCCATTTAGCCTTGCTATTTCCTCTTTATTTAATTACTACTGGATTCATCAACACCTTACTAAATTATTATGTTTAATTTTTATCACCCGGTCTGCCCAAATTATTCTCCTTCTTCGTCGACGCCTTCTTACTTTTTTTTCAGTCTGTTTGAAGACTAGAAATGTTCTCGATCCTCACTAAATATACTTATAGACCTGAAATCGTATTTTCATATATATATATATATATATATGTTATAATTAAATTTTTAACATTGAGCAATGTAAGCTTAATATGGCATGATAAGAAAAATAAATGCCTGGACGAGATTCGAACCCGGAACTCTGGGTCTGTACACGCTGGGGTACAGACCCAGAGTTCCGGGTTCGTCTTGATTCTGGATTGTAAAGCAATTATTTCTGTGATAGATCATATCTAATCTTTCCTGTTTTTTATATACTATCATATTTTTATATCTGCACTTCTCACTCTAGGCTTTTAAAGTTAATCCTGATATTCTTTTCATTTAATTTCTGACACTTCTATTATTCTTTTTTCTCTTTGTTTCAGTATCCTAATTTTGTACAATAGACTAGCATCAGATTAGTTATAATGTTATAACAATCAAAATGTAACACCCTTTAATATTATATTTCCCATACAGACACGTATATAATGTTCATTTATTGCATTATCGTGTTGTCACACTATTATCTAACTCTTGGATAACTTGAAAATCGGAAGATTCCAGTAATATCAATAAAATAAAATTTATGAATGTCAACGGAAAAATACATCAAAACACACTTGTAGAAACACGCAGATTACTGGATAGAATTAAATATTGTGGCCTTGGATATAAAAGCGTGAATAAATAGTAATCTTTATATATAAAAATGAGTGTCTGTCCAAAACAAATAAGGCACTTTGGATTTAATGATATGGGTACTCATGTAACTAATGATGGATCTCGGAAGAGTCACGATCTATTGAAGCATGGATAGCACATTGACTGTGGAGTGAGTTACGTCATGTCAGCAGTCCCTCAACGTTAGTTTCAACTTTCCTAACCGTGTATCACTATTTCTCATACCAAGTAGATACTTGGCTTTTGTTCTTAGTGAACTCCGTTCCAGATCCGTATCGACCTATTCAAAGAAAATCATATATGACAAGACTATAGCCTGGAATCGAATTAGGGATTCCTGCAAGAAATGTCAACAGTTACATTTTCTAAATATGAGCAACAACCACATCCTGTATACAAGATATCTGAAAATCAGCCATAAAATAGGATCGTATCGAATAAAATGTGTTGCTTGATTATTCAGCAAAACATTGTTGCTCTCAGCAACTGCTCGGTCCCTTAACTCTGAAACTCGCAGATGTGTTGCTTCAGTTCCGCGTTTGCTTTGTATCAATATAATTTGTTTTGTATTTCTAGCGCAGTTAGGAAATATAAAACTCTTCCCCCAACGCGGACTCCTCTGTGAAAAATTTGTTATAAATTTCAGGAAAAGGTGATATTTTGTTGCACCGCAGGCATCGCATTAGAAGAGAGTTACAGCACGAGGGTGACACCCTCGCACAAACAACTTGTATTCTGGAATTAAATATTCAAATAACAATATGTCCGTTTGACCACATATTCAGTTGGTAGCATTGCTCATTTATAATGTAACTTTGATCCCAGTGTGTTTAATTGGAAAACGTGTATGAATTATTAATCTATGTATGTGAAATTATTGTCTGATTATATTTTACATAATGCACTACTCATATCCCATTTTTGCAATAAGTAATGAAATATTGTTATTTATATATGTTTTTACTGACTATTTATCTCATGCCCCAAATGGGAGTCAATGACCAATCACATTTCAATTAATTTTTATTTACAACCAATCACAGTCGTTTTTGACCTCGATTTTATCAATTTAATTTTACCACTTTAAAATCAAGCTCCTCCTTGTTAACATTCTGAATAGGTCAGAACATTATTTTGCACTGACTGACTCTCTAAGAAATACGTTGAATATAGCCTAACAATTTATACATTAAGATGTAAGAATTCTAGAATGCAAGTGGTTCCCAGATTGTATATGTAGTGCACGAATGTAACAATATAGTGCTTGCGGGATATAATATAAAACACTTGTAGCAAATGATTATACCACAAAAAAATAAACGTTTGCACTTTCTTAAACGTATTATTTCCCAGGTGTTTACGTTCCAGAAAAATATAATTGACACATTTACATAATAATAATAATAATAATAATAATAATAATAATAATAATAATAATAATAATAATAATAATAATAATAATAATAATAATAATAATACATCAGCAATTAATTAACAACCTATATACAGTTATAAACAGTTTGCTGGGTTTTATTTTTTCTCCACTAGGGTGCATTCTTACAATATTTTGATCCTTTGGCAATAAATAATATGATCTGGCTGCAGTGATGAACAAGTGAAACATAATAAACGTTTATCATTTGTTTTCAAACATCGCCGTTTCCATTAAATATATATTTTAAAATAGCTATATTAAAATAATGATTTATGAGTAAACAGCTTAATTTTATTCGTTAAATAGTCCTAACAAATGCCACTGGTGATTTCAAAATTATCTACATAAATTTGGAAATCACTCGTGGCATTACTTATGATAAAAGTCATATTAAAATTCCGTTGAGTTAAGTAGTTCACAAAGTAACATATTAAAATAAATTAGGTTATTATTATTTTAAACTTTTAAGAGTCGTAGGCCTTTCGGCAACTGGCTTCCATCATCTGCAAAAGGATATGCGCTATTAACTGTTGTCGTTGCTTTGCGACGTTTATGACATCAGCAACCTTTCAGCTACCGACGACACTGGAAGGTCGAGTAGCTAAACAACAACAGTTAGTAGCGCATATTCTTCTGCTGATGATTGAAGCAGTCTCCAAAATGCCTATAGATCTTCAAAGTTTTTATTTTTTTAATTAACTTCATTGCGGACAAGGGAACCTGCCAGGTATTTACTTCAATATTTTACTTGTTATATACCGGTATGTTTGTTGAACAATAATATTAACCAATTCCAAATACTTAAAATATATTTACAAATTTTAATTATGTACTCCATTATTAAAGATTTTTCACAAAATCACGTTTTTGTTATAATTTACAAATATAGACATACTAAACACAAATAAAATTATTCAGATGTGTGAATGTGTAGATTATACAGGGAATGATTGGAAAGCATTAGCTCAGGATAGGGATGTATGGAGAGCTTATGTCCGTGCGGCCATGAACCTTCGGGTTCGATAGTGCCAGTGAGTTAGTTAGTTAGTATCAATATTTTAAAGTTCCCTTTTAGAATTTCCTTTAAAAAAATAACGACTAAATAATACCTAAATTGTGTTACCTGGTAGTAATTCAATATCGGCATAGATTTCAAGTAGTTTTTAATTTGACACTTCAGCATTTTTACACACAAGCGAATTCTAGTGACACTTTCGGACATTGTGTTGGGATTTTGATTGAATGATTATACACGGGATGATTGGAAAACATTAGTTCAGGATAGGGATGTATGGAGAGCTTATGTCCGCGCGGCCATTAACTTACGGGTTCGACAGAGCCAGTGAGTTAGTTAGTTAGTTAGTGAATGTGCCACACATTGCACTTTTAATGTTGGGGATCTGCGCTAGAGGAAAGATGTCGTTAATGTGGCATACTTTTAATTTACAGACCATTTCGACAGACCACTTACAGTACGTAGAAGATGTAAGCCTATACAGGAACGAGCAAAGCCGGAATATCATAGTGAGTTGTATGAGGAAGAAGATGAAACCTGATGCCGGAACGTAGTCTAATCGTGTCGAAAAACGAGGTCAGGCTTAACGTTCGCATCCAACGGATGAATTGTTGTCACACATTTTCTCAGATATGTACTGCGGAAGCAACTGGCCAACAAACTAACACTTGAAAATTGTACGCTACCACCACCACCACTAACAACTTTTTACAATTACATTTTCCTACCTCGCAGAGTATAGAATCCACTCCCACTAGTTTGGAACTACCTGAGCTTGGGTAGTGGACGAAATATTCTGCTGTCGTATAAATACTAAGAAAAGTGTGTGACCAATAAACAGTAATGATTAATAAGAATTGGCAATAATTTGTAAACTTAGGTTAATATTAAGGACACTAAACATCATCATCATCATCACTCCAGGGATTAGGCAATTGCCCGTTCCGACTTCATAATGCATCAGCCCAACATCTTCTAGGTCTTCCAACATCACGTCTTCCTCTTGCTTGATAATTTCTTGCTAACAATGGATATCTCTCCTTACTCATTCCATCCATGTGATCAATCCATTTCTGTCTGTAATTCGTGACTTTATCCAATAAAGGCTGTACTTTCAATTCTCTTATATCCTCATTTCTTATTCTATCAAGTCTTGTACATCCTTTTACTTGTCTTAGGAACCTCATCTCCGCAGTCTGTATTCTGTCCTTCTGTTTTTTCACTGGAGCCCAAGTTTCACATCCATACAATATTGTGGGAACCGCCATAACATTATACATTTTTATCTTGGTTTCTTTTCTAATGTTATTTTTGAATGTTCTCTGTATTGTTCCACACACCGTCTGAAATTTACTTATTTTGGAGTCAATATCTCTTTCCACATTGTAGCCAACATCACAGCCCAAATATTTGAAACTAGACACCTGTTCTATACTTTAACACTAAAGATACGTATATTAATACGTAATGTTCAGATTTAAGTCCGAAAATTATGATTCACCATATTAATGACTACTAACCCAAACCCTCTGGCGGCACTATGGCCCTGGGGTCGACTCAGCCTCTAACGGAAATGAGTACCAGACGCTTGTTCTGGGGGTAAAGGCGGGCGTCACGCAGGGTTGACAACCCGGCTGACAAAAAGTGCCGATTGTCTAGAAGAAGTGGGAGTCTTAACCTCCTACTACCCCAAGGGCCTCCGGGCCTGTTGTGGGATCAAAAAATAAATATTAATGACTAGCAGAGAATGAAGGAATCTCTTTAATTAGCAAACATTTCCATTAATGAATATAACATCACGCCAGCTTAGAACCAGATTGTTTTAACTCCAATTTTAAATTTGTTTTGTACTCATGATGTTCTAATCCTCTTCTGTATCAGTTTCACATATGAAATTGTACATTTTGTGGTCAGAAACTGTTAAAATTCTTGCCACATAATAGTGCTATTATTGTGAATTTGCAAATTTAAAACTTAATTGAACTGTCCTGAAAAAAATTGAGTTAGATCAACGTAGTTGTAAGCAGGCGACCAATAAATATAACAAGAATATTTTAATCATAATGGAGATTTTTAAATTTTTACATTTAAAGATCTAATGATAGGTTTGAATTAAAACAATACATTTATCAATTCTTTAAAACAAAATTGCAAGAGCTTTTAAGAAATGGAGGAAGATGATGAGGTGTAAAATGACAAAATAGTTGACTTTTAATAGCATAGGGCTAAACAATTATTTATATTTGATTTACTGTCTAGGATCTAGCTGTGTACATTTATTGTCGTACAAAATATCACGTGTAATTTATGAGAATAAGTTGTTTATTTTTAATTATATTATGAATAATTTATCGGTTCTGGTGAACTAGTTATCATCCTAGCCAAGGTTCGTGGATTCAGGACGTAAAAATTCTCTATATAGGTTCTTCGCAAGGAATTGAAGCCCTAAGTCTCATGGCGTTGATATGCGGTATGTAGGCCTAAAAGAATAAAAAAACAGAGAAAAAGAGGCTCTGAATAAAAAAGGGTCGGTCCTTTCACGTACAGATATGAATTGCGACTGTAAATAAATTATCTTAAGAATCGTTGAATAAAATAATTATATAACATTAAATAATTTATAATGGATCGTGGTATTTAAATTCCAATATATAATATTTGCCTTAATTATTTAGGACAACCAAAAGAAACTCTAATCTGATGGTTGGGCAACCAAAGAATATGAATCTGAATATTTTCAGTTATGTGTGTCAAACGCTACTTCATCTTGTGCAACATATATTTAGTTTATTTAATTTGAATGTATGAGTGAATGCTGCGTCTTGTCTTAAATGTGTGTGTTGTCTCTGTGTATTGAAGTGACCACTCATCCGGAGAAGCTATTCATGATTTTGTATGGTCAAAATCGTGTGTATGATCCAGAGTTAAAACTCCTCCTTCAGCCATGTCCCTTTAAAGCCCTGGAGGCGAAATGCACGTAAACATATCTACAAAGAGAAACGTTCGTCACGTAGAAGCTGCATAAAGTAAGCAAATTCCTCAGCAAGTCGAATTGGTGGTGTTTATTACAGAGTGCTAGAGCAGATAAGTTACATATTGTTTCAGACTTTTTTAAAAACATTTAATAGAATATACCGAGTTTCGTTGCGAAAAAAACAAAAATGCTGCCGGTAGATCATTCAAAATGTTCGCACTAAAATTTCAGCTTTTAGTTTGACATCCACTCTTACCGGTTAATGGACTCGATGCTATTTTTTCTTTATTGATTATCATGTGTCTAATTTGTTTGTAAAAAAACGAAAATTGCTGCCGCTAGAGCGTGCGCACACACACAAACACACACACACACAGGCTTACATATATTTTTTATTGTAAATTTTGATGGGTAGTAAGTAGGATCGACTGTAACTTGAGGAACATTTGTGTGGAATGCGTTGCATCAGCAGAAATGTGCAAGTAGATTAATGAGTTTACCTTTAGGAAACGAGTCAGTAATCAGCAGGTGCAGTGAAGATCATAATACAATCATTTTAAGAAAAACATTTTTTATTTCGTGTACATTAGATATCTATGTGTTTTTGGATTAAATTAATATATATATATAACAAAAAATAATTTATGCATTGATAATTATTTTTTTAAATATGTGTTAAACATAAAAAAATCAAAATGTAATATTATCATTGAAAGTATGCTATCAGAAATTCAAAACGGTTTTAGAAAAGGAAGATCTTGTTCAGACTGTATATAAATGTCATAACACAATTAATAGAGAAACGTAGAGAATATAAGTTACCAACATACATGGCATTTACTGATTTTGAGAAGGCTTTCGACAGGGTGAATAGAAAGAAAGAATGGAACATAATGATAAAATAGAGACATTCGACAACATTTGGTTAAAATTATTGAACGTTAACATGTAGATAATAAAATTAGAATGGGTCAAAACAATAAAACAGCGACAATAAACTGTGGAGTACTCCGTAAAACAAGGATGCCCTATTTAGCCATCACTTTTTGAAATATACAGAATTGGCAAATTGTTTTAACTGAAATTATAAAATTGACGATATTTTATTAGATACTTTACTTTTTGCAGACGATCAGGTTGTGATATCTGAGGCAGAAGACGGCTTACAACGGACAATTTACAAATTAAGTAAAATATGTGAAACATACAATTTGAAAATATCTACTTTAAAAACAAAAGTTTTAGCTTTTCGAATGTATGAGCCACTAAGAGTAAAAATCCAATTAGAGAATAAAAATAATAGAACAGGTGAGCAATTTTAATTACTAGGGATACAATGTATCATAATATAGAAAAGTGAAGACACTGAAAACAAAATAAATAAATTAAATTATAGGCTATGTGTGGCACCATAAAACGAAGTCTCAAAGGAACCAGAAAGGAGACACTCTTAAAATGCTATAAAACAATGGTGGTTCCAACACTGCTAAATGGATCGGAACACTGGGTCTAAACCAAAAACCAGGAACGAAGAATAGAAACATCAGATATGAGTTTTTATTATTGATTTCGTACATCTCAATGATGGATAAATCATATTTGAAGAGAAAAATTATATGCTCAGACCGGGACTTGAACCCGGGACCCTTGGTTCTCTAGACCAAGTGCTCTACCAACTGAGCTACCTGAGCAAGTACCGATCTAAACGCAAATCTTTCTCTATATACATTGTAATTCCCATCCACCAAATGCTGTGAAGCCATGCTTCTATCTTGCAAATGGCGGCTCCTTTATTAAGAAGACATATTTGGGAATTATACATTACAGCCAGTACGGCTTTTTCCAAGTTTTTATTATTGATTTCGTACATCTCAATGATGGATAAATCATATTTGAAGAGAAAAATTATACGCTCAGACCGGGACTTGAACCCGGGACCCTTGGTTCTCTAGACCAAGTGCTCTACCAACTGAGCTACCTGAGCAAGTACCGATCTAAACGCAAATCTTTCTCTATATACATTGTAATTCCCATCCACCAAATGCTGTGAAGCCATGCTTCTATCTTGCAAATGGCGGCTCCTTTATTAAGAAGACATATTTGGGAATTATACATTACAGCCAGTACGGCTTTTTCCAAGTTTTTATTATTGATTTCGTACATCTCAATGATGGATAAATCATATTTGAAGAGAAAAATTATACGCTCAGACCGGGAATTGAACCCGGGACCCTTGGTTTTCTAGACCAAGTGCTCTACCAACTGAGCTACCTGAGCAAGGTAGGGTCCCGGGTTCAAGTCCCGGTCTGAGCGTATAATTTTTCTCTTCAAATATGATCAGATATGAGGTTTCTGAGGAGTGTGGCTGGCTATACAATAATGAATCAAAGGCGAAGTGAAGATGTACGAAGAGAACTAAATATATTCAAACTATTAGATAGAATTACACAATACTGAGAAGAATGGATGGACCACATCAATAGAATGGATAACAATAGAATTCCGAAACATTCTTCATTACAAACCACTTGGACGAAGAAATGTTGGAAGACCCAGTAAATGATGGATAGACCAATTCTAACATGAGATCGGAACAGACCAGCAGGTCTAATACTTGATGCTGATGATGAAGTAGTATATTTTGAAAAAAATATATACTTACTTCTATCGGCCGCGGTGGACTAGTGGTTATGCTCCTTGCCTCTGGTCCCGAGGGTCGCGGGTTCAAACCCGACCGGGGTCGATGGATTTTTAGGACGGGAAAATCCAAGGAGCAAGTCCTCCGGGGGGACTTTAAACCGTGAGTCCCGAGTCTGAAGATTTTGAGGCTCGTAAAAAATCCTTAAGCCTGAATGAAAAGGCCTCTAAGCAAAATTTACCGAATTTTCCCGTCCTAGTTCTACCTTGGTTTCCTAGATGTCAATATGAGGCAGAATGCTGACCACGGATCACTCAAAGTGACATATATACGAAAACAAGTGTAACTAAATTAGTATGGTTCAAATTCTTCCCTGTATGGGGAGAGAGCCTAAATCTCTGTAAAGGGAAAACATAGGCTTAAAATTACAATTACACTTACTTCTGTGTGAATATGTTCATCCGACCCTGACCTCACTGCAATAATATTTTATGTTAAATAGAATTACATATAACTAATTACAAATTCTCGTCTTCTGGCTCGGAATTTTGTCTTAATTGCACTTTTTATCTTTAAATAAAAATAAATTTACACACAAATCCTTTCCCAAAAATCTCTAAAGACAGAGAAGTGTCTAAATTAACAATGAAGTAAAATATTATACATTTAAAGAAAAAATATGTCTCATTTTTGCATTAAATCTCATGAATGTAATCATCCAGGTCATTTTGTAAGTTAATGAGCTATTCGTGCTTCTATTGTTTTCGTATCTTTTTTGAGTGTAACTTAATGAATACTTTATTGTTTGTTTAAGCTATTTCCGTTAATTTCCGCCATCTTACTTCTCATTGTTATACCACAGAGCAGTTTGCAGCTGTGGGTTTTAAACAACTGCTATCGATGTGCACCACTTGAAAACAATACAACTAACTCTATGCTTTATTAAACCGTCAGTCTTTTTTTATCTTTCAATCTCTAACAACTACAATAGACCTAAAAAAATGTACTAAGGTGAAATTCCATTTTTCCATAATAACTTATATTAATCTCCTTTTTTAAAATTATTTTTCTAACTTAGGCCTATTTATAAACGCGTTATAACATGTAACACGGCGTCTAGTAAATTTTTGTGATACTCTGAAATAGCAAATATGATAAAGTGGGTTCTGATAATAGAATTAAAATAAAATATTTTGCATTGAAGCCAGTCTCATGAACTAGTGGTCAACGTTTCTGACTATAGTTCATGTAGTCACGGATTCGATTTCCGGTCAGACTATATAATTTTTTCCTTAAAAGGAATTATTCCTATTGTTGCTCATGGTTTAGGTTAAGGACTCTCCTGGCGCTTCATTATTAATTATAATCCATCATATCATCGCCTTCCAGATTCTCCAACCTAAGAAATGGATTACAATTCTGCAAATTCCAGGGGAGAAAGCTAGAAATGTCATAAAAAGACAACCTGATGGCATTGGACAATAAATATATATTGTCTTGAAACTTTTTTAAGTGACTTAAATGTATTTTAAAAATAAGATGGCCAGAAAAATATCAAAACGAAACATTATTAATGTGAAATCAGAATAAATATAAACATTAAAAAATATATAATTTGAAAAGTTGGTCTCGTAGCCTGCGATGTGGCACGAATGGGGATTGAAAGAGGTGTATGGAAGTTTCTTGTAGTAAAATCAGAGAGAAAACGCCCGGTTGATAGACCAAGAGTGAGGTGGAAGAATAACATTAACCATGATTTTACCGAGGATGATTGAAAAACATTAGCTCAGGATAGGGATGTATGGAGAGCTTATGTCAGCGCGGCCATGAACCTACGAGTTCGATAGTGCCAGTGAGTAAGTGAGTGCGAATGAATATATAAATGGAATAAGTAAAAAAATCCATTAAAACGACGCTCTTCTGGAACCCTTACGCAGGTAGAAGAAAAGGAAGATCGAAAAATCCTTAAAGATATTGGTGGAAATGGAGGCAAGAAGAATAAGAAAGAGCTGGAGTGAAGTGAAAGCACTTGCTAGCAACAGAGTGAGGTGTTAGTCCTGTGTTCCCTGGAGGAATGAGAAGGAATGTTGCCTTGACTGCTGAGGAAAATCAGGAAAAAAACATCAATTAGCTTAGTGAGCACTGGGTATGAACCTTCCATAAAGAGTCTCAAAAGTTACCATTAGAGTCAACTCGTTCGGGCATTCTTTGTTATTTATGGATGCTTTAATGTCTAAGGCCATGTCCTGAATCTTTGTTTTTACTCTGTAGGACGTTGAATCTGTTGTTTGCCACTGTTTTACGTAGATTGATTGATTGATCCCCATTCGTCCCGCTGAGGATATGGGTTCTCACCTAGCGGCAAGTATATTAACCAGACAAATTTTTTTACGCTTATTTTCCTACAGATGTCAGTGAGTGACATGTGATTTATACACAGCCTCGAGGAGACATCTAGTAGGAAACTATGACATTTCTTGGATGGATTTAAGATCGGTAAATACTCATAGGCCTTTTTGTTCAGGCTTAAGGATATTTTACGAGCCTGAACATTTTCAGGCTCGGGACCCACGGCTTAAAGTTCTTCCGGAGGATTTGACCCTTGAAATTTCCCACCCTAAAAAATCCATCGATCCCGACCGTGTTTGAATTCGCGACCCTCGGGACTGGAGGAAGGTCCTGAACCACAAGACCACTACGGCCACTTGTATACATTAGTGATTTAAATTTAATGTTTTTTATTTAGAATAGCGATTAATGATTAAATGCGTCTTGGTAATAGAAAAAAAAGACAACATAAGTTGATTGTTCGATACCGAGATTTGAACCCGTGACCTCCCGAATACCAGTATAAAACCTTACATCCTCAATCATATCACTCGTTTTATATTTTTGTTAAAATATTATTTACTTATAACAATCGGCTGCGGTGGACTTGGTGGTTATGCTCCTTGTCTCTGGTCCCGAGGGTCGCGAGTTCAAACCCAGCCGGCGTCGATGGATTTTTTAGGATGGAAAAATCCAAGGAGGAAGTCCTCCGGGAGGGACTTTAAGCCGTGGGTCCCGAGTCTGAAGATTTTCAAGCTCGTAAAAGGTCCTTAAACCTGAATGAAAAGACCTCTAAGCAAAATTTACCGAATTTTCCCGTCCTAGTACTACCTTGGTTTTCTAGATGTCAGTATGAGGTGGAACGCTGACCATGGACCACTCAAAATGACATCTATACGAAAACAAGTGTAACTAAATTAGTATGGTTCAAATTCTTCCATATAGGGGGAGAGCGCCTAAATCTCTGTTAAGGGAAACATGGGCTTACAAGATACAAGAAGATACAATCTTTAAAAATAAGATTTTTCGATTTTATTAATGTTTTACAGAAGCATCCCACACTGTGCCCAAGCACGGGTAGAATTCCCAAGGGAGAATACATTTTCTCGTAGATTTTCAGTCACTGTAAGGAACGGTGTCCCTATATAAGTTGTATGATTCTCTACATTTTTATGGACTCATATGAATGTTAGGCTAGCCGTCGCGACGCTTCGATTAACACCTAATGACTTTCTAGGCCTTGTTACCCTATGAATTTATATTCACCACTTATCTCATTAATTTTTACATCTAAATATAATATTACGAAAATATTAACAAAATGTATAGGCTATTGCTTAACCCTTTGAGCCTAAGTGGTTTCTCAAGAAACCACCTTCTTTCATTTTTTTATTGACAGTGGTTTTTGTGCAGTACCACCAAGAGATTTACTGTACAGTGAGGGTGCTAAGCGGTGATTTCTGAACTACCACTCTAGACTATTCATCAGCTGTTGAAGTAATGGTAATCTATATAGTTGATGTAATACATAAGAAAAAAAAAATAATTCGTGGCTCAATCAGTTAACTTACTGTAAAACTTTCTGTAGTATTTGATCAGCAAAATACTTCCTACTATATGTAATACAAATTAACATATGAAGGGCTTAGGGCAATAACATGATAAGTCACATATTGTTCTTTCTGAGATATTCATTTATAGTATTCTGCTCAAGAGCAGGTCTTTCACTGCAAACTCAGCATTCTCCGCTCGATTTTAATGTTTAAAAAAATTATAAATACTAATTGGGCAGTATTGTGTATCTATATGTTTTAACTCATCACTGGCGCACTTACAAATGATTTTATGGATATTTCAATACATTTCCTATCATTGTAATAAATTACATTTCTTAACATAATGTTACTGCCCTAAGCCCTTCATACATAAATTATACGAAACTAGTCTCCGAGATGTATCAATTATTATTATATTATTATTATTATTATTATTATCATCATCATCATCGTTATATTTTCTAAATTATGAGCAATGCGGTGTTTTTAATAATGATCTGTGTACAGAATTTTATTTCAAAAGCCTCAGACGAGGAGACAACAAAGGGGAGACAAACGTCAACCGATTTTTCTGTCACAAAAACGGTTTAAATCTTTACTGTTTGACATATGAGAAATATATTTTATATTTAGAAAATTAGGTAGTTTTAATTAAGAAAAGGGGCACATTTCCCCATTTTCTTTAAAACGCAATGGACCATTTGAAGATAAAAATGAGATCATGTACAGTGCATACAGCAATTATTATTATTATTATTATTATTATTATTATTATCAAATGGAGCTGAAATATGGAAATTCAACAATTATTATTATTATTATTATTATTATTATTGTTATCAAATGGAGCTGAAATATGGAAATTCAACAAAAACTTATGTCGATGGAAATGGATTTATTGAGGAGTGCAGCGAGATGTTCAAAATTAGAAAAAAAAAAAAAAAAGGAAGAAGAAATAATGCCATACGAGAAAAAAATGAATATTAAATATTCAATAGTAGAATATATAAGATACAAGTAATTAAACTGGTATGACGAATGCAAGAAGAAAGGTTATCCAGAAAAAAACAGGAATGATATCCACCTGGAAGAAAAAATAAAGGAATACCTCGTGGATGCTAGAAATAAGAACTGAAATGAGGTGTAGATGACTGAAGGACATGGAACAAATGGATATATATATATATATATATATATATATATATTTGAGTGGAGAAGGAAAATTAAACTTTAGGCACAGAAAGATGTATCATTAAAAATCTGTATATAAATAAATAATTATCATCATCCAATATGTAATAACCCTATTTCCCCGTAGGGTTATTAGGGTTATAGTTTGAGATACATTATGTAATTTTATCTGAAGCTATAAAGTTTTTTGTGAAACTTATTTATGAAGACATTAAAAAGTTTGTAATTATTTTCTATGGAAAGCATTTCCCTAATGGATGGTTTATTTACACAGGCACTGTTACTGAGAAGAGAGGCTTTATTAAACCTTTTACTGCAAAACGAAGGACACCCAAACATAATATGTTCAACACAATGACTGCTAATACCAAGAATACAAATTTAATTCTCTGTGATGTTGATCTTTGGATGTATTAACATTTTTGTGACCAGTGAGGAATTGTTTAATACGAAATTTGGGAATATGTGTTTACATTTTGTTATGTCATGCATATTCGGATAGAACAACTGCGAGTTGGAGTTGTGCAGACCAGAGGTTCTCCCCCCGTTGCTCTTCAGCCTTTATGTCTATGGCATCCCCACACCTACCCGCCACGAATTAGCCCAGTAGGCGAGCAACATCACTCCATGTTGAAACTCTCATTCAGTATTCTGAGACTTATTTCACTTCACTTAAAAAGTGGCTCAGAGAGTGGAGGACTTCTATCAACAGTGGTAAAGAGTGCAGCTGTACTATTTTCATCTTCAGCGAGACACCTCGTCGAGTTCAGATCCTCCGAGAGCACAGTCACAATATCTGGAGGTAACCCTAGAGAGAGGACTTAACGTAGAAAACTGACATTGATCAGGTTAGACGAAAAGTCACACAGAGACTCAGCATACTAAAGGCTATCTTGAAGTGATCCTCAGAAAACAAAACTAAGATGACCTGCTTACTTTTCATTGGTTATGGACACCAACATACGATGTTTAAGAAGCAATAAGTTTACGCGAAAAAAAGTAGTTATCTTCATTAAAATAAAAACATGTTCCCTGGGAATATACTTGTGGAAAAGGCAACGGGAAGCTACCAACATCTGTAATTTCCTAGTAAAGCTGCAGAGAAATGCCATCGATTGCAGTGAAAGACCTGGCTTCGGGCAGAACAGGCCCGAAACCATGGATGGATGGATAAATATACTTGTTATTCATCGTGAATGATAATAATAATGTTCAAAATACACAAAATATTATAAAATTTACCTAATCAATAATTACAACTTCAAATAGTTGGTTACATTTGGATGATGAATTTGAGTCAAGCTTCAGTCGATTCTGATGCAACAAAATGACTGAAGACGTCGAATCTTCTGTTGCTGTGTCGCCATTTAAATTTTTAAAACACAAGTCTGGCAAACCTTTGACTAGTGATCAAAAAATATTTTAAATGTATTTCACAAGTTCAGTGAAAAATCTCACCAGCTTTCTTGTAATCTACCCCATTCAACGATCACATGTCTTATATACTTCATACGTGTTTCATGTCAATGTGACAGTAATTATGGGGCGAATGGCGGAAAGATACAATTAACCTTGTTTATATTAAGAGCGGATAAGTTATATGCCCGCTTCTGAACAGGGGTGGAGGAGATATGGTTTCCAATTTAATTTTATCCCCCTTTAAATAAAAACTTAAATGTATGTCGGGATATGTGCTATGCCTGCCCAGCAAAGAGGACGCTGTTCATGGCTACAAGAAGATGATACAGTTCAAGATGATATCCCATAATGCCCAGCCCCATGAGAGATAAATATGTTTTGAGCTTTGTTTTATCTGCTCCCTAATATCGAAGGCTATTGGTTTACTTATCATTAATTGTTATCAGATATGTTTACGAGTCATTATAATACACATTAATTCCACTAATAATATAAAATAATTACAAAGAAATTCGTAAAGAGAGACAAAACTAGTTAAAAAGTAGACCTAGTAATTAAATAAATTGAGCGATATCTTAAAAAATAATTAGTATTGAAGTACATTTAACTAAAATTACTAACCACCGTCAATTTACAAGGGAAAAGTGTCTACACAATGAGAGAATTTTCAGCAAAACTGGATTAACGCCCGGCTGTGAATCAAAACATTTTTTAATGCCTCAATTTGTCCTTTTGGACATTTCTTGTGATCTCTTCTGGCAATGGCGTAGTAATTGAACCCGCTTCTAAGGTTGGGGTGCCTGGAAGGCGGGGTTATATTGCCCCCGTGATACGATGGGTGATGATGATGATAGTGGGCCGCCAGGAGAGTCCCTAATCCTAAGATTAATCTAAGATAAGTATGAATGATGATGATTGCGATGGTCATATGATGTTCGGGGACCGCTTGGGCCTTAAAGTTTTCTGACATTTATTTTAGATTTTTTTAAGATTTAAGATTTAAGATTTATTTAGCCTGGTGGAGTTAAGGCCATGTGGCCTTCTCTTCCACTCACCAGGACAAACATATATTACATAAGAATATAACAATCTTAATTAACTCTAATATTAAACACTAAGTAAAAATTTGATCAAAAGATAATATCTAATATACATATTACGATCTATAATACAACCAGTTAATATTAGTTAAAATTAAGACTAAAACTAATAATAAAATGTATACAAGCAAGGCATATTAAATTGTCCCTGTCTAGTGTATATAAAAAACAGGAAAATAATGAGATATAGAAAACTAATTTTACGATTATACAATATTTAAAACAAAACAAATAAAAATATTTGTTATTCTTAATATTATTTACATAAATAATTAAATGTATTAATATTGCTAAAAGAATACTATCAGTGAGGTGTATAAGTTAGTTAGTTATTAAATAATTATTTAGTTTGTTTTTGAAGGATGTTATAGTTTGACAGTCTCTGACATAGGGTGGAAGGGAATTCCATGTTTTGGTAAGTGACACCGTAAAAGATAATGAATAATATACAGTGTGATGAGGCGGGATATAAAGGACAATGTGCTGATGGGATCGAGTGTCAAGATTATGTGTGTCGGATAGTCTGATGAAGCGGCGTGATAAATAATTAGGCGATGATGTGTGAAGTATTTTATAGAGAAGGGATAGGGAATGGACAGTTCTACGATCTCTTAGACGAAACCACGATAATTGTTCCAGGGACGGTGTGTAACATGGTCAAATTTGCGAATACCACAAATAAAACGTGCGCAACAATTATGAACACGTTGAAGTCTTTGAGTGGAAATAATATTTAAGTCTGTAAAAAGAGTGTCACAATAATCAAAATGGGGCATTGCAAGTGTTTCTACTAACATTTTCCTAAGGGCGAATGGCAAACAATTTCGTACACGATTTAATGAATGTATTATTGAGAAGACTGTTTTGCATGCATGGTTTATTTGTGTATTCCAATTTAAGTTTTTGTCAATAAATACTCCTAGAATTTTTACTGTCTCACTATAAGGGATTTGAACTCCGTTTAGTGACACATGCGAAACTGTGTTTAGGTTAATTGTAGATAATAGTCTCTGATGACCCATAATGATTGATTGTGACTTTTTAGGATTTAATTGCAGTCCATATTTAACTGTCCAAGTCATTAGTGAGTCAAGATCCTCGTTAATTTTGGCAACAGCGTCATTTAGTGAATATTTGTCTGTGTGGATGTAGATTTGCATGTCGTCTGCAAATAAATTATGTTTGCAATGCTTTAGGGAGTTAGATATGTCATTTATGTAGATTGAAAAAAGCAAAGGTCCAAGTACCGAACCCTGTGGAACCCCAGCTTTACGGAAGGACCAAGAAGAACATAATGTATGATTTCCTATAACAGATTGCTGGCGCTCATGAAGGTAGGAATTGAACCATTTCGTGGCACTATCAGAGAGTAAGAGGTTTTTAAGTTTATGCAACAATAAGTCCAAGTCTACCGTGTCGAATGCTTTACTAAAGTCCAGTAATGTAAGAATGGACAGTTCTACGATCTCTTAGACGAAACCACGATAATTGTTCCAGGGACGGTGTAACATGGTCAAATTTGCGAATACCACAAATAAAACGTGCGCAACAATTATGAACACGTTGAAGTCTTTGAGTGGAAATAATATTTAAGTCTGTAAAAAGAGTGTCACAATAATCAAAATGGGGCATTGCAAGTGTTTCTACTAACATTTTCCTAAGGGCGAATGGCAAACAATTTCGTACACGATTTAATGAATGTATTATTGAGAAGACTGTTTTGCATGCATGGTTTATTTGTGTATTCCAATTTAAGTTTTTGTCAATAAATACTCCTAGAATTTTTACTGTCTCACTATAAGGGATTTGAACTCCGTTTAGTGACACATGCGAAAACTGTGTTTAGGTTAATTGTAGATAATAGTCTCTGATGACCCATAATGATTGATTGTGACTTTTTAGGATTTAATTGCAGTCCATATTTAACTGTCCAAGTCATTAGTGAGTCAAGATCCTCGTTAATTTTGGCAACAGCGTCATTTAGTGAATATTTGTCTGTGTGGATGTAGATTTGCATGTCGTCTGCAAATAAATTATGTTTGCAATGCTTTAGGGAGTTAGATATGTCATTTATGTAGATTGAAAAAAGCAAAGGTCCAAGTACCGAACCCTGTGGAACCCCAGCTTTACGGAAGGACCAAGAAGAACATAATGTATGATTTCCTATAACAGATTGCTGGCGCTCATGAAGGTAGGAATTGAACCATTTCGTGGCACTATCAGAGAGTAAGAGGTTTTTAAGTTTATGCAACAATAAGTCCAAGTCTACCGTGTCGAATGCTTTACTAAAGTCCAGTAATGTAAGAATGGTAAGTTTTCGATTATCAGCAGCTTCGCGTATGTCTTCGCAAATATTTAGTAGAGCAGTATTTGTATTGTGTCCTGTCCTGAAGCCTGACTGAAATTGATCTAGAAGGTTGTAATCATTTAGGTATTCAGTCAGTTATTTATGGACTAATCGTTCCAGAGCTTTTGAAAGAGTAGGTAAAATGCTAATGGGTCGAAAGTCGTTCGGGGTTGAGGGCGTTTTAACTTTAGGCAGTGGACGACGAGGGCTTGTTTCCACAATGAGGGATATGTAGAAGTTTGTAGTGAGGAGTTAAAAATATGAGTTATAGTAGGTAGTATAGCTTCGATTATTTTATTCAGTAAAGTAATATTTATACGGTCAGTTCCTTCTGCTTTGGTTTTTATTCGCATTATGGCTTTCTTTACGTCGTAGTCTGTAACATATGAGAAGTGGAAATGTTCTCTGTCGGGTTGATTTGTCAGTGATAATTCATTTATTGTTTGAATGCAGGCTTTCACGGCCGGTAATCATAATGTTGAGTGATTCCGGGTTCTGTGGCCGTGGTCCATAGTTGGTGTTGATACCAGACGTTTCGCCCTCAACTGCGGAGGGCATCTTCAGTGGCGAGTGCTTCTAGGCGTGTTTCCTGGTCGGAAGCTCTACTTAGTAGAGCTTCCGACCAGGAAACACGCCTAGAAGCACTCGCCACTGAAGATGCCCTCCGCAGTTGAGGGCGAAACGTCTGGTATCAACACCAACTATGGACCACGGCCACAGAACCCGGAATCACTCAACGTTATCATTTATTGTTTGTTCTTTATCCTTTGGAGTAGTAGTTATACCTGTGAAGTGATTATTGAGTGTGTCCAGGGAAACAGGTAATTTGTCTACCTGTGTGTCTTTTCTCCCAATTCCCATTCTATTCAAGTTTTTCCAGATTTCTGAAGTATTGGTATCTGTTAGGCTGTATAAATGTCTAAGTTTGTCGTTTCTTATAGCTTGATTTGTCTTGTTACGTAACTGTTTATATTGAGTGAGACTTGTGTCTGTTTTGTTGAGTCTATATTTCTTATGTGCTGCGTCTCTATCAGTCATCAAGTTACGAATTGAAAGAGTCATCCAGGGTGCAGGGCGTCGTTTCACGAGTTTAGTTTTTAGTGGGGCATGTCTGTTGTATAATTGTAGTATAAAGTCATTTAGTGTCTCAACTTTTCATCTACAGAATGCAGCGTCCATATTGAATGCCACGGCATCTGCATAGCTTCTTCAATTAGGGTTGCATTGTCTATATGTTTTAAGTCTCTATACGTAATAGTCTTTCGAGTCGGTTTAGGGCACTGCAGTGAATATGCTAAGAATATAATATCATGTGCTGATATTCCCGGGGCTGGCAGTTGCCCGTGAGTAAGTACTCTGTCTGGATTATTAGTTGCAATTAAGTCAAGTAACGTCTCAGAGTGATGAGTGTGATGTGTAGGTCGTAGGGGTAGGAGTGTCATATCACAAGCCTGGAACGTAGCCATCAGTTGTTGTGTATGTCTGTTATCAGTATCTAGTATATTTATATTAAAGTCGCCCATAACGATAACATGTTCATATTGTATTCGCGCGTTTTGTAAAGTGGACTCAATTTCAGCGATGGCTTTTATTTTAGGAGGTTGGTATACTACAACAGAGAAGACATTTTTTGAAACTGACAAATATTTCTATGAACATAATTTCGGCAGATGGTTCGTTATTAGATAGATACACAATTTTAGGAGTAAGGTCTGTTCTAACGAAGGCTCCAATACCGCCCCCGCGACTGTAAACACGATCGTGTCTAAGAAAAGTATAACCATCCATGTTAATTAAAGAAGAGGTAATGGTGGGATTTAGCCACGTTTCAGATATGAGAAGAGCATGAATATTTAAAGAGAAGAAAATTGTTCTGACTTCATCTATATGAGCAGTAATACTTTGAGCATTGAAATGGGCTACCTGCAAGGAAGTAGGGTATGTGGACAAAGCTATTTCTAAAGCATTCCTTGAAGTAGTGGGGTCGAGAAGGGGAGTGGGAAGGTTATTGTCCTGTAGCCTGTCAAAGACTGTCAAAGGAAAATCATCATTTAAACGAAAAATGGTCGTAAAATATTTCAACAAACTTACAAACTAAACTTGGTATCACGTCACTAAGAATATCTTAATTTTATGTAGGTTATTATTAATAAAATGTTTAAAGTGATAACTGTCGGTTATTCACTGGCCGTGTTTGCACTAATTATATTTCTGAGGCCCGGAGAATGATGCGTTTGTTATCTCCTTCTTTAACATGGATTGCTCCGTCAATTGTCCACACATTTGTTACACCATATTTGGTGATGCATTCTTTTAATAGCTTATACCTCATTTGAGTTAAGTCTTCCCTAATTGTAACACCACTCCCTTTCAGCTGTTTTTTGTTCTGGAAAACCTCTCTCCTTTTCCGATAGCTTACGAATTTGACGATAACCGGCCGTGGCCGGTCCGCCTTTCTCCCCACACGATGACTCCTATCTATATCGCATGTTTCCAATTTAATACCTATTTTAGACGCCACATCGATAGCTATTTTGTCTGTATCCTCAGCGTCCATCTCAGGGATGCCAAAGATACGTAAGCATTGGCGGCGTTGGTACTGTTCAAGGGAATCAGTTTTTTCGCACAACAGTTGTTCTAGTTTCATTATTTTAGTATCCCTTTCCTGTAACGACAGCTCCAACTGTTTAATGACCTCAGTGTTCCGATCTATGGTGGTTTTCAACTCACTCACTATAGCCTCACGTACCGAGTCCTTTAGCAGCTGCAACATGGCAGGGTCCCTCAAACATTCCTGCATCACACGCTTTGTCATTTCTTCTTTATTCTCGTCGGAATTCTTTGTTTTGCGTGGCGCCATTATTACAGAATAAATGTACACACAAATAATTTCAAAATATCCTATACTACCTGTAAAACACAAACAATCACCTGCTGAAAACTGTGCAAAAACACGAGCGACCAGTATATTCACTACTCACTGTCCGCCATGACACTTTAGGCGAGGAAAAACCCCGATGAAAAACTCACCCAGGAATCTGTCCCGACCGGGGAACGAACCCGGGCCCACTGCGTGAGAAGGCAGCATGCTACCTCTAGACCACAGCGGTGGACTTGAATGAAAACATTAACGCTTTGATATGTTAAAAGCGTTGTTATTTAATTCTTATTTATAGACGCTTAATATCGATGGTCGTATCGCGTATGTGTATTAAGTTTTAATGATACTAAGACATGGTGAATGTCGGCCGCGGTGGTCTAGTGGTTTTGTTCTTTGTCTCTAATCGCGAGGGTCGCGGGGTCCATGGATTTCTTTAGGATGGAAAAATTCAAGGGATACATCCTGTGGGGGGAGATTTTAAATCGTGGGTCCCAAGTATGGAGATTTTTGGGTTCGTAAAAGAACCACAAGCCTGATTAAAAAAGGCATCTCTACAAACTTTAACTGATATTTATTCATCCTAGTAATACCTTAGTTGCTAACTAGATATCTGATTGAGTGGGAACACTGACCACGTGCCATTCACTATCATATGTTGGAAACAAGTGTAACTAAATTACCATGGTAATGATACCTCTCGCTAGGAGGACATCCATGTCTCACTGAGGGACAAAAGGTGTATTAAGAAGAAGAAGAAGAAGAAGAAGTAATAGTAGTAATGGCGAAGAGGCCTATGATTAATTGGGTGCTGTTTATAAAATTTCAACCCATCATTTGCTTTGACGAGGTTTTTCTTTTCTCCTGAGGAAAACCAAGCAAAATCAGTCAGGTTGGTCGGCATCTAGGTTTCAACCCGGGACTTCCCGAATAAGAGTTCCTTACGCTACTGTTTGAGCCATCTCGCTCGATAGTTTAAAGCATTGTTAAATAAAACACTATCTAGTACTTTCTAAAATGTTCATTGTTTGTTAAATCTCGTCAGATTGTTTGTAAAAGACAATGTTGAATTAAGTTTCAGTTGTTTTTGACGGAAAGAAAACCCATAGTCTTGATAGCGTTAATTTTATCATATTAAGTTTATGTCATGCTTTAAGAGGTCGCTTCACAGCTTCTTTCTCTCTACCCACCCCCAAGTAACATTCCTCGTCGTCATAATTAAGAACTTCTGACAACAGTAATGGGAGCTGCTAATTGGAATATTTCTTACCTCATTCCAAACTGCATAGAATGCTGAGACACTTACGTAAGACACCCCAATTTTAACAAAATTACCTTCTTTTTATATAAAACTTACTTCCAATGAGGAGTTACAAGTTTTATAGAACACTTTTTGTCTCTGAATAATCTTCTAAAATGCTGTTGAAGAATCGTTTGAGGTATTAAAACTGAAAGAAAAGCTCGATAAAGAAAACCAATCTGGTATAAAACATTTAGATCACGTGAAAACGATTTTTGATGATTCTACAATTAGGATACATTGACTTTTTTTTTTTTTGTTAAAGAAGCTTCAAAATTACTTATATTTAAAGGAACTTGAAGAAAAAGTTAAATATTTCATATCATACATGTATTATATCTGACACATTACAATCGAATTATTATAACACAGTATTTGCTGATATAAATTAATTCAATAACATTTTGTCTTGATCTTTATACTTACTTACGTACTCTATATAATGCCACACACATAGGCTAATCGTCTGATACATTAACAGACATCTACTTTGTAATATTTCACCGGTTAATATCAATATACCTACCGCTGTGGTCTCGAGGTAGCGTGCTGCCTTGTCACGCAGCGGGCCCGGGCTCGATCCCCGGCCGGGGCAGTTTTTCTGGGTGAGGTTTTTATTGGGTTTTTTTTTCTCACCTGTAAGACAAATGTCAGGAAAACTTTCAGGCCCAAACGGTCCCCGAAATCATATGGCCATCATCATCATCCTTATCATCATCCTTCACCGGTGTGGAAAGCAACGGGAAGCTACCACACCTACAATTCCCTATTAAAGCTGCAAGTATAGCATGAAAATGCTATGATTGCAGTGAAGGACCTGCCTTGGGGCAGAATTACTATGGATGGAATATCAATATATTCAAACACAATTTGTCTTAACTTTTTTATATTTATATAATGTCATACATGTAGGCTGGGAGCCGAAGGGGCAGTATGTGGACTCAGGAGTGTGCTGGTGGGGTGCACACTAATAAAACCCGAGAAATGCCAATTATCCTGCCCACCCAAATGCACCACGTCCTCGTCGTGGCTGCTGGTTAATACCAAGAAGTGCAGGGGCGAAAAAGCGAGTTCCCGACGATCACAAATTGGGACATACCAGCTAAGGGAGAAAACCACAACAGAAAATCATCGATCCCCAGGATTACTGGAGGTTGGGCGTGTGGTTAACATCTCTACCCTGTAAAAACAAATACGTTCAGAAACCCAACATGCTTGGACCAATGCAAAGGAAAATGGACTTCAGAATAGGCACATGGAATGTCAATGATATGAGGATGGTATTAAGGAAGATGCTGCAAACCTACTAAAATGCCGCAACTGGAGACTTACTGCGAAAAATAGAAATGATTGGAGGCAGAAGTTAAGGGAGGTCAAAGCTCGAATTTGAGCCAATCAGTCATTGGATGGATTGATGATATATGTTCTTCTTCTTCCTCTACGCATGAAAGCTGGCAGCTTGTTGCGTGTTCATTCACTACAGGTCCGGGGTATGGTGATGTCCTTCCATCGTAGTTGTGGTCGTCCTAAAGGCATTTTCTGCTGAGGTGTCCAGTCACGTACTTTCTTCACTAATCTACTATTCTCCATTCTATCTATGTGATCGTTCCAGTTTAGTCTTCTATCATTTATCCAGAGGTTTATAGGTTCAATTTCACATTCTTCTCTAATAACAGAGCTGCGAATTTTCTCTCTAAGCTATTTTCCTACGATTTTCCTTGAAACTTTCATTTCGGTTGTTTCATTGATTTTTTTTTTGTTTTTTGAGTTTCTGTTCGGCATTCACAACCATATGTTAGAACCGGTCTTATGACAGATTTGTAAATTCTTACTTTTGTATCTATTCTTAAATTTTTATTTTTCCAAACAGTATTGTTTAAACATTCCGATATTTTGTTTGTATTATTTGCCTGATGGAGGATTTCATCTGTTATCCTGTTGCTGCTATTAATTTCTACTCCTAAATATTTGAATTTCACGACTTGTTCTATATTTTTCCTTCTATTTCTAATTTAATACGTCGTGGGTCCTTGGATATTGCCATTGATTTGGTTTTATTTGTTGAGATTTTCATGTTATATTTTTCTGCAATGATTCTAAATTTGTGCAATAGCATTTGTAAATCGTCTTCACTTTGTGCAATTAGAACTGTGTCGTCAGCATAGTTAATTATCTTCAGCTCTTTGTTACCTATTTTAATCCCTTGATATATGTAAACTTATATTATGATTATATATGTATATTATTTTTCTTATCTGTTTATATACTTAATGTTATTGTAGTTACTTTGATATAAGTGAGAGTATAGGAAGACCGTGTCATTAATTCAGAATGGGCAGTAGCCAGTGGACGTGAGGTGACAAAGTTCAGCCCAGATCATGTTGTCATCTGCACGACTGCCGCTAGCACACACACGTATTGACAAAGAGGGCGTGCTACTTCCCATATTACGTTACCACATCCGGTACAGAATCAGAAACTGATGGATGAAGCTACAAAGCTCACGAGACTCAATTTACGTTAACCAAAACACGACACAAAATTAATTGATAAATAAACAGAGATCAAGTTAGCTCTCACAGTAGCATCATATGAGAAAGGTCCAATACTCAAATCTCTGGAAAATGTTACCTACACTTATTTAGTCATGGGTCACTTTATTAAATGGTGATACATTGCTCTACAGTTAAAGGATACATGTGCTGACACAGTTATCGAGGCAATGGGTTGCAATTTCATTTCCAATAATTATTTTATTATTAAAATATTCACTTCAGGCTAGTTCCTTGTTCGTTTGAAAAAATGTGCAATTCTAAAAGTCGTAGAATGAAATATAACGTGGATTGATGGTGGTTTGAGCAGCATGAGGAGAAATGATTGGACGGAGAAGATTGGAATGACAGATGTGAAGGAGAATGACAGTAGATTAATTGGGCGCAGGAACATGTTGTGAAACCTGCTAAACATATTCACATAATAATTAATAACAAACGAAGTATCAATGAATTTGTAGTAAGCACTGTTCAAGAGAGGACCGCCAATCGCGTGGTTCAGAATACATGTTGTAAGTTCTATGTGGAACATAAATCGTACAGAATTAGGAAACATGAAAATAATGTAAAAAGGGAGAAGAATGACAGCAACAACTATGGACATAACGAATATTTTGGCTCATAGGACAATCCTGAGTTCAAATCCTTATGTCGAGTTACATTGTGAGTAATTAGGAATATTATTTAAAATCTTGGGATTGTTATTATAGAGCGTTTTCATCTTATTTTAAACTATTTAAAATTATTAAATAGGTCAAATGAAGGTTAAGGACTAAGATTATTGTAGTGAATTAAATAGTTCTTAATGAATTCAATTATTTTCGAAAACTCAAACAAATGGACAAATTAAAAAAAAACTATCCTAAAAATCTAAAATTTACGAGCAAGTGTATTAAGTTATTAATAAATGTAGACATATATAGGGAAGTTCGGGTAATGTGCACCCTTCTATTCGAATGGACCCTGCTAATATCTTCTTTAACTGGTGCTTCCCTCGAACAGAAAATATTTTACCTTTATCCCATCATTTACTTTGACGGGTTCAAAAGGCCAGTTTCGGTTATTCTTTGTGGGAAGAAGGGTTTATTTGTGATATTTATGAAAATTACCACTTTAAAATTTTTTCAAGCTAAGAATCAATCCTTAATTTTTTCTATTGAATATTAAAAAGGTTGAAAAAATTCTAAATATATTATATTATGTAGATGCTGTTTTAATATACTGACGGGTTTGGTTTGATATTATGTGACATGGTGGCTGTATAAAATAATTAATCATAACAAAGGTATTGGGTTAATGTGGACCTACCACCGAGGACCTGGGTCCACTTTACACGAATACGTAATTTTATCGATGAGGATGCTATCTGTAAAAACCATTCACTTAATTCATTTTATTTAATATCGTTGTAATTTAATTAAACCCAAAGACCGTCGCTTTCTCCTGTTGAATGACATGTGAATGTTATAATCAACAACAATTTTTCAAAACAATGAATAAAAATCAACGCTTTTTAATTATGATCAGCCATACATATTTTCAGATTAATCTGTGGCTGTCTGTATAAATTAATAGAGTAAATAAACTTAAAAATAGACTAAAAGCTAAGATTAACTCTGGGGTCCAGTTTATCCGAATATGGAGATTAAAGTGGACCTTTCTTGTAATGTAAAAAAGTTTATAAATTATGAAGATATTTCCATATTTGAATAAAATAACAATGCTATTTCATACGAGTACTTACAACACTAATGATAATCACCGTAATTAATCAAAATTCAAATCCCTTTTTAAAAGAAGAAAAAAACAAATTCAAAACAGGGGATCAAATTTACCCGAACTCTTTCTCTTTTCTCTCTCTCTCTCTCTCTCTCTCTCTCTCTCTCTCTCTCTCTCTCTCTCTATATATATATATATATATATATATATATATATTATTAATCTAAATAGAACAGTATTTATTAATATATATATATAAGATCTATTAAACGTTATTTGCCATATACAGGGTGAGTTTTAATTACACCGACAAACTGCAGAGACTGATTTCTGACTATAATTGGAGGAAAAAATGTCCTATGAATAAATGCCCATAAATGCATCGTTGCCAAGGTAGATGGCACTGACGAATGACATTATTCTCCCGGTCCTGTTGCATGGCCTGCTAGATCACCGGACTTCAACTCCCTGGATTTTTACCTCTGGGGGCATCTGAAAAGTACTGTGTACGCAGAACCAATTCCTAATGTGCATATCCTTCAACAGGCTATCGGAGGGAGACCGGGACATGCGAAAGACTGAGGCAATCTATGATACGACATGTGAACGCGTGCATTACATCCCATGGGGGCTGGTATCAGTTGTGACGTGGATGCGATTATGCTATGTACTGTGTGCCGGGACGATTTGTTGTGATTGCACGCACATCTTTCAATTCCGGGCACATATTTATAGGACCCTTTTTCCTTCATTTCCTGTCAGGAATCAGTCCCTGAAGTTTGTCGGTGTAATTACCGTCCACCCTGTATAACAATTATCATATATGAACTTAAATAGATATAAATAATTATATAGGTAGATTTATATTCTTATAATCCACTTAAATTTTAAATATCATTATTTTTGCAAAGTCGTGAAATTAAATGTGATTTGGAATTTTACTACCATGAACCATTTTCGATTTCATGAATAGGCCTAATTAAGAACAATGTCTATTGTATTAGCACAAGACATATGAATCGAGCGAGTTGGTTTAACGTAATGTTTGAGGCTCGTATTCTGTAAATCTCAGGTTCAAACCACGGTGCCGAACAACCTGAAACTTTTTCTTGGTTTTCCTCACTCGTCAAGGATAATGCTGGGTTGTAATTTTATTGTCATGACCCATTTGCTACATTTCATAATATAACCTTAAATATAATAAATAGATAGTTATGAGCTTAGATGCTATAATGTACCGTATATAAATAAGCGAAATTAAAAAGACGCATGGATAGATATACATAGCCAACTTGGTAAATGTCAAAAAACCTCGACGTGATATGAACAATTACTCATTCAAGCTTCTCAAAATAAAACTGAAAAAAAAACAAATATCAGTGAACACGTAAAAGCATATGACTACATACAACATACTAACGCAAGATATTGTTATAAATTTTCAACTACCAATAATAATCGCATTGGTTGCCACTGCTGATCCCAGTTGCATATGACTTAAATTCCAGCGTCTAAAAAATGGAAATTTGATTACCTATATAAGATTTTCGCCATATGTAGGATTATTATGGATATTTAATTTAATTGGATCACATCAAATTCAGAGAACCACACACTCACTCGGATGCTTATTATCGCCTCACTCTGATGGTTAACTGTTATTTAAAAGCGAGTGCCGCGCGGCAATGCTTGACATGCGGTGTTGTCACGTTTCTCACAGCGCTATGGGCGTTTATTACACAAGGGCAGAAAACGTTGATTATTTAGGTTATTATTTAATTTTTATGTTATTACTTGGTATTGTTTAACTTTCACAATGAAAATTAAATTTATATATGTATTTATTTATTAAATAATTTAATTCCAACATTATAAGTTATAGCCTGTAGGTCTACATATTTTTAATATTCATACATCATGCTGAAATTTACATATTATTATTATTATTATTATTATTATTATTATTATTATTATTATTATTATTATTATTATTATTATTATTATTATTATTAACCGTTCAGTCTGAAACATTTTCCCATGGCCGCCACATGTTGAAATCGCTTATATGTTTAACTAATAAAATATGTAGATATTGTATTATTATTCGAGCTACATATCACAATAGATCACTGATAATAATTATATCACTAATTACGATATACATTTTTATAACTGGGTCGAAAGCTCCACGTCGTTCCGAGTTTTTAGTGAAACTGAGGGAAGAATAGCAATGTGGCAACATCATGGTACTCGCGGTACTCGGGATCTTTGTATTTTAATAACATATAACAGCTGCTGGGAAGCAAAGCGAGCCGCTTGTTAAGCATCACAGTGAGGCTATAATAACAGTTTATATAAAAGCGGGTGCTAGGCGGCAATGCTTGACATGCGGTATTGTCACGTTTCTCATAGCGCTATGAGCGTTTATTACACAAGAACAGAAGACATTGATTATTTATGTTATGTTATTATCTAATTTTTATATTATTACTTGGTATTGTTTAACTTTTAAAATTAAAATTATATATGTATTTACTTATTAAATAATTTAATTCCAACATTATATAGCTTATAGGTCTACAATATTCAAACAACATCATGCTGAAAATTGGATACCTTGGTTCACTTGTATTTCGCTCTCAAACTCTCCAAATAAAGGCAATAGAAATATATATTATATATTTATATGTCCTTTATTTCGAGTGTTTGAGAGCGAACTATACTTTCTTACACGTTTAAAAGTAAAACCGTTATTGCAAAATGCAGTCATACATCTGGTTTCTTTACATTACAACTGGAACTTAGCTCAGAAGAGACATAGTAGACACCGAAAAAGACCCGGCTGATATCTGTTACCAATTTAACTAATTATTTTTGTGACGAATTTTAATTATTTGACGAAATAACTCCTGTTAATCTACGAAACGATTTTACTTCTCTCCCGAAGGAAGCCTCACTCAGCATTAAGTTATAAATGGGATGAGAAAAGAGACTAGTAGATTCCATGCTCACTCGATTGTAAAATGTGTTCAAGATTTAGAAGAAGATGGGATAGATATTAATTTTCTAAAGCAGACGCCAGTATGTTAGACAGGCCAATGGCGAAGACTACATAACAATTAGCTACATGGGAAACCAGATATAATAAGAAAAATTAAGTCTCTTAGACTGCGATGAGCAGGACATGTGGCTCAATGACTTTCAATGTCTAATAATGCAATAATCCAAATATTTCGCTGGAATGGTGTTTTGATCGATGTAGCATTGGAGTAGTGTTGCATTGTAACGTAGCAACGATTGAACGGTTTGAAATTTCGGATGCATAATTATCATTCATGAACAGACAGGTGAATGGAGAAGACTACATAACAATGAACTACATGGTCTTTATAGGAAGCCAGATATAATAAGAACAGTTAAGTCCCGTAGACTGCGATGGGCAGGACATGTTGCGCGTATGGGGAATGAAAGACGTGCATGGAAACTTCTTGTAGGAAAGCCAGAAGGAAAACGCCCAGTTGGTAGACCAAGAATGAGGTGGGAGAACAACATTAACAATGATTTGAGGGAAGTAGATTATACAGGGAATGATTGGAAAGCATTAGCTCAGGATAGGGATGTATGGAGAGCTTATGTCCGTGCGGCCATGAACCTACGGGTTCGATAGTGCCAGTGAGTAAGTAAGTAAGTATAATTATCATTCTGTTTCTGTAGTGCCGTGAGCGAATTGAAAATATTGGCTCAGGTTTTGGGATATGGAAGTTAGGTAAGTTTGAATACATTCATTACACAAGTTATTCATATTAGAATAAATACACTTCTTATTAGACGCTGCAGCTTCATTTAGTTGAATTCTTAAATATTTATTTCCAACACTTCCTCTCACTAATCCATTTTTTATCTTCAACTAACTAATGACTGGCGGGCGCTCCTACTCTTAATTAATGAATTATGATTTTTAAATTTTAGTTTCAGGTAAACTCCTACACCTAATGTTTTTAGAGCATAATATCAGCTAAACGCTTGCCGTACATGAAAATGTGTATACACAAAGTTATACGTTTCGTCGAATCAAACATGGTGGTTTGCTGAAGTCAATTCTAATTTTAGGATTTCAGGTACCCCCAATTAGAATGGTCGGATTTCGATGAGTTTTGAATAATATCTACTTCGGTTTATTTTAATAGCATATGCTGAGTTTCGTTGTTAAACAACGAAATTTGCGACCGCGAGACCGGATTTTTAATTTTCGTTTCAGGTGGACTCCTACATCTACCGGTATTGAGGCATAATAGATAGCGACTAGAGATGAGAATAGAGGAGGAGAATACCACAAGAAATCTTACACTACTAAGACCAGATAGAGGAAGACCGAAGTTGAGATGGATGGATGGAGTAGAGGAAGCTCGGTGTCCGGGATGGAGGAGAGCGTTGGACAGGGATGCATGGAAGATGTCTTGACAGCAGCCAGGGCCCATAAAGGGCTGTAGAGCTAGAAGAAGAAGAAGAAGAAGAAGAAGAAAGCGGCTAAACACTCGTCGAACTTGAAAACATGTATGTACAAATTTTCATGAAGATCTGTTGAGGGGTTTAAAAGTCACACACATGCAGGCTGGATTCTTTATTTAGTTTATTCAGTCTTGTAACACATCATTACCCCATATAATTTTAGGTCTGACTTGGAGCATAGTAGTTAAATGTTTCACTGGAAATGTTTTTAACAATAAAATTGTTTGATCACAAGTTCTGCATACATGGCCAAATCAAATCAATCTTTGTATACCCCTATGCAAATTTTTATTCAATAACCCAGATTGTCATTTTTATATTTGTGGTATTCTCTCTTGGCACTGGCGCAATTGTAACACACTTCTGAGGTTGGGGCGCCCGGAAGGCGGGGTTACGGCTGTCCTGATGATATGATGGGTGATGATGATGATAGTGCTGCGCCAGCAGAGTCCTTAACCCTAAAATTAACCTAAGGCGAATATGAATGATGATAATGATGGCTGTATGATTTTCGGGGACCGTTTGGGTCTTAAAGTTTCCTGATATTTGTATTACAAGTGATGAAAAATCCCGAAAAAAAACATCACCCAGGAAAATTGTCCTGACCGGGGATCGAACCCGGGTCGGCAGTGTACAGTTTTTAATTTTATTTTTTCAATTCATCATTTGACTTCTAATTATCCAAGGTCCATCTCCAATTTTTGCTGCTCGATAATGTTCCCAAATACAAGATGCCGCGTAAGTCAGTTAACCGAAAATGCAAATATATTATTTTCTGTAGGTTACAACTATACAAAAAAGAAAAAAACTACCGAGATTGTTCAAAGTTACCTCCATTGTTGTTTAAGCATTTATGACATCGTTTTAACACTGATTTTCAGATGTTATCACACAATTTCCCATTATTAACAAAAGTGTTTTCAAATTCCTGTTCAATCAAATTCCGTAAATGTTGGAGGTTTAGTGGTTTTTTACTGAAAACTTTGTCCTTCAAAATTACCTCAGGTAGTATGTTTTGAGATTATATTCTGAAGGTTCCGTATTCAAACCCCAGTTTCAACCAATCTGATTTTTTCCTTGCAACCATGTGCAGTGGTTAACCGACTTTATGCCGTAGCCTATCATCATCATTCGAAAACTAATACTTATTGTATTTCAGCCTTTTCAAGGTCACGTTTCGCAGGCATAAGCCAACATGGATCGTCCAGTATTTAGTATTCTTGGGTCCGAGTAGTGCATGATACGCTCTGTTGCCTAGTGTATACCATTGAGTTATTTGCATATAAATATAGCAGTAGTAGTAGTTTACTCAGAGTAGTGACATGGGTGTTCCCTATCCCGACATTCTTAACCAATCTAATTTACGCTTATTTCCCTACATATATCAGCTAGTGGTCAGCACATAATCTCAAAGAGACATCTAGTAGGGGATTAAGGTATTACTTGGATGGAGAAAGGCATATTATATTTTGCTCAGAAGCACTGGTTTAGACCTGAGGTTCTTTTACGGAACTCATGGCTTAAAGTTCTCTCAGAGAACTCGTCCCTTGGATTCTTCCATTCTAAAAATTCATCGGCCTCGGCCTCTCGCGACCCTTGGGGAAAGAGGCAAGTATTATATCCCCTAGATCACCGAGGATAAATATGAACTAAGATAATTAAAAAAACACAATACATAGAGCCCAGAATGTTGTTTTATTTCGTGACAATTAAAATACTGTAAGTAGGCTGGTTGGAAATACACTGAAGCTCCGCTTGAATTATATCATTTACTTTAGAACATGTTTTAGGAAAAAATTCCCCCATCATCATTAATTCTAACAGTTCCATGGTCTTGCGGTAATTTTCTGTACCGATAGAGTTTATTACAGAGACTCTTGACGTCTCAACTCTTTCAAAATATGTTAAAATGAAAGTATATAAAACTATTATTCTACCAGTTATATTATATGGTTGCGAAACATTGACTCTTACTTTAAGGGAGGAAGGAGATTACGAGTATTTGAGAATAAAGTTCTTAGGAACATTTTTGGACCAAAGAGAGATGAACAGACAGATGAATGGAGAAGACTACAAACAGTAAGCTACATGGTCTTTATACGAAGCCAGATATAACGAGAACAGTGAAGTCTCGTAGACTGCGATGGGCAGAACATGTGGCACGAATGAGGATTGAAAGACGTGCATGGAAGTTTCTTGTAGGAAAACCAGAGGAAAAACGTTAAGTTGGTAGATCAAGAATTAGGTGGGAGAATAACACTCTCTATGATTTGAAGGAAGTAGATTATATAGGGGATGATTGGAAAAACAATAACTCAGGATAGGGATGTATGGAGCTTCGATAGTGCCATTGAGTTAGTTAGTTAATGTTTAGTACAAGAAATGCTGCTCCCTCATTCGGCGTGCCCTCCGTGTTCTTGTAAAGTATGTGTACTTTCCAAAGTTTAAACATGCTCTACCGACACGACGTGTCCGGCTGGCATAGGAGACCTAAAATTAGTGCCTAAAAGGGAGAGTTTGACCCCCTAATTTGTGAAATTAAATTTCTCATTTCATGGAGTGAAAACAAATCATGCATAACCATAATTTATTTTGTGTATTTTGTAGTGTAATTTATGCTAATTTAAATAATTTTTAATGATTCATCATTCCAATATTTATTAAATACAGGATGCAGTGCCAAATTAAGGATAAGAAATAAAGGAAGACATTTTGTAATTATTTGCACAGACAGGTTCTTTTGAACAATTTGTTCGCTGAATTATCTACGAATAGTAAACTAAACAATTTACATACCTATTGTTATACAAACACTTCCATTTTTAAGACGGCTGATGTTGTGGTGTTTGTTAGGTGTAAATTCTAGTTTTCTAAACACGAAACTAATCCAATTTATACTATGAACGTTACAAAATATCAGATATATACAGAAATAATTCCACTTTCAATAGAAAAAGTGCAAATTAATTAAATCAGAGAAATTTAACAACTGATAATGATATATTTTTTGTCCGAGACCGCGGGTACGCTACTTCAAATAGATTGGGTTAATAGATGAAAAAAAAGACTAATCCAGCTAAAGATAGAATACTCATTAAGTTTGTTAACGCTAGGGGCGCTGATCTCCGAGTAGATTATATTTTATTCCTCCTCCGTAACAATTTTTGTTATTCGCCTAAGATTCCTTTGATATGAACTGACAAAAATTACCAATATGTTTGTCTTATTTCGCGTAAATCGTAAAATTCATAACAGATGGATATTGTTCTTGCTACCGACATTACTACAGACCTGTTGCACTACATATAGAACTCTTTATTATGATTTAAAATAAAATGCAAAAACTCACTCAATAAAATAAGCTACGACATTTGAACGTCGCGGTCCAACAATAGCATCGCGGTCACGTGGTTACGGAATGCATAATATTTCAAAATTTGTTTTGGTATAAAAATAAATAAAATTTCGCGTTCTTTTAATTTTAGGAAAATCGGAATTGCCATAAACACGAAAATATATCTTGTTTTACACGTAAATGAATAAGTGAAAGCGTTAATCGGGGATGAGAGTAAAATATTGTGTGTAAAATTTCGCTAAAATACGAGGTAAGTTAGTTCCAATTAAAAGATAAATCAAAGTTAGTTTGTAGAATTAGGTACTTGGAAAATCTCCACAACGAAAAACACAAAAGCAAGTCACTAATTCAAACGTTTTCCTTATCACCAACACGATAGACTCCTGTGGTCCATTCCAGCGCAGATATAAGCTCTCCATACATCTATAACCTGCGAAAATATTTTGCAATCATTCCCTCTGTAATTTAATTCCTTCAGATGTTATTATCCCGTCCATTCTTGGCCTTCCTACTGAATGGTTTCCACTTTGTGTTTTCTACAATAAGTTTCCATTCCTCTCGTCCATTTTTAAAACGTCCCAAATGTCCTGCCAATCGGAATCTACGAAACGTAACCCCTCATATTATATCTGGTTTTCTATCAAGATCATGGAGTTGACTGTTATGTAGTTTCCTCCATTCACCTGTCTATATGTCTCTGTTTGGTCAATATGCACTTTATTCACAAATACCGTTTATTCACAAATACCGTTTATTCACAAATATACAAATTTTCTTGGAGGCACGCCGTAGCGTAGTGGTTAAGGCACTGCGCTACAAACTGGAAGGTCGAGGGTTCAAGTCCCGGTGGGGTCAGGATTTTTAAACTGACCCAAACCTTCTGGTGGCACTATGGCCCTGGGGTCGACTCAGCCTCTAACTTAAATGAGTACCAGATGCTTGTTCTGGGGGTAAAGGCGGCCGACACGCAGGGCTGACAACCCGGCTGACATAAAGTGCTGATTGTCTAGAAAAAATGGGATCCTTAACATCCTACTACCCCAAGGGCCTCCCGAGGCCTGTATGGGAACACTTTACTTTACTTACAAATTTTCTTATCTCTTAATGCAAGAGATCTGTTTTGCATCGTTTTAATTCCTAACTTGATGAATCGCCATTTTATACACATTATTAATTTAACATTTTTTATAGAATTTGAGACGAGAGTCACCGTCATGTATAATACAGCATATATCATGCGTTTTCAGGATTGATCGTACGCATAATTTATTTCTGTTTGTTACTTGTTGGAAGTTATTTGAATCCAGACACTTCATCAAAATGCCCATAATTTGCTGTTGATATTTTGCCACATATAGGAAGAATAAATTATACAATAACTGTGAAAATGTCTAGTTTCGTTACTAATCAGTTATAAACTTTTATCTTTCTAGGAAACTATATTCGGAAAAAAATGTTGCAATGAAGAAAAGCAGTGCGAAAATGGAGGTGTTGATATTGAAAACAATAGTACATGGAAGTCATTTAAATAAAATATACTTTATGAGGAGGGAAAACTATAGAGGAACTGTTTGGTAAGAATATTGTAGCCTGGATGGTTAGAACAAATGGATGATTTCATTACGCAATACATAAGTTGATTGTATGGCAATTATGGTGAAAGCAGGTCATTTCATATAAATTTAAATATAAAATAATTTAATGTACATACATTTATTTGCATGCAGAATCATTGCTCAAGAAAACACAACTTCAAACAAAATCACATACAAGTTATTTCTATATTTAATTGAATATTTCTTGAAGAAAAAAAGACATGGGAATTAATTCTGTGTGCAGCTATCAATTTCCGCTATTTTTCTGTCACTAGGAATCGTTCATCCTTGAAGAGAGTTTAAAGGTGCTTCAAAAAAATGTAGTACAACACCTTTATCATACTGTGATACTTGAAAATGAGAGGTTTACTAGAAATGGAATATATAGTTGTAGATACAAAAATAATCACTTCACGTAAGCACATATTATTTGGCGTAAAACTGAATGAGGTTTCAGTTAAGGTATGTGCCAATTCTTGACTCACACAAGTTCCACATTTTGTCCAAAAGAGTCTTGTGGATCACAGTAGTACTAGAATGAATACTATATTAGTTTATGTTTTCTGGATCTCCGAGTGTTGTGCTGACATTATACCTTTCTTGTTTTTCAGGCTATTAAAGTGAACCTCGGATGAATTCATGAAACTCGAATGATCGTATATACTTCCGGGTTGACAGGTAGCATTGTACAAGTGGCCAGACACGAGATTCGTCAGGTATCTAGACCTAGTCCCTGCATGTAAAATCGGTATGCATGTACAATTGTGTGATTTTATTCATCATCATCATCATCATCATCATCATCATCATCATCCGTTATCATGACAGCTGCCGCCGTCTTCCGGAATCCAAACGCCATTCCTCTCTGTCCATCCATTGATCTTCCTCCTCTGATAATCACAGCCGCATACACACCTTCTATCCAGGTTTTCTTTGGTCTTCCTTTCTTCCTCAATTCCATTGGGATCCATTCCACAATATGTTTAGGCAATCTTTCCTCTGCATTCTTTTGACATGGACATACCATTGTAATCCTTTCTTTTCTATAATGTCCGGCTCCTCTTGTACACTCATAATTTCCCATAATTCTTTATTTTGATTCTATCCATTCTACATTTTCCAGCTCATCTTAAAACATCCATTTCTGTATTTTTTTATTTCTCTGGTAGGAATTTACCAAACTTCAGCACCACATGTTAAAATTCTCTGAACTATGGTTTCATATATTTTTAATTTTCTATTTTTTGAAAAAGAAAATGCTCCACCAAACAGAGCTTAAAACATTTATTGCTCGTTTTTATTTGTGCGCGATTATATTTTTAATTTCCACTGTGTTATCGCATGAATGGTCTAATTTTGTTTCTAAATTAGTGCATTCAAATACCAGGTTTTAGTTCTTCTCCATTCTTGGAATTTATATTTTCCATTTCTTCTCCTATACACAGATATTTAGTTTTCTCAATGTTTATATAAAGTCCCAATTTTTCATATTTTTCTTTTAGTTTTCTTGCCATATATTCTATGCCATCATGATCTTTTCCTATTAATACCTGGTCATCTGCAAAATTGAGTGTATACACATGCGTATTTTAGATTGGTGTGCCCATGTTTTGACATGTTTTCCTCCAGACCCTTAGTAATCTTTCAAGATAAATTTTGAATAGAGTTGGAGATAAACTGCAACCCTGCTTAAACCTTTCAAACAGTAAATCCCTCTGTGATATGATTTCCAACTGTTAGTTTCGAAATTGATTTTTTGTATAATGATTTTATAGCTTCTATTAATCTTTTAGTAATGTTTGAATTTTCTAAATTTTCCCAAAACATTTTTGAGGAATATTATCGTGTGCTTCAGTTAAATCGACAAAAAGTAATTGTAATTCTATGTTAGTAGGTTTTTTTTAATCATTTGCGTAATGCAAAATATATGAGTTGTGCATGATCTACCACTTCTAAAACCAGATTGCTCTTCCATTTCTTTATCTTGGTTTCTATCTCAACCTTTTTACTTTGTATACGTCCACACATTCTATTTAACATACTTGTAATTGATATGCCTCTATAATTTTCACACTTTCTCTTGTTTTCCTTCTAGGCATTGATGTTATAACAGCGACTTTCCACTTTTCTGGTACTTCTTCGCCATTTATTATTTTATTAAACAGTACAGTGATCATTTCCAATAACTTATGGCTGCCACTTTTTACTAATTCTATAGCAATATTTCCTGGACCGGCATTACTACCATTTTTTATTCTCAAATTTTCCTTTTTTTACAGTATTTATATCAATTTCGAATATGTTTCCTGTTAACATCTCTGATAAATCGTCATTTTCTTCCAGAAATTCTTTTTGGTCCCCTACTAAAAGTTTTGTGTAATATTCTTCCCATTCATGTGTCCCTCTTAGATTGAGAAGATTCTTATTTATATTCGATGAACGTATATTTGTTATAAATTTCCGCGATTAAAAAATGCAGTATTATTATAATATGTAATTATATTTCAGGTTGAAAGAAGAGTGGATGGGGATGAAAACCGCAAGTTACGTGAAACATCCAGGTAATATTCCTCTTAATTTTATAAATTTACAACGTAATTTACAATGTATTTGAGTATCTCGTGTAAGTTAATGTCATTTCATGTTTCCTAGAATCTGGAATTCAAGATTCTGTGCAGACAATCATCCTGCACATTTTTTATCTCAGCCATAAGACTCTTTTGGACGAACCGTTCTGAAACATTTATGTACCTTAAGTACAACTCTATCCAATTTACGCCAAACAATATATGCTTACGTGGGTGATGATTTGTGTATTTATATTTCTAAATAGCATTACAAAATTTCCCAATATGATGTATCACAAATACAGCAGACGTGCCATATGTTAAACTAATTTTGAACTATTTACGCCAAACAGTATCTACTTATGTGGAATTATGACTTCATTTTATTTTCATTTCCAAATTGCATTTCCAGAAAACCTCCCATTTTGGAGTAACACAATTATAGCAGACGTGCCATGTGAAGATGAATGTGGTGTACTACATTTGTATGAAGAATCTATGAATTCTATTCGGTTTAAATTGATGTCTAGTGACAAAAAATATATAATGACAGCTGTATTAAGAAATTCCCGTATTCCCGTGTAATATTTTTCTTCTTTCAAGAAATTTTCCATTCAATATAAAAAAACCTGTATTTGATTTTACTTTAAGTTGTGTTTTATTAAGCAATAGTTAGATGCATACGCAATTTGAACTGTAAGTGCTAATGATTTCAAATTCTTGTTTAAATATTAAGTTTGATTATCTTCAGTTTTCATAATATTTTGGAAACATAATTTTTTAAAGTGATTTTATAAATGGTTCTCAATGTTCTGTATTTCTAGTTCATTATGCCTTTCTTGGAATTTTTTAAAACTATTAATTTTTAATCTTTGCTTTTCAGAAGATAATAATTTTGTTAAAAATGTACATAAAAGGTAAGTTTATCAAACAACACTATGAAGTTGGTTTGACATTTCGTGTGGAATTAAGACAGCAAATGAAGATCTCCTGATATTTGTGGTCAGAACAGCAAATCTTGCTACTTGTTTTGTCGAGTAAATGGATCCGAGTGACTTGGCCATCCTGATTCTCGAGGGGGGATAAATATCGGAATCATCGAATGATACTGGAGAACTTCCAATTTTATTACTGTTATTAACTTGAATATTCTTATCTATAAATTTGCTATATAGTGAAACATGTTACAATATTTTTATAATTTTCAATTATATTTCAGGTTCAAATTATGTGGATCAACAAGAAACTAATTTTAATTATGTAAAAATCACAGAGAAGATCTTTGTATGTACTGCTCAAGGAATATGCACCTTAGTTCCTATATTATGTCATGTACATTTATAAACTACTATTGACGTAAATAATAACTAACTCACACTACCGAGCCTGTAGGTTCATGACCATGCTGATAAAATCTCTCCATACATTCTTATCCTAAGCTAATGTTTCCCAATCATATATTGGTATAATTAAATGTAATCATGGTTAATATTATTCCCCCATCTCATTCTTGTTCTGTATACTGAGATTATCTCATGTTTCATGCACTCTTTCATTCCCCATTCGTGCCACATGTCCTGCCAATCGCAGTGTCCGAGACCTAACCGCTCTTAATGCATCTGGTTTCCCATAAAGATCATGTAGCTCACTAATATGTAGTCTTCTCCATTTGCCTCTGTTCATCTCTCTTTGGTCCAAACATTTATCTATGAACTTCATTCTCAAATATTCATAATATTTTATTCTCATTTAAATTAAGAATCTATGTTTCGCATCCGTATAATATAAATGGAAGAATAACAGTTTTACATATTTTAATTTTAATCTAGAGCCCAACTATTATGTAATGTCATATCATTCAATGTTCCTAGAAACGTGTCCCTGTGTTTAAACCTTTGCCATGGATTCCCTGAAGTAATCCCTACCCGGAGAACCGAATGGGGGGGCTATTTTACTTCTGGAAAATTTTTATCCCAGTTCCTTGACGGTTGTATTTTTACTTTGAAAGATCGTCACTCTTCGACCAAGGCACTTCTTTGTCTGACTTATCTTCTTCCAATGCTTTAAATAAAGCATGAGTTTAAAGAAGAAAAAGGCTACACCTGTAAATTATTAGTAATCCAAATTGTCTTAAAGTAGAAAGAGCAATGCTATTTGTATCAAATCATATTCAAAATAAGTGACACGAATAACATAAATATTATGAATACATAAAATTTGTTGAACATCCCAGCGAAGTAGGTAATTAATATTTAAATTGAACCTCATACTGATATTTCCTGCAATAATGCTATGGTTAACTAATATATAATGTTTTAAATTATGACAATTAACAAGTTAACAGGACCTGAATTTGAACTTATCTTATTTTTTATATCAATGATCTACCTAGGCACATAGAATCCCTATAAACAAAAGTCTACTTCTTGCTGATGATGTTGTAATATGGGTCCCCAAACCGTAAAATCAAAGCCAACAATTAATTACCACATTCCAACAGACTAATACAATTTGAGAATTGGACATCCCAAAGCGTAATGAAGATAAACAGACAGAAGGTAAACTGTCAATTATTTTTATTAAGAACGAGAATTATTAACAGAAACATATGAAGCAAAATATTTAGAAATAACCTTTGACACGAAATCAACATGGAAGAAACATATAGAGAACATAATATATACAAAGACAAAAACAAGATTACCATTTTTAAAACGATTAGCAGGGAAAAAGTGGGGTTACAGCACACAAACTCTATCAATGTACATAAAACCTATCCATTATTGTGAGGTAATGCTAATAACTATAAAAGTGGAAAAACCTCATAAATTACAAAATCAAATCCTCCGCCTGATAACAGGAACTGTTAAAACAACACCAATCATTGCCTGCAAATCTTAACAAATAACCCAAGCATAGCATTTTAAATTAAGAAAACAACAACCATACAGTATGCATTTTTTAAAGTTTACCCCATAATAACTAGATTCAAAGAAAACCAGAAGTATGTTTGGAATCTCAGTAAACTTCTTAAGCATAGAACAAGAAATCAAACAGAAATTACAACTTCCACGTTCAAAAGAAAATATACAGATAAGAAACAACTCTGTAGAATTTTTGGAAATTGAATACAATCTTCATTTAATAGAAGGCATCAAGAAATCTGAAACATCCCCATTTATCCTAAAAAAATGTCACTAGAAATAATACATTTAAGATACCCTGCTCCTGAATGAATGAGCATTTTTACACATGGTTCCAACCTACCAAATGATGATGACACTTGTGCTGGTGCAGTATGCCCACTTTCATCCTTTAATGGTAAATTAAATAAAAATTCAACAACCTTTCATCCTTTAATGGTAAATTAAATAAAAATTCAACAACCTTTGATGGTGGAATTCCAGCAACTTACTTAAGTTTACAAAATCTTTGATATCACATCCAAAAGATTACGAAGATTGCAATTCTATGTGACTCCAAAGCTGCCATCCTTGCTATAACACGGGATACAACATCCACTATCGAATTTCATAAAATAATAAAACAGTTATCCCACGCCATGTCGTTCTTCTATAATACGGAACTGAGCTTTGTCTTTCATGTTGTGCTAATAACTCAAAATTGGGAATTTTTAGTCGTCACTCTTCCTGGAAATGAGCGAAATATATGTTCCTTCTGTTAACTAAATCATTAGCTGCAAGAAACCAAATATGGCAGTGCTAGAAAGCTTTTAAATTACAATCCCCATTCCTAATAGTTGGAACTTTGGAGAATATCTTTGTCATTTATTTTCAATAGCATGTACCAAGTTTCATTTAAAAAAAAACAATTTTGGCCGCTAGATTAATTTTTTAAAATTCTTGTTTCTGGTGATCATCAACTTCTAATGGTCTGATATTGCTAATAAACGAACTTTACTTTCATTTTCTTATTTGATTACTCTATGCCAAATTTAGTTCTGAAAAAATAAACATTTTTGCCACTAAAGGCGTGCATGGAAGCTTCTTGTAGGAAAACCAGAGGGAAAACGCCCAGTTGGTAGACCAAGATTGAGGTGCGAGAATACCATTCACTATGATTTAAGGGAAGTAGATTATACTGGGAATGATTGGAGAACATTAGCCCAGGATAGGGATGCATGGAGAGCTTATGCTCGCGCTGTCATGAACCTACGGGTTTGATAGTGCCAGTGAGTTAGTTAGTTAGTTGCCACTATAGCTTTAACACACACACATGTCATTGTCATTTGTAATGTCTACCTTGTAGGATAGGTAAAGATTTGTAAACATTGTTCAATAAATGTATCATGAGAAGAACCTCATTAGATTCATTCCTTAGGAATTTGATAACGATGTTGTCTTTTCCAATCACAACTTGTCATTTTTAGACATCGATTGTTTTCGAAATTTCTAAAATTTTTACATTTTTCTTAAAAACAACAAAACTATAGCCTCGGAACATACAATCGGGAAATTTTGTATTTAGACAAGATTGTTTGCATAGAAATCACGGATACATCCTGTAGACTGAATTTTTGCAGTTTTCAAAATTTTGAAAATTTTGGAATTTTTCGTAAAAACACGCTTATAATATACAATCGAAAAATTTGGGATTTAGACTGGATTTTTTACATTGGAAATCCCGGACATAATCTGTAGACTGAATTTTTGTAGTTTTCAAAATTTCGAAAAATTCGACATTTTTTGTAAAAACGCTAAGACTATAACCTTGAAATACAGGATTTGTCCAGGATTTCTAATGCAAAAAATCCCAAATTTTCCGATTGTATATTCCAAGCCTAAAGTCTTCATAGGATTGCTACCGAAACGGTTACCTATGCCGGAGCGGTGAAAGGCTATACGACAGACGAAAGAAGTACCTTGGCCGAAAGAGTAACGTAAAAATATAACCATCAAGAAACGTGGAAATCGGTTCCATTAGAGTAAAGTAGTCTATCATTCGGATGTCCCTGACGGGACATCGTAATAATACATAATAACACATAGTAATACATTATATAATGGAAATGGAAAGTTAATGACACATGAGGGAAATTTTGAAGAAGCGGCTGAATTCAAATACCTAGGAGCAATCATTAAATACAGAAATTAAACATATGCTCAAACACAAGAATAAATTCCTATGAACAAGAAACGTAAGGAATATAGTACTGGGGTATTGACTTATTATCAAATATGTAGGTTCATGGCCTTGCGCACATAAGCATCTATACATCCCTATCCTGATCTAATGTTTTTAAATTATTTTCTGTACAATCTACTTCTGTCAGATTATGATTAAAGTAACTCTCGCACTTCATTCTTGGCCTACCTACTGGACGCTTTTCCTTTGGTTTTACTACAAGGCGCTTCCATGCCCCTCTTTGATTCCACATGACCTGCCCATCACGTTCTACGAGACTTAACTGTTATTATATCTGGTTTCCCATGAATGTCATGTAGCTCACTATTATATAGTTTTCTGTCTTATATAATGGTTTCTATTTGTTAGGATCATTGGAGATCTGAAAAAAGTTTTCAGCAATATTTTCATGAGAACAACCTCAATAGTTTCATTTCTTTGGAATTCGCTGAAACCGATGTGAGTCGACTTAATACTGTTATTGTTTTTACCGGGAGAATACGGCCAATTAACATGTTTTCCTAATAGAGCACCTTCCCATGTCGTGAGGGGAGTTCATTTTATGTTCTTTTCTTAATGTCTATTTTTAATTTAGTGTTTTAATTACTCATGTTAATATGTACTAAGTGTCAATACACACACACCCCGTTGAATAACACTAAGAAATTGTGGCTGGAAGTAAAATCAATAAAACTAAATATATGTTCACACATAGTAATTCATTATATAATGGAAATGGATAGTTATTGACAAATGAAGGACATTTTGAAGAAGCGGCTGAATTCAAATACCTAGGAGTAAAAATTACATACAGAAATTAAACGTAGGCTCAATTCTGGAAATGCATACTAATATGCATTACAGGGACTCATGTTGACCCAACTTCTCTAAAAAAAAAGTTAAACTGAAAATATATTAAACTGTTATTTTCCCAGTTATATTACATGGATGTGAAACATTGACTCTCAATACATTAAGGAAGGAAGAAAAATTACGAGTTCTTAAGAATAACGTTTTTAGCAACATTTTTAGACTAAAGAGAAAGACGAACAGACAGGTGAATAAAGAAAACAACATAACAGTGAGATACATGGTAATAATGGGAAACCAGATATAATAAGAATGGTTATACCTCATAGATTGCGATGGGTAGAACATGTGACATGAATGGGGAATGAAAGAGGGACATGGAAACTCCGTGTATGAAAACCAGAGTGTAAGCGCCCAGTAGGTAGGCCATGAATGAGGTAGAAGAATTACATGAACCCTGATTTGATGAGGTAAATTAGACAGGGGATTATTGTAAAACTCAGGATAAGAATATGTGGAGAGCTTACTTGCTTGTGGCCATGAACCTGCGGTATTCAATGTGCCAGTGAGATGTGAGTTACTTTTAGCTCTCTTTAGAATCGAGACGCCGTAAAGAGCATCGTTGAACAAAACGTAAACTACTTGTGGAGAAGGTGGCAGCCGTGCAAGTCAAAGTGTCTCAGTTCAGGAGTTTGGTCAAGTTTATAGCTAATAAAAGGCAACAGAGCATTATGTCCACTGTACTTCTGTTCCCTCACTTTCCGAAGGAATCAAACTCCTGAGATTGCTCTCGTAAAAATATTTTAAAACAAACCAGCTACTTACTAGACCGGAAAACAATCAAAACAAACTAATATAGGCCTACAGAGTAACTCATCATCATCATGAACTTTCTAAGGTTGTTACATTATCCGCTCTTAGAGTGATCATAACATAAACAAATGCCAATTGTATCCTTCCACCATTCACGCCATAATCACAGCCTAATGTTTGCCTGACTTGTGTTTTGAAAATTTAGATGGCGACACAACAACAGATGACTCGACACCTTCAGCCATTTTGTTACATCAGAATGGACTGAAGCATGACTCAGATGCATAATTCATACATAATAAATTATTTTAATTTAACTTTCACAGGGAAAGAACACTATGAGGTTTAATTTAATAATTAAATTAATGTTTTTATTACCTCACCTCATATCCTTTTTCTTCTATACTGCAGTTTCGGAGCTTATCTCCATCGTCAGTAGCCTCTGGTCGACCGGTGTTATGTCGTTTCTTAGCTTCTAGAAGCTAGCCTAATCAAACAAACAGATAAACCAAAGGAACTCACAGTCTGGGAAAAAATCCATATCCAAAAAGCAAAAAAGACAAACTCATGAATTTTGAAACTCCCGCAAATTTTGACCTGATCCAGAGGTTCATCGGTCCACCGATAGAAGTAAGAAGGAAACCGCCAAGAAACGACATAACACCGGTCGACCAGAGGCTACTGACGATGGAGATAAGCTCCGAAACTGCAGTATAGAAGAAAAAGGATATGAGGTGAGGTAATAAAAACATTAATTTAATTATTAAATTATTTTAAGTTTGTAATTAATGATTAGGTATATTTTAGAATATTTTCTATGTTTTCATTCATTCACGAAGACTATCAAGTATATTTAGAGGACATATTTTATAGAACAAGTGTCAGATTCTCTTACTTAGGAAGTGTATTTGCAGAGTATAAGAGTGACATTGATTCAAAATTTAAAAAAAATATAATAAAATGAATGGGGTAATACGAAGATATTTTGGTAAACAGATGAGGACAGAGACAAAACTAAGATTACATAACATCACATCAAAAGCTGCTTTAAAATACGGAAGTGAAATTTGGATTTTAAATAAAAGAAACTCTCATAAACTTCAAGTAAGCCAAATGCGCTTCTTACGATCATTGTTAGGAGTTAATAGACTGGATCACCAAAGGAACACTATTATCAGAGGAAAACTTGGAGTAACAAGTTTAAATGAAGATATACAAAGATACCAACAAGAATGGAAAAATCATCTGAGGAGAATGGCAAGAAATAGACTTCCAAAACTGGCATTCCAATATACCCCAACTGGACATAGGGACCAAGGAAGACCAAAACATCGGTGGAAAGATCAAGACCATCTTCGCTAGGTTTACCGTACAGGCCACATGGCCTAAAACGAATTCGTTCATGATGATGATGATTTTTAATTCAATGAAGAAACCACTATTTCGCGTACTTACTGCTTCTATATCGTTTTAAAGTGTCCATCACCAATGAAGATCGAGCAGGTCACATTGTTTTGTTTTGATGGTCACTTTAAGAGCGGATAACCTTTTGGTCGTTTCTGCCTGTTCCTTTGAGAACTCAAGATGTGGTTGGTTAGTCTATCATAATTTTGGTCTTCTTTTACCTCGAAGTCCTTTAGGTTGATCCTGCAATGCTAATTTAGGAAATCGAGATGACTCCATTCTTTGAACATCTTGTAACCAACTGCTAAGAAAATTCTGAATTTCAACTATATTTTGAACTTTTAATTTATAGCGTGTATCTGTGTTTCTTTGTTCGTTCATTTTTGTGAATCGAGGAGTGGACATAAAAATCTTACCTATATCGCTTGCAATTTTGATTTGATTTCAGAATTTAGTATCCAATTTTCGCTGCTATATTCCAGTCCTGATTTTGCAGTTACATTGTGTAATATCAATCTAGTTGCGGTTGACATTGCTTTACCAAAATCTCTTTTTAAGACTCCATTTATTGCATTGTTTTTTTGTAACTTTATCTCTGTGTCATTTCTTATACCAGATATTAAGTGATCGAGGTAATTAAATTTATAAACTTGTTTTATCATTTTTTCCATCTAAATCTTCGTAAGTGTTTTCCACATGTACCCATAGTGTTCGTTTTTTGGAAGTAATTTTCAAATGGTACTGTTCGGCTATAGCATTTAATTTTAAGAATAAGAATAAATTGTATTTACAAATAAATGTTATATACAGTATTGACACCCGAATGAGCAAATACTCGTGCTCGGGCGCAGTTCATTTACATGAATAATACAAATAGAGTACATACATTTAAAGTTAGGGGCCAGTTTCATTTTTACATAAATTGACACGTACAAATAAAAAAAATAATGTAAAACTTATTGCAACCTATTCCAGCAAAAGAATTAATGCAATGGAGTATGATATACATAAAATAATATAAACCATATAATGTGATGGATTAAAACCAATAATACAGAAGAAAGTAATTAGTTATATATTAGGTTATAATAATAAGCAAAGATAAATGCTTCGTATTTATTATTTTAAAATGTTCATATTATTAATTTTTTTCACTTAATTAATTTAGAAAGATTAATTTAATTGCTTTTTTAAAACTAGTTGTGTTTAGTTTACTTAGCTCTGGGTTGGATGTATTAATTAATTATATGATATTCTCCCATTTGTAATTCATCTTCTGAGGTTGCAAACAGTACTTAATGGAGTGCATACAGAGTTTCATTTCTGGAAATCTGTATTCCTTGTCTAAATATCAATTTATGACTCTTTATTATGCTATTAATGTACACATTAAATAATACTGGCGAGAAGCCACACCAATATCTTCTCTGATACTTTATACTTTCAAGTTCTAATTTTTATTCCGGAATTAACGTAAAGATTTTGGATGGCTCGAATTAATGTTTTGAGTATTACTCCTTTTTCTAAAATTTGCCACAAGTTATAGCGGTTTATGTTATCAGTAGCTAATACTCGACGTTGCTACGTCTAATTACATGAAATATTAAAGGTTAATTAAATTGTATGGCATACGCTGAGACAAACCAAACATGGCGGCTGCTAATTTCATATTTCAGGTAAACCTCCACTTTTAATTGTCGGATTTCTCTCAATTTTGGACAATACCAACCTCGGTTTATTTATAAGGATATACTGAGTTTCGTTGTTACACATCGAAAAATGTGACCACTAGAGCGATTTTTAAACTTTTACTTCAGGTGAATTTCTACATCTAATGGTTTTAGAGGGTCTAATTGTGAATCTAAACCATCGACGAATCTTCTCAGACACACATAAAACATTTCATCAAAATTATAATGATTACGCAACGTTCATTAGGAAATAGATTTTTTATTAATGAATTCTTGAATCAATTCTCAAATATTTCCCCCATTCATTTCTTCGTGCAAATCGGCTTTGCAGTCTTTAATATTTTTGGAAGAAATGTAGAGACAGTTAGGAACCCAAGCTTCATCGCTTCCAGCATGAAGAATCATAATTATTTTGCCGCGAGATGCTGGTGCTTTCAGATTGCAGGCACAACATCCGTCATCTCAACCTTTTTTTAATATATCGTGGGCGCTAAATCTTGTTTCGTCCAAATATATGCATTTGTACCCAGCCGATCTCAATTGAGGTAGCCTATTTAAGTAGCGGTACCTCCAAGCTACAATTCTTACGGATTTCATGATTGTACGTCTTTTATATAACGTGGAAAACCTGAACCCTGATGATTTTATAAGTTCCCTGAGATGGTTTGCTTTATTGGCACACGTGTTGAAGTTTGATTAATAGTTCCTGAACTGTCGGCGACTGTCCCTGATCATAAAATCGGTAGATTTCTCTGCGAACCACGTCACATGTGAAATTGTCAATTTTTTTCAAACCACCGTCTTTTGGTAGTATGTTTCAGCGGAGTTTTTGGTCCCCTTTTTAACTATTTTACCAACAGTTTGGCTACACAGCTTCACTGCCTTTGCGGTTTCAGTAAGAGTCCCTCTTCCGAGATTTTTTTCTTTAATATAATCATAAACATTACAAACCAACTGCTGACACTGCTTACTAAGAGTCTGTTAATTTATGTTTCCTTGAACTATTAAGAGGTTCTTCCTCTTGTGTCACATTATTCCTAACTGATGGCTGATTATTATTGTTATTATTATTATTATTATTGTTGTTATTATTATTATTATTATTATTATTATTATTATTATTATTAACTATTCTGTCTGAAATATTTTCCCATGTCTGCCACATGTTGAAATCATTTATATATTAAACAAATATAATGTGTAGATATTGTATTATTATTCGAGCTACATATCACAATAAATCACTGATAATTATAACAATTAATTACCGTATACAATTTTTATAACAGGATCGACTGCTCCACGTTCCGAGTTTTAATTGAAACTGAGGGATGAATAGAAATGTGGCAACATCGTGGTAGTCGCGGTACTCGGGATCTTTGTATTTTAATAACGTATAACAGCTGCGGGGAAACACAGCGAGCCGCTTGTTAAGCATCATAGTGAGGCGATAATAATTTATTTAGGTTTCTAAAATAACAATATTAAAATGTTCACATTATATTACTTAATTTCTAGTATATAGATAACAATAATTTTGTACCCTGCAAAATATGACGAAATAATATTCTTACAAGATATCACTTTAAGATAAAACCGAATGTTTACAGCACTTCCGAAATAATGCAGACTCAGCAAGTCATACATTTCTACTCTCACTATATTTATTTCTCAAGTTCAGATTGTTATTTACCAAACAACTGCCTTTGAACAACGTGTGTGTTCATAACGTACCTCGCCATTTTACGTGCCACCTGCCACATTCAAATTAAAAACAAAACTTTTAATTAACAAGTTGGAATATATAAGCTTTTTTATTTTATTAGTGTATGTGTAACTATACTGTATTTAGTATGGTTACGCCTACTTGACGTACATTTTATGTTATGAGCTGGCGATGCGAGGTCAATGTCGGGGCCTATGTTGAGTAAATAAAATAGATGTATCCCCTGCTTACAGCACAACAATATTGTTATAAGTTCATAAGTTACTATCGATAGCTTTAAATTGCTTTCGATATTCAAAGTAAACAATTAGTGTAGTGTACATTGTACAAGTACATATTAGTATGATACATTACAGAACTACTAGCTCTAGAGATGATATTTTTACAGTAGGCCTATAACTTTGAGTTCGTACGTGTACACACAGTTAAACGAAACTATACGCTAATCAAAAGCAACACAAAATTAAATGCCTACTGTGGAGATCAATAAAGATAGTTACATTTAATGACGATATCTAACTTGTGGGATCATTAGCATAGCATCTCAAGTATGGGAGTAAAATGGCTGAAGAATTTTGTTCAGAGGCCTTTTATTTCTAGCGCGAGATTCTTCTACGTACCGTAAATATATGACACGAGACTCACGGATTTCCTACGCTCTGGAGGAAGCTACACTCAGAATTGTTATGTCCTTAAAAATCCATTACCTCCTGTTGAGTTTGAACCCGCTAACCTCGGAATCGGAGGCGTTCAAAGTAACCACCAGTCCACGATGATGATGATGATGATAATAATAATAATAATAATAATAATAATAATAATAATAATATTAGATAGATAGATAGATCATCGGTTGATTAATGTCTTTGACGTCGTCCGATTCCTAATAACCAATTTTATTGGTCCATCCAATCTCCTGGTTGTAGATGCTTCTCCTTCATGTATAAACATATTCCCCGACTCCAGGACGTTTTAGGTTTTCCTCTGCCTCGTCTGCCTCAGGTTTCCATTCCAAAACAGATTTTGGTAGTCGATCCTCTTCCATTCGCTGGACATGTCCGTACCATCTTAATTGCTGAGTTTTAATATAATCTAAAATAGTGTCTTCAATCTTCATTTTCTCCCTTGTAACTGAGTTCCTAATGTTTTCTCTTCTTGAAATTCTTGCGGCCCTTCGTATAAAATCCATTTCCGTTGCCAAAAGGTACTTATTTGTTGTTAATGGCCAAAGTTCTGCTCCATAAGTAATGATGCTTTTAACAATTGTATGATATGTATTCATTTTATTTTTATTACTTATATTTTTATCCCACAATATTCCATTGAGGCAAGCAATTGCAAATTTTCCTTTATTATTTCTGTTTCATATTTCCTCTTCATAACTCCCATTTATATTTTAATTCCTAAATATGTGATATCACTACAAGATTTTATTTTTTCTCCAGTCTCCAAAATTAAATTTTGTTCTGGTTCACCAATTGAAAGATATTTTGTTTTTTTTTTCAAATTCAAAATTAATCCCATTTTTCGTATTCTTCTATTAACTTTCTAGTCATAAATTCTAAATTTTCATAATCTTGTGCAATTAACAATTGATCATCTGCAAAATATAAGTTGTATAAAGTTTTGTTGTTTGAAATAGGAATTCCCATGCTTGAATATTTTCTCCTCCAATTCTTTAATATTTCATGTACATATATTTTAAACAGAGTCGGTGATAGACAACAACCTTGACGAAGACCTTTATTTATCGTGAAACCATGTGACAATTTACTGCCAATTTTAATTTTAGATATGCAATTGCCATATATATTTTGTATAGCTTTAATAATAATAATAATAATAATAATAATAATAATAATAATAATAATAATAATAATAATAATAATAATTATTATTATTATTATTATTATTATTATTATTATTATTATTATTATTATTATTATTATTATAACAATAAAATTATTGGAAGTGCTAGATGATTTTACGGTTTTTAACATAATTAGATTAAAATAGAGATTATTATTATTTAACGTAGGGAATATGCTAAAATGTGTTTACTCTAAGCATGTATTTGTGGTTTTTTTTCTAATAAATTCCGTCGTGGCAACCAACACCACTTGTAGGTCGGGTGGGTTGCCTTAGCTGTCAGGTGATGACGTACCTTCATGATGTATGACTGCTCGACAAAAGGGACGAAATCTCTTTACACGGGAACCCTGTCTGTCTTAGAGCGTCCTATGATTGATATATGACTTGTTCAAGCTCCCCTACTTTATTTTTATTTGTTGTCTTATAAGCGATAAAAATAAACTACTCCAAAGTGAAAAATCGCTTCTAAAATTTTAAAAAGTATCCTTGTCAGAATGCAGTGACACCGGATGTTTCACAAGTAGCTTGTTACGTAATTTTGAAAGTTTATCCAGATATAATAATAAACTTAGGAATATTTTCTGGGTCCCGTGACTCTGATTTGGTACGGAAACTCATATAGACAACATTCCCGGCAAATTAAGTAAGAGTTTTTGTTCTGGGGCAACCATAATAATTATGCAACAGAAGTTTTATTTTAGAGAATATATATTTTTTATATAAAATTATAAATTAACTTTTATCAATATTCAGGGTGTTACAGAATATTTCCGACAAACCTTTAGGAACTCTATGTCATACAAAAAAGATAACTTTTTGCAAGAATCATATAGGCCTTACTCCCAAACATGTTTTTTGTAACCAATTCGTATAACACATAAACATCGTGTTGGGAACATATATTGTTCCAAAACGTTTGTCGACGAGATCTTATAACTCTTCATATGTTCAATTGCTTATTTTATGTAGACTATTTAACTCATGCCACAAATGCTAGTCAATGACCAATCACGTTTCAATGAATGTTGTTTTACACCAATGACAGTCGTGTTTCACATCGCTCTTTATCGATTTCTCTTTATCAGCTCCTGCTTTTGCGATAAAGAAAGCTCCTCCTTTTTAATGTTCTGAACAGGACAAAGCATTATTTTTCTCCAACAAATACATTTAATATAGCAAATAATGAAAAGGTTCCTTGATTTTACTGAGTTGTTTACTAAAAAAATAAATGAATAACCCGTAATGTTGAATATGATATATAGTTTGATGTGTTTCATTATTTCTCCACTTGGGTGCACTCTTACAATATTGCGATCTTATTTGGCAATAAATAATACGATCAAGCAGCAGTGAATGAACATAACCTCACATTTCTGATTTGGTTTCAAACATCGCCGGTTACATTAAATATATAAATATTTTAAAATAATTATAGTTAAACAATGATTTGTGAGCAAACAGCTTAATTTTATTCGTTAAATAGTCCTAACAAATGCCACTCTTGATTTCCAATTCTCTAGATAAATTCACTCCTCACTTCGTGAGTCGTGAATTTATCGATAATTTGGAAATCACTCGTGGCATTACTTGTGAAAAATATTTTTTCAGATATACATGCTGCAAACCTCTTCATAACTATCCTACCATAAGTAATACTAACATCAAGTAGTCAAGGACAAATGCCTGTTCCGGTCTTGTTTTCCATCCAGTACTCTACGAAGTGTACGATCTTGGCATCGTTTTCCAACTGGATTGTGTTTTAATATTAAATTCGAGAATCTTATTCTGGTCTTTCTTCCAATGTGCTGGTCTCCTTTTGTTTCTGGAGTAATATAACAACACATCGACATATATTTAATTGCATACAAAGTTAGTAAATCTCAAAATAATTACAAACCGATGTCCTTGAGTATATCCAATAACCTTTCAGAGGGCATTGCAATTATTTCTGTTTCAAATTACGAAGAAGTAGTTTGTTCTTACACCGGTCCATTCATCTCTCTTAGGTTTAAACATGTTTCTAAGAACTTTATTTTAAAATACCCTTAATCTTTTCTCCTCCCTTAAAATAAGAGTCCATGTTTCTCCTTCTTATAACTGTGAGAATAAGAGTTTTATATATTTTCAAATTAATTTTTAGAGAAGTTGGGATGACAAGAGTCCCTGTAATACATAACAGCATGTATTTTTATAATTGAGCATATGTAGTAGTCTACAAAGAAAATCATATATTGGAATTGTACGTTTAATTTATTCTGCAATAGAAATAATGAAAGAAAAAAAATAAAATTTAACATTTACAGAAATATAGAGTATGGGCTAATAAACATTTATTAATTTTAGATTTTGAAAATTATCAGTCTTCTTTGAAGTTTTACTCTATTGAATCCTAATGCTTGGAAAGGTATTCATACATAATTTTCTCGCATTTATTCTCATTCCACTTGTTTATCGAACTCTTAGACTTTCCTTTAGCACAGCTTCTCTTGCATGCACCGGTTTTCCTTCCTCTGCCCTTCTTCTGAGATTTTTCCTTCAGCTGCATTTTTTTCCTCCTCGTGATATTCTCTTTTGTCCACAAAGAGTCATTCCACGTTCTGATGTTCTGAGACTGTATCTTCCTCCGAATTCTAACGTTATCTTTCACATTCTGCTTCAAAACTTTTTGTAAACTAACTTTTACACTTCGCCTGATAGGTCCAAATTTATCGAAGTTTTTCTGTAAATAATCGGTGGTTTGATTTACCGTGGCCTCCATTTTTTTCCATTAACATTTTGATTGCTTCAATGACATGTTTCGTTAAATACATTATGAATAATCACTCACACAAAATTGAGAACGTCGTAAAATATGATTGTGAAATGTGTGTGTTACCTAGAAACATCAAACATTGTTTTCGTTTCAAAAATATATTGTTTACAATAAAGCTGTCTTAAATATACAATTCCTATTAAATAACAATAACAAATTGCGACTGTTGATAAATACCAAAAAAATAAATAATTACCACACGTAGAAATACATTATATAATGGAAATGAATAATTAATGACAAATTAGGGAAAATTTGAGAAGTGTTTAAATTCAAATACTGAGGAATAATTCAAATTTAAATTAAAAATTAATAAATAAGGGCAACACCCACACTCTATTGAGTAAAACTATGAAATTACGACTGGAAGTAAACATCAATAAAACTAAATATATGGTCACTCATACAAATACATTATATAATGGAAATGGACGTTTAATGACAAATGAAGAGTTGGCTGGCTTCAAATGCCTGGGAGCAAAAAATAAAAACATGAATGAGGCGTGCAAAAAAATTAAACAATTCTGGGAATACATGCTACTATACATTACATGGACTCTTGTCTCAACGTCTCTCAAAAAACGCTAATCTAAAAATATTAAAACAAAATGTTATTCTCCCAGATATATTTTATGGATGCAAAACATGGACTCTTACTTTAAGGGTGGAGAAAATATTATGAGTATTGAGAATGCACCTCTTTAGAACATTTTTGAACCAAAGTGAGATGAACAGACAGGCGAATGGAGAAGACTTCATAACAGTAAGCTACATGATCTTTGTAGGAAACCACATATAATAAGTAGAGCCTGGATTATTATGTAATTAGCTAATTACATATTTTATTCCTTAGACATACGGGAACAGAAAATTATTGCGAAGAATGGACATTGCATATTCAATTTTAATTTCACACATTTTTACATATTTTAGTGAATATTTCATACAGTACTACATAAAAGTAAATATTTATATATTTTTTTAGCTCTTTTTTTTCTTGTAATTTTCTTTCTACCTTTTCTACAATTATCAACGTACATATATTTTTCTTTTTGTGTGGTGCTTACAATATAAAAGTATGGTTAACAATTCTACGTAGTAGAGTACATTGGAACAACAGGAGCGAAACATATTATACGGAGGATCGCTTCTGAGTAAAATTAACAATATTCATTTATAATTATTGATTACATATTTTTTATATTATATTTTTAATTACATATTTTACTATATTTAGCTACATGTTTATGTCCATATTTCTCAATTTGATACTACATAAAAATTCAGGCCCTAATTAATATTAGCTACTATGAAGTGGTTATAAGGAAATTTCAACCCAAAATTAGCCTTGATGATTGAATGTTGGAAGACCTAGAAGACGTTGGGCTGATGCAATATGAAGTCGGAACGGGCAATTGCCTAATCCCTGGAGTGATGATGATGATGAATGAAAAATAAACTGAAGAAATCGCCTGGCCATTTTAGTCAGTACCGAGAATTGAATTCGAAATCTCCCGAAATACCATACTGAAAACCCATCACGTGAGCTCATTAGTTAAATAAATTTTGATTATGAGTTTAGGAAAGTAAACTATAGTTTGCCCTCAATCTATTGGAGATAATAATTAATTTAACGGCGAATTCATTTCATCTACCCCTGTGATTATGAGAAAGGCCTTGTCAGCCGGCATTCTCGTATATAGGGACTTCAGCTCATCTCATCTCTGAACATGGTATTTCGTTGGATACTGTTATGAATACATAGTTCTTTATATAGATTTTTTTATTGTTTTATAGATTATCTTAATTATTCGAGCAAAGTCGTTTGAGATGGACTTTAGACATTCAAGTCTGTTGAGATAGAGTATAGTTCAGAGCAAAGTCTTGTTGAAACTAACTGTAAACATCCCTACATTTAGTTCATTTGGAATGTTAGTTTGTACAGTTATGGGTGACTCGAGGTCATTTTGAGTATATAACACTTGAGAAGTGAGGGTCTCGTGTCTGTCTGTGTGTGTAAACGGCTGGAGGGTAAGTCACTGACCATTTTTCTTAATAATGTAGTCCATTTCTTTTGGATTTTGAATCAAGTACCATTAACATTTTTGAAACTATATTTTAGAAAAGGGATATAACATTTTTAATCATGTAGATTTGGTTAGATTTAAAAATTCCACAACTCCCTCTTCTCAACCCCCCCCAAGAAAGTACTGCAGTTTTAATATAGGCTTAGATTAGACTAGGGCTAGACTACTAAGGATTTATAATTATTTATACGTTAGTAATAAAATAGTTTAAAATAAGACTTCCTTTGTTTATTTCAAAACATGTAAACTGTACATCCTCATATTAACGCTCGGCTAGTTAAACGCTACCAGATTTTCCAAGTCCCGAAGGTCCTTTAAGCCTAATAAATCCACTCGGGTTCATAACAGATACAAACAGACGGTTTGCAATAAACCAGAAATTATTCCTCAAATTCCACGTAAAACTACAGTAGCAAAATTTGGACTTATTACAGAACGTGACTACCTAGCAAAACTTATTATTATTATTATTATTGTTATTATTATTATTATTATTATTATTATTATTAATATTATTATTATTATTATTATTATTATTATTATTATTATTATTATTATTCCTAACTTAATTTAGGATCTCACCGAATACGTGCTTTTACGCGTGCCATTCCGCATGGGCATTACAGAGACACGACCTGTAGAGAGAGGGATTTTAGACATCGGATCACACGACAAATGTTTTCACCCACAAGGACAAGGGCCTCTCCGAGGGAGTATCAGTTCAAATCAGGGCCTCCTCCGATACAACACAACATTAGGACGAAAAACAAATTTCACACTCATAAGTACCCAGTAGATAGGACTTAATAAGAAGAATATTACCTAACTCGCACTATTGAAACCGTATGTTGATGAATGAGCGGGCATAATCTCTCCACACATTCCTTTCCTGAGCTAATCCCCTGTATAATGTACTTACCTCAAATTATGGTTAATCTTATTCTCCCACCTCATTCTTGCTCTATCTAAAGAACGCTTTCTTTCTGGATTTCATACAAAGAATTTTCATGTTACTCTTTCATTCCTCATTCGTGTCATATGTCTTGTCCATTGCAGTTTATGAGACTGAACTATTCTTATTATACCTGGTTTCCCATAAAGAAACAGTAGGCCTATAGTAGTTCACGGCTAGTATCCACGTACCCCACTTTTAAAAATTAGCTCTGGAGGCGGAACAAAACTAGTACTTTTTTCTCTTGGACTCTAACAGGCCACAAAATCTTCAATCTATCGTTAATGAATCTGGCTACCGTAGAATGATTCGTACATGACAATTGCTGTTTATAACACTGACCTCTGTGAGGAGCTTACATAAAAACTTTTTTGTGGATGAAATAAGTTTAGGGCCTCCTAACTTGAAGTAAGTTTCTTCTTATTTATTCAGCCACATGTTGGAGAGCTTGGGTGAGACATGTGAAGTGTATTAAGTTTGAATAGAACACTGTATGAGCACTAGCAGCTTTCAACATAGTATATATGCCACACTGTCAGACAACAAAACTAGTACTTTCTTCTCTTGCACTCCATTAGGCCAGTTTATCTTCAGTCCATCTTTGGTGAATCTGGCTATCGTAGAATGATTCGTATGTTCTATACAATAAAAATGGCTTGGTGGGAGCTTCAGGGTCTAATTTTCCCACCGTCAGATTGGTCATAACATCCGTAGTCTCATCCACAGCAATCTATACACAGGAATATCCTATTTTCCTTCTTATTTCTTCCAAAATTTCTTGTTAGCTCACAAGATAATTCTTCCGTAGTGTAAAATCGTCTGGAATTGGCCGCTGACAGTATTTTCCCAAGAAAGAGTGATATTCTGGTGCCATGGTATGTTGCTCCTACCATTGTAGTATATATGTCTTTGAAAAAAAAAAAAAACATTTTTCGAACTAGTAGGCTCATGTTGCATTTGCGTCAGTAGAACTTGATTCCTAGAAGAATGCCATTGTATGTTCCTGTTGTGTAATGCACTTCGAATGTGTTGTTCTAATTGTGGTTTCATTGAATAGCCTATTATTTTTTCACACACTTGGCAAACTACAATGTTACCATCAGTAGTTAACATGTCCATTGTTATCCATGCTTTTAATTTTTCGGCAAGTGAAGATCCTATTGGCGCTATTCTTGAATCCCAAGTTAAAGTTAACAATAACCTTATCTGGCCTACGATACACACTAGATGGCTTCTCAGAGAAAGTAAATAATAAACAATTCATTAATTATATCAGAACGCATGTTCAGTCTTGTCAATCCTAAACAAGGCAGTTTAAATTGTACCGGCCGGTGCGGCGGTATAAAAGAATTGTGATATATATAAAAATGGATAGAAACAGGAAGTGAGTGCACTCAAGGACCCCGAAATAGTGAAGTGGAGATCGCGTTTAACTGCAAGGTGCGATTAATTAAGTCGCCAGATACTTTGACATTGCGTACCAGCTGTATCGAATAACATGTCACAGCTTCAACAATATATTCACTTTATTTCATTAATTACCGGTACTGAAGAGGAGATGAAGATATGTACGTAGATAGTTGTAGAAAAGCAGAAAGAAACTGAAAACAAAAAATTGTGCTATAAATGGAAAAAAAAAAAAAAACTTATGTAGTATTGTATGAAATATGTAATATTCACTAAAATATGTAAAAATATGTCAAATGAAACTTGAAAACTGCAATGTTAAATACGTAAATATTTTCTGTTCCCATATGTCTACATATAAATATGTAATTACATAAGAATCAGGACTCTAGTAATAATAATAAATAATAATAATAATAATAATAATAATAATAATAATAACAATAATAACAACAATAATAATAATAACAATAATAACAACAATAATAATAATAATAATAATAATAATAATAATAATAATACAAATCCACTAGCACTATCGAACCCGTGGGTTCATGGCCGCGCGGACATAAGCTCTCCACACATCTCTATCCTGAGCTAATGTTTTCCAATCATCACCTGTATAATCTGCTTCCCTCAAATTATGGTTAATGTTATTCTCCCACCTCATTATTGGTCAACCAACTGTGCGTTTTCCCTCCGGTTCCCTACAAGAAACTTCCATGTCCTTCTTTCAGTTACCATTCGTGCCACATGTCCTGTCCTACTCATCACAGTCTACAAGACTTAAATATTCTTATTATATCCGGTTTCCTATAAATATCATGTAACTCATTGCTATGCAGTTTCCTCCATTCGCCTGTCTGTTCATCTCTCTTTGGTCCAACAATTTTCCTCAAAACTTTAATCTTAAGTAGTCGTAATCTTTTCTCCTCCCTTAAAGTAAGAGTCCAACAAGTTTCGCATCCATATTATTATTATTATTATTATTATTATTATTATTATTATTATTATTATTATTAATTATTATTATTATTTTTTTTTTTTACTCCAAAATAAATAAATTTCAGACGGTGTGTGGAACAATACAGAGAACATTCAAAAATAAAATTAGAAAAGAAACCAAGATAAAAATGTGTAATGTTATGGCGGTTCCCACAATATTGTATGGATGTGAAACTTGGGCTCCAGTGAAAAGACAGAGGGATAGAATACAGACGGCAGAGATGCGGTTCCTAAGACAAGTAAAAGGATGTACAAGACTTGATAGAATAAGAAATGAGGATATAAGAGAAGAATTGAAAGTACAGCCTTTATTGGATAAAGTCACGAATTACAGACAGAAATGGATTGATCACATGGATGGAATGAGTAAGGAGAGATATCCATTGTTAGCCAGAAATTATCAAGCAAGAGGAAGGCGTGATGTTGGAAGACCTAGAAGACGTTGGGCTGATGCAATATGAAGTCGGAACGGGCAATTGCCTAATCCCTGGAGTGATGATGATGATGATTATTATTATTGTTGTTGTTGCTGTTGTTGTTGCTGCTGCTGTCGCTATCACTATTGTTATTATTATTATTATTATTATTATATTATTATTATTATTTTAAAATAACAATAAAATAAATCTACTGAACCGTGTAAGTTTCAAGTACTGTGTCAATTTTCATTATTATTATTATTATTATTATTATTATTATTATTATTACTATTATTATTATTATTATTATTATTATTATTATTATTATTATTATTATGTCATCCAATATTACTTCATTTTCATTTATATTTTATAACAATGTAATTATTATTTTTGTGTGACTGTAATCTGAGTTTCGTAGTGTGACTGTAATCTGAGTTTCGTATATTTTTGCTCCCAGATTAAAATTAAACATTATTATTATTATTATTATTATTATTATTATTATTATTATTATTATTATTATTATTATTAGCGTAAAAATGTTATGGAGTAACGGGTAAAATTACTGAGAAATTTGGTTTCCTAGTTAGGGATTTGTATTTTTTATTTCGCCTGCGGTATTTGAATAAACAAATTCATATACATTTTAACGTAACAAAATCAGCATAGAAATGAAATCTAATATTAGTAACAAAAATGATATTTTTTAAGATTAAAATAGCCTCATTTTCAAAACTTTCTCTGCGGAGAATAACAAATTTCCCATCTCTAGACAAAATCTCATCTTATAAAATGAGAGAAGGCACTTAGCTTTGCTTGAAGATATCAGGTAGCCAATATACAGCCCTGAACCCTTGCTCCTAAAACGACACAAAGAAAATGGAAGGAAACAAGATTAAATTAAATGGCAGAGGTAAAGATGCAAAAGGAAATTACAAGCAACAATTTCAGACAATGAATAAACTCTAACTGAATAAAAGGAACACTTTCAAAATAACGTCTGAAACTAAATATCAAGCTAAATACTTTCATTTCGCATTCTGCTTTTCTTTAATTCTCGATTTTATGGACAGGAAATTCGAATATAACTATCACGAAGACAATCAAATAATACGAAAGTCCCTCACAATTTAAAATAGTAGAGGGGGAAAATTACTGTTTGTGAGATGTAATACAGAAAGTTTTCATTTATTTCCTATTGCATTTAACTGCACGACCGAATAAGATGCCGCACTGCAAAATGTTTCGTTACTCCCACGTACGGCTTTGAATCACGACTATAATAAAATAAAATCAGATCTTCATTAAATCCATCCATAGTAATTCTGTCCGAAGGCAGATCATTCACTGCAATCATAGCATTTTCATGCTATGCTTGCAGCTTTACTAGGGAATTGTAGGTGTGATAGATTCCCGTTGCTTTCCACACCGGTGAAGGATGATGATGATGGCCGTATGATTTCGGGGACTATTTGGGCCTTGAAAGTTTTCCTGACATTTGTCTTATAGGCGAGGAAAACTCCCGATAAAAACCTCTGCCCCGACCGGGGATCGAACCCGGGCCCGCTGCGTGACAAGGCAGCACGCTACCTCGAGACCACTGCGGTGGACCTTCATTAAATAAATAACTGAATATGTCTATTGCTAAGAAAGATTAAGTTGAAACTAGGAAATTAATTTTAAACACTTTTTCGACACTATCTATTATTTTATATTGAAACGTATGAGAAGTACAGCCAAGTTTGTAGGTATGTTCAGCAATAGTTTTCAAGATTTTTTTCCAAAGGCCAAATTTTCTAAGTTTAAAGTTTTATATAACTACCTAGTATATACAACCATTGCATACCGAACCTATCTTAAAATTTCTCCCAGAGATGCGTTGTGATGTACCGTACCAAAGCCGGGCACAAAAAACTGCTGTTTTTAACTTCACGGCACAAAACTCGTAGCTAGAAACCAACAGTACAATCCCACTGCACGAAGCAGGTGGATTCCCTGCATGAGTAAGAAGGGAATGGAATGAGGCAGAACGCGGCGCCGACTGCAGGTACAGACGGTTATCCAATCTACCAATTTCTTCCCTACGATTTAAATGAGAGATCTGGCGCTGGATGTTAATGCCTTGCAGTTAAAAACGGCAGATAATTTTTTGACACGGCCTAGATGAATCACAACGCTTCTCTGGACGAAATTTCAAGGTAGGTTTCGGCATGGAAGGGCTAATAGTTCCCTTGTTAGTTATATTAAATTCTACAGAGTGTCCACAAAGTCCTGCTACCAAAACAATGTAACTTAGTTCGTAAACTATTTGGGATAGAGATATGCGGATTTTTGCAACGTATTCTACATATATCAAAGTTTTGTTCACATTTGTTGCAGATTGTGATTTAAATGATAATGACGACACCACAGGAAAAGGCCCAATGTGTATGGTGGTATGCTGAGTCTGATATATCACCAGTAACTGTTCAGCGAAATTTCTGCCGGCAATATGGAAGAGATCCTCCATCCAAATCATCCATAATTAGATGGGCCGACAAATTTCTAGCGATTAGCAATGTAATGGACTTGCCACAGAGTGGACGACCAGGTATGAGCCAAGAAACTATCGACAATGGGCAACTTGCATTTCAACTCAGACCTCAAATATCGGTTCGTCATGCTTCACGGGAACTGTGTGTACCAAAATCAACCTTTCATAAAGTCCTCCATAAGCGGCTGCAAATAGCACAAGCGTCGCTGGCAAGTGGCTTCCCTCGGCGTGCGGAATTTGTTTCCATGCTGAACGCAATTGACTAAGACAATGAGTACCTGCAGAGAGTGATGAAGCGAATTTCTTTGTGTCTAGACATGTTAACCGCCATAATATTCGGATATGGGGGTACTGATGATTTACCAGACTCAGCATACAACCACACACATTGGGTATTTTCCTGTGGTGTCGTCATTGTCGTTTAAATCAAAATCTGCAACAAATGTAAACAAAACGTTGAGAGATGTAGAATACGCTGCAAAAAACCGTATGTCTCTATCACAAATAGTTAACGAGCTAAGTTACATTTTTTGGTAGCAGGACTTTGTGGATACACTGTAAATATATCCCCATTTTGGCTTATGTAAGATTTTATAGGCTATATGATGATTTTTCGGTCTTATTTTACTATTGGTAAGACTTTTCATGGTCCAGCAGTAACCGGAAAACATATTGGGAATCAATTTGTCTTGTTATCTATTTGCATCGCGTAGGTTATGTTCTTGTTGCTCCGTCCCTTATCCATGCAAGTGTTGTTTACAGCGTTGCACTTGAAAGGGTCGGTGTAGGATCCGCTAGTCCTGGTTATCTCATTACATTTACTGAAACGATTTGTTTATAATTCTGAAGAGATATTTACAATTTTTGTGCATAATGTAATATTTGAAGTTTTTTTTTACAAGTTATTATTATTATTATTGAATTTGCACACAAAAAGTTATTTTAAAGAATATATCAAAAGTGAATGAACATAAAAATAACATTTAGGGTAAGGTTTCTTAATTCCGTGATAGTTTTTTTACTTTTCTGTGCATATGTAAATTATTAGATTATTAGATAATGCTGACAAAATATGTATACAGGAACATAATATGAATATTCCACGATATTATTTATCAAGTTCACTCGAAACGGATGTACAGTTGTCCCTAAATGCCTTATTCTTTTTCCAAGATAAGGATTCCTAATTAAGTGATATGACTCCTAAAGCTTATAAATTAAAAACAAAACTGACTTCGCTGTTTATTAAAGTTGATAATCAGTTATACAAATACAAGAATTTCATAAGTAATATCAAAAGACATTTTATATTTAAGCCTATTTCCCTATAAAAATAAACTTAAAATAATAATATGAAGAATGCATATGGTGATAAAATGTCTCCAAACAAATATGCCAGTCCTATTCTCTAGCAAAAAAATTGTCCTCTATAAATATAAAATAATAATAATAATAATAATAATAATAATAATTTATATACAGATTTTTAATATTTCCACATATTTGTGTGCCGAAAGTTTTATTTTTCTTCACCACTCGTATCTATCCATCCACTCCATGTCCTCCAGATCCTCTTGCTCTCATTCCTGTTCTTATTTCTTGCATCCATGAGTTTCGAGGTCTTCCTTTCCTTCTTCTTCCAGGTGGACACCATTCCAATGTTTTTCTGGGTAACCTTTCTTCTTGCGTTCGTCGTACATGTCCATACCAATTTAATTGCTTGTATCTTACATAATCTACTATTGAATATATAATAATCTACTACTGAATATCTAATATTCATTTTTTCTTGCATGGCAATATATCTTATTTTTTCTATTTTTGAACATCTTGCTGCTCTCCTGAAGAAATGATGATGACAATAATAATAATAATAATAATAATAATAATAATAATAATAATAATAATAATAATAATAATAATAATAATAGTTCACTACTGTGATCTGGGGTAACTTCGTTGCCTCGCACGCAGCGGCCCTAGGATCGATTCTTGGTCGGAAGAAATTTGCTAGATGAGATCCTCGAACATCGTATGGTCATCGTAATCATCATCCACATCGTATTCGCCTGGTTTAATAAGAATCACTGAGTGAATGGTGTGTCTTGTTTTAAATGTTTGTGTTGTCTCGGAGGTGAGTCTGAAATTGAGCTGATCACTCATCGAGGGAGCCTAAGACGTAAAAAGAATGTCTTCTTTACTTATAACTCTGAAGGTTATTAGTTTAATTCTAACTTTAACTCTTGATTCTCCCACGTCCCTGTGTGGTCAAACAAGTAAGTTAGAAATACTCTGCCGACATTTCGAGTTTCCTGTAAGGCTCAAAGTGACGTGGGGCATGTAAAAAGTACCACCAAATACAGTACGCCAATTAAAACGTACGTTAAAAGTTCCGTTTTTCCAAAACCAGATTCTCTATTTTAAAATCTCTGGCTTTAGCCCATAATTAATTTGTTAAAAAAGATTACGGTGAGAGACTTATATACGGTAAAGTATTACCTTGTATTATCTCTGGTGCAGTTTTCATCGAAGAAAACAAAATGTTCTGCCACCATCAATTCCAATCACGAAGGTTGTATTCACATCCGTTGAGAGTAGCTTCTCTGGCAAGCATGGTGTCTCGTTCATTTTGTTCTCGGATTGGTTTGGAGTATATCATAAGTTGGTGTGTGGTGTTAGCGGGTGTAACAGTCAAGTACGGAAAAAAATATATTAGAGGATCGAACAGAACCCCTTGAGTTTTCGAGAAATAGATCGTTCTCCAATCAAAAACTCGAGATTCGTGACTTACGGATCCCTTATACCTTGTAAAGCGAGACTTGGGCCAATGAAAGTCTTATTGCAGCCTGCGAAAATTCAAATAGTGGCTCCAACAATGTGGAGCGTTTTTTGCAACGCGTGGCAATGTTTTACTATAAAGATGGAATTTAGTTTAGAAACTGATATACAGCTAAGAGTTGACGAGGTTGCGAGCGCAAGGAATACATGACGTAATACTAGAATCATAACATTTGTATAACTTCCATCTTAGTACTACGTGTTTTAAAAATATTAGTCGCGTTTCTGGACGAATAAACCGCAATCTTTATAAACACTGTGATGAAATTGAAACAATATTAGTAACCGAAAAACATGGATTCATAACACAACTGTGCAAGAAAAAAGAGCACAAGTTCGTGAATGATTAATACAGTTCAATGCGTAGAATATATGCACCGGGGATTCACAGCGATAACAGCCCCCCTCTCTTCATATCCCGCTCGCCTTTTTTTATCTCCTAGTTGTATGTTTTATGTATTTCTTTTCTGACGGGGAGGAGCGTTCAGATAATTCGGTTCAGGTTTGCTCCGACAAAAAGAAGTTTGAAAACCCCTGTTGAAACAGTACTGCATTTTAAAATTTGCGATATGGGGAACTGTGATTGCCTTTAAACATTTATACTATTCGCTTAATAATGCTAAATCCCACAAATCCTGTTGGCGAATTAGAAAATAAAATATACGAGAGGGACTCAAAATATGCACAGAGGTATTTGAAGAAAGGTAACAAAATGCAGAAGTTTGATTTAGTCAAGCGTTACTTCAAAATGGGGACAAGTGTGTAAATAGAGTGAGGGTTGAAAGAGAATAATTATGAAAGTGAAGCACCGAGGTGGAGACACATATATATCCGCAGTGTTGGCAACACTGAGACTTTGGATTAACTGCTGAATGACGTAGCAATTCAAACCATCGTAAACAGTTTCTCATTTCTAAAATGGAAATCTCAACGCTAGTTGGTTGCTGTGCTTTTCTACACTCTCTGCTGCATCTTATTTAGCTATTATCATCTCGCATCCTCCATTGTCATTTCATCCTTATTCCAAGTTCAATTCTTCACGACACAGTTATGCCATCTGTCCATTGTTCAGTCTCATCTTACGCGAAAGCAATAAATAATAATAATAATAATAATAATAATAATAATAATAATAATAATAATAATAATAATAATAATAATAATAATAATAATAATAACAATAATAATAATAACAACAATAACAATAATAATTAACAACAATCATATTAATAATAATAATAATAATAACTTTAACAACAATAATTTAATATATCTATAAACATATTTTCAATGTTTACACATATTTTTGTGCCTAAAGTTTTATTTTTCTTCTTCACTCGTCTCTATCCAGTTCTCATAATAATAATAATAATAATAAATAATAATAATAATAATAATAATAATAATAATAATAATAATCATATTAACAATAATAACAATAATAGTTAATTACTAATAATAATAACTTTAACAACAATGTCCCGCGCCGTAGCCGAGTGGTTAAGGCAGGAAACCTTGGCGCAGAGCTACGGGACTTGCGCTGGTTCGAGTCTCCATGGGGAAGCAATTTTCTCCTGGTATTTCGGCCAGTATGGGACTGGTGCCCACCCAGCATCGTGATGCATTTGGGTGGCTACAATAAGTAGCGGCTCCAGGTTGAGAAAACCAGCTATAACGGCTGGGGGACTCGATGCTGCCACCACATGTCATCCCTACACTGGCTGATTATCATCTACCTCTGTGATTGACACATGTGGATGTGAGGCCAGCAGCCGGATGGTAGGCTAAGGGCCTTGTAGGCCTGTCGCGCCAGGAGTTTAACAACAATAATTTAATGTATATATAAACAGATTTTCAATGTTTAACATATTTTTGTGCCTAAAGTTTTATTTTCCTTCTTCACTCGTCTCTATCCATCCACTCCATGCCCTCCAGTTCTCATAATAATAATAATATTAATAATAATAATAATAATAATAATTTTTTGTAAGCCCATGTTTCCCTTAACAGAGATTTAGGCGCTCTCCCCCTACAGGGAAGAATTTGAACCATACTAATTTAGTTACACTTGTTTTCGTACAGATGTCCTTTGAGTGGACCGTGGTCAGCGTTCCGCCTCATACTGAAATCTAGGAAACCAAGGTAGCACTAGGACGGGGAAATTCGGTAAATTTTGCTTAGAGGCCTTTCATTCAGGCTTAAGGATCTTTTACGAGCCTGAAAATCTTCAGACTCGGGACCCACTGCTTAAAGTCCCTCCCGGAGGACTTGCTCCTTGGATTTGTCCGCCCTAAAAATTCATCGACCCCGGCCGGGGTTGAACCCGCGACCCTCGGGACCAGAGGCAAGGAGCATAACCACTAGTCCACCGCGGCCGATAATAATAATAATCCGATCCGATTGAGGGTCTTTCCACTTTTCAGCGGTTGCCCTTTTACGAGCCGGCTGCTGGCCCATCACATCCACATGTGTCAATCACAGAGGTAGATGATCAACAGCCAGTGTAGGGGTGACATGTGGTTAGCATGTCGAGTCCCCCAGCCGTTATAGCTGGTTCCTCAACCTGGAGCCGCTACTTATTGTAGCTACCCAATTGCCTCACGATGCTGGGTGGGCACCGGTCCCATACTGGCCGAAATACCATGAGAAAATTTCTTCCCCCATGGAGACTCGAACCAGCGCAAGTCCCGTAGCTCTGCGCCAAGGCTTCCTACCTTAACCGCTCGGCTACGGCTCCCGGCGATAATAATAATAATAATAATAATAATAATAATAATAATAATAATAATAATAACAAAACTAGAGAAAATGATCACTTTGGAAAATGAGTTTCAGCCAAAGAAATGTTATACAATCTAAAGTGTTTACCAGGTAGAAACAATCGCGTATGCTTAGAGGCATTAAAACTTCTTGAGAATATAAACAAACACTGGTGATTAGTAAATCGGCAACATTGCTATCTGGTGGCTCTGAAGTAACTACTCTCCGATCGAGTTACTGGTCTGCAATTACACTGCTGTGGTCTCGAGGTAGCGTGCTGCCTTGTCACGCAGCTGGCCCGGGATCGATTCCCGGTCAGGACAGGCTCCTGGGTGAGGTTTTTTCGGGGTTTTTCCTCACTTGTAAGACAAATGTCAGGAAGCTTAGGGCCCAAAGGTCCCCGAAAATCATCCGGCCATCATTATCATCATCTTCCTTCATCTGTGTGGAAAGCAACGGGAAGCTACCACACCTATAAATCCCTAGTAAAGCTGCAAAACATAGCATGGAAATGCTATGATTGTAGTGAAAGACCTGCCCTTGGGCAGAATTACTATGGATGGATGGATATACACACACACACACACATATATATATATATATATATGTGTCAATACTATTTAATGCATCTCAACTGTTACAATTAACTACTATTTTTAATTTAAAATATGGGTGTAAGTCTGTAAATACATTTTGATACGAAGCTGTAAAATCTAATTAATATACAAGTAGAGGCTAATATTGTAAAAAAAAAAAGTAAACGATAATTAAATTAACTATTCGCTGTATGACAAATACAATCATATTGGGCATGTGTCGATTTTATGTTACTTCATTCATAGTTTGATTATATTAAGATGATAAGTTGGCTTTGAATCCTGCCTCTATAAACATTCCTATATTACCTGCTTCTTTACAAATCTACTAAAGTGATGCAATATTCAATAACGTTAGTGCCTTCTTTTAACAAAAAAATGAAATGATGTCACATTGTAAAGAAAACTCCTAATATATATATTTTTTAATAACTTTATTGCTAATTTACAATCTATCTTGAAAAGACAATAAGTAAATTTGTTAAAATACATAACTTGTTAGGAGAATACTGCCCATTGACAGCACTCGCTCCATTATACAACATTTTATGCAAAAATGAAAGGAAGTTCTAATATTTTATTTCTTTTTAGTCTTCTTATTTCTTGACTGTTGTCTAGAAGATTGATTGCAAGATGATTAGGATGAACTTCTAGTCGCCTTAGATATCGAGTGCTGTACTTTTCTATTTCTTCTTTTACAGTAGCTATTTTTAAATCATGATGAATGGTGGCGTTGTTTACATACCATGGAGTAGCAACAATAAAACGGAGGGTCTTAGACTGAAATCTCTGTAAAATTTCAATATTGGAATTGCTGGCAGTTCCCCATAATTGAATACCGTAAGTCCAAATAGGCTTGAGTATAGTTTTATATATTAGAAGTTTATTTTCTAGACTCAGTTTTGATTTGTGACCAATTTATTATTATTATTATTATTATTATTATTATTATTATTATTATTATTATTATGCATATATGGTGAATATGTAAGTTCAACAAATTCTGATATAATCACTTATAATTTCGTATAAGAAGTGTTGGAACGAGTTTATTATTATTATTATTATTATTATTATTATTATTATCATCATCACCATTATCACTAACATCATTATCACCAACATCAACATCTATCTGCCACACTAATGGGTTAAAACTCTGGAAAGAAAAAATGTAGGGATGAAAATCAAGATTAAGTTGTTACATGGATCTTTTTATTATCGGATGTATATTTTCGGACTGAATTTCTGTATTATAGTATTAGGCCTATAAATATATGATACTAAAAAAATAAATTCCATCGAACTCCTTGGCGGGTAACTGGTTTAGAATTCTCTTAACTTATCAGACCATTGCTGGCCTCACACTCACATTTACCACTTAAAAATGTGCATGGTCATTCAGCTAGCGTAAGGTGAGATGTCGTCAGCATGTCGAGCCCCCTAACCATTGTAGCTGGCTTTCTCAGCCTGAAGCCACTACGTATTTTAGCTACCCGAAGTTTTCACGAAGCTGGGTGTACACCGGTCCCATATTGATTGAAATTCCATGAGAAATTTATTTCCCCGTGGAGAATCGAATTAGAGCATGTCCCGTAACTCTTGTCCAAAGCTCGATGCCTTATACCACTCGACTAATTCGTGAAATCTATCAGGTGTCAATGTACTACATTATTATTATTATTATTGTTAATGTTATTATTATTGTTATTATTATTATTGTTATTATTATTATTATTATTATTATTATTATTATTATTAATACGGGGGGCACGCCGTAGCGTAGTGGTTAAGGCACTGAACTACAAGCCGGAGGGTCGAGGGTTCAAGTCTCGTTGGGGTCAGGATTTTTAAACTGACCCAAACCCTCTGGCGGCACTATGGCCCTGGGGTCGACTCAGCCTCTAACGGAAATGAGTACCAGACGCTTGTTCTGGGGGTAAAGGCGGCCGTCACGCAGGGCTGACAACCCGGCTGACATAAAGTGCCGATTGTCTAGAAAAAGTGGGAGCCTTAACCTCCTACTACCCCAAGGGCCTCCGGGCCTGTTGTGGGATCACTTTACTTTTACTTTATTATTAATACGGGTGTACAAGAGGAGCCGGACATCATAGACATTATAGAAAATAAAAGATTCCAGTGGTATGGCCATGTCAAAAGAATGGCAGAGCAAAAATTACCTAAAATTGTTATGAAATGGATCCCAATAGAAAGGAGGAAGAGAGGAAGACCGAAGAAAACTTGGATAGAAGGGGTACAAGCAGAGGAATATCAGAGGTTTGGAGGAAGATCAATGGATGGACAGAGAGGAATGGCGTTTGGTTTCCGGAAGACGGCGGCAACTGCCATGATACCAGATTATTATTATTATTATTATTATTATTATTATTATTATTATTATTATTATTATTATTATTATTATTATTAAGTGCAGTCAACTCAAAACCTGTAATGGACAATTCCTGTTCCACCTGCACAATGGTTACCTTGGTAAGACAGTAACTAAGCGGAGATTGGGTAACCAATCCCAGTGGGAAATTAGATCGGTGAACAGAGATGGTGAGGTTGCTCCGTTGCAAACTAGATCGTGCGAACGATAAAGTCTAAGAAACGCCAACAGAAAAGTATGGGGGTAGATGAGACTCGACAACCGAAGTGAAGGTAACTCATCTAGGGGAAGGATACCCAAAATCAAACCATCAATGACTGGCTCAGCAAGCCACCTGAGGTTCGTGTCATGATCCTAGAACCAATAAGTTGCCTCGGACTAGAGACAGTTTATTGAAGAAGAACAGGTAAACCTCCTATGTTGGAAGCAAAAGGAGGAATATTGAAAGAAGTTATGTCTCTTGCTATGTCTAACAAACTGACAAGAAAAAAAGTATAGGTTTTGTTGTTGTTCTTCTTCTTCTCTTTGTTTTACGTCCATGGCCTGTTCCATCCAGAATTAAGATTCCCTGCATCTCTATTTTAGTCTTCCAGATGTCCTTCTCCCATTCTCTGGTAATTTATCTCATGTTATGCGCACAATTGTATCTGGTGTCATGTAAGGATATATCCATTCACATATTGCCTGAATATTTCTTCATTTCTAATTTGATATTTCCTTGATTTACGTACAGTATTCCTCAGAATAATCATTTCATTTGTTTCTAAAGTTTGTTTTGTTTTAACAGTATCTGCTCTTGTTTCAGAGGCATAGGTCAATATTGGGCGCAAGGCCGCTTTATATATTCTTGTGTTGGTATCTTTATTTAAATACTTGTTTTTCCATACACCATTCATACATGCAGCCACTCTCCCTGCTATATTAGCCTGATGTGTGACTTCATTATGTAACGAACCCCAGCTAATTATTTCCACACCCAAATAATAGAGTACCATAACCCGCTCAATAATTTTCCTTTCTAATTCTAACTTGCATCTTAAACGAACTTTATTCTAGATTTTTATGAAAATAGATTTCTGTAAGTGTCCACTACTGTGGTATCGAGATAACATCAGATTTTTTTTTTTTGTATTTGAATTTCAAAAATTTCAATTTCTTCATTTATTAATGATCTAGGAATTTTCTCTTTATTAATAGCTACAGGATTCATAGCGGTTATATGCATAGCAAATGCATAATGAGTTGGGAGACATTGTTTATTTAGATGTAGAAAGTTCCATCATAGGAAAAAAAGTAAAAGCTGAGAATTCCTTTGGAACAATAGAAGCAGTAAAAACTGTTCCAGATTTGTTTATTCACGTTTTCCTTTTGGAGGAGTAAAAAAATCAGGATATGGTAGAGAATTATCAACTTTATCTATAAAAGAATCTTCTAATTGGAAAACTGTAATTTAAAAAAAATTATAAGTTTTTCGCATTCTTGCAAAATCCCATTGTATTTTACAATCCTTTGTATATATTTTGGGGCATATTTCAATAAAGAAAAATCAATATTTTTTTGGGGAATACGTTTCATTTTCTTTTTTATAATGTTTTCTAAAGTTTTAATTACTATAGGAGCGCTAATTAAAAAAAAATTCCAGTTCTCCTGCAGTTTCTTATTTTTCTATATTAATGTAATTTTACTTTTTTTGTTCCTACATTTAATATTGCAGACACTTTTTTTCTATTTTTTTATAAAGAATTTATGTCCATTTTTAACAAATTTCTCTTCCCATGAAATGAAATTTTCTATAGCGTGCTGGCTTCTCTCGCAGCGGGCCCGGGTTCAATCCCCGGTCAGAACAAGTTTACTCACGTATAAAACAAATCTAAGGGAACGTTAAGGCCCAAACGGTTCCCGAATATAATCTGGGATTCATTATCATCACTATCACATTCACATCATTAGATTAAGGACTCTCCTGGCGCATCATCACCCATCATATCATTGAGGTAGCGTAACCCCACCTTTCAGGCGCCCCAACCTCAGAAGTGGGTTAGAATACGTAAATGCCAGGAGAGAATACCAATATCGAAATGACAAATTGATGACATTGAATAAAAAAATCTGTAAAGAACGTCTTATTTAGCAAGCTGTTGGTGTCATGAAGTATTTATGCTGGATTGTTTATTAACTGAATATCAACCATGTCTACTTTTGATCGCAAGAAGAGAATGAGTAAGTATCTATCCGTCAAGTGTTTCTGAAAAGCGCAACTTTCTCATCATTCACTTTGCTTTGATCGGATGTTCTTTTAAAAAAAAACGCTCTTCACCCATCTTATCATACCTCGTGTGTTCCAAGATTTTTTTTTTTCTATACACTCTAACAAAATCAAGGCTTTCATAAAAATTTCCTTTTATACATGAAATACTTTTTTTTAAATGTGATGTAATTTGATGTATCCTATACGAGGATGGATTATAGGAAAACAGTTATAAGCAGGGTTAAGCACCTGGAAGACAAGATAACACCAAGTGGCTTATACAGTTAACAAAATATAGGATGTTACTAAAACAACTTTTTCTTGGTGCCATCAATAATCTTGTAAGATTTTAATAATAATAATAATAATAATAATAATAATAATAATAATAATAATAATAATAATAATAATAATAGTAATAATAACAATAATAATAATATTTTAATAGCATGACAGAGCAATGTTGGACCTTAGCCTTTCCTTTGTGAGGAGTTACGAGACCAAGTTAATTTAGTTATTCTTTATTTATTTATATGCAGAATTTTAATGTTTACACATCTTTCTGTGCCTAAAGTTTTATTTTTCTTCTCCACTCGTATCTCTCCATCCAATCCATGTCCTCCAGTTCTCTTGCTCTCATTCCAGGTATCATTTCCTGCATCCACGACTTTCGAGGTCTTCCTCTCCTCCTTATTCCAGGTGGACACCATTCTAATGTTTTCCTGGGTAATCTTTCTTCTTGCATTCGTCGTACGTGCCCTTACCAATGTAATTGCTTATACCGTATGTAATCTACTATTGAATAACCAATATTCATTATTTCTCTTATGACAGTATTTATTATTTTGTCTAATTTTGAACATCTTGGTGCTCTCCTCAAGAAATCCATTTCCATCGACATAAGTTTTTGTTCTAAGTTTTTGTTGAATTTCCAAACTTCAGCTCCATATGTGACAGTACTTCTCACTATTGAATTATATATCTGTAACTTATTTTTCTTGGTTATATGTCTGTTCCATAAGACTCCATTCATCATTGCTATTATTGCTCTACCTTTATTTATTCTGTTCTTAACATCACTTTCTTGTTTATCCTCTGTATCTAATTTTACTCCAAGATACTCAAATTCTTCACATCCATTTATCTAAATATGAATGGTATGCGGTCAACATTTGCTTAGAAGCCTCTTTATTCTTTAAGGATCTTTTACGAGCCAGAAAATCTTCAGACTCGGAACCCACGGTTTAAAGTCCCTCCCGAAGGATTTGCTACTTGGATGTTTTCATCCTAAAAAATCCATCGACCCAGGCCGGGTTTAAACCCGCGACCTTCGGGACGAGAGGCAAGAGGAACATAGCTAAATAGTCTACCGCAGCCGACAATAACAACAACAACATAATAATAATAATAATAATAATAATAATAATAATAATAATAATAATAGTACTTAATGATAATAATAATAATAATAGTACTTAATGATAATAATAATAATAATAATAATAATAATAATAATAATAATAATAATAATAATAATAGTACTTAATGATGATAATAATAATAATAATAATAATAATAATAATAATAATAATAATAATAATAATAGTACGTAATAAGATTACTTGAGGGAATCCTTGGTAAATGTTTAATATTATAGTACGTAATAAGACTACTTGAGGGAATCCTTGGTAAATGTTTAATATTATGGACATATCCATAGGAATATGAAATTTTACGGCATTAAACAGCAGTAGGGCACTAGAAATAATAACACAGGAAAGAAGTAATTATCCTCTGTTAATATATGTGGGAAATAACACTAGGAGGTTTCTTTTAATTATTACTCAGTTGGATATTTTGACTCACCTCATATTTCTTGATTTACGTATATGCAGACCGGTTTCGTCGCTTGTGTGCAACGTTTTCGATGCATTCCAAGTGTTGCGTTGCGGCCGATTTCCGCTCCCTCTGCTGACTGACCGATGAATCTCCAAATCAAACTTTTTTTCTCTTTCACCGGGAAATTCAAAATTATAATGCATAGGCTAATTGAGAGAATTTCGCGATGTCATTTGAAAATCATGGGGATTTTAATGAAATATAGGACGAGAAGATAAATAATGCCAACAATAGGCAATTCCGATCAGCCTTAAGGGCTAGAGGCTAGTAGTCAGCGTTTCTAACTACATTTCATAAGGTTCCGGGTTAGATTCCTGGTCAAACCTTATGAATTGTCCTTAAATGGAATTTTTCATATGGTTGCCCATGGTCTGGAATTTAGATTAAGTTAAGTTTATTTTTATAAAATTGAATTTAATTATTGAGTAAGAAAGCTTAAATAATTTTATGGACTCTCCCCCCGTGGACTACCACCTCGACGTGGTGGGGGCGCCGAGTACTCAATGAACCAGACGACCAAATCGGGGAAGTTTTTAGCTTTGCTAACTTGCCGATTGGTTAGATGTGAGAGGAAAGTAAAAATAGTCCGCAACGTGGGAGACGTCTGCCAGAAGGTTGACATCGACCAAGACGTCTGCAACGGTCTACGAGGCGACGTGATACCAGGCGATCATCACAACGGCTCAAGGGGCGAAAGCAGCAACCCTCTCTAAAGGGTTAATACTTAGAGGAGCATGGATAGATGCTCTGAGACAGCAGGCCTGTCATTATCCTTACCCTGCACAGCGCTCTTAACGCGGTCAGGGGACATTTATTACTACTGATTCATCTCAAAGCAAAGGCCGGATTGAATTTCAGGATATGACCACAGCAAGAAATAAAGACAAAGGATTAGGGATAGCGGAGATAATTATAAACCAAAAGGGAGAAGATTGTTGGGAAGACCATTGAAGAGATGGAAGGACCAATTCGACCTATAATGAGATCGGAACAGGCCAGTGGGCTTAATTCTTGTCGTTGATGAAGATGATGATGATGACTCTCCTGGCAATTCATTATCATTTATCATCCATCTTATTATCGGGATAAAGTAATTCCGCCTTTTAGGTGTTCCATCTGAGAAATGATTTACAATTCCGCCAATTCCAAGGATTCTCTTTATATATTATTTTATCCAATACTGCTGTAGGCCTATTTATATAATTTCGCAGACTTTCACGGCCGGTATTTTTACTGTTTAAATCGTTCTTCCGCAGTGACGTCTGTATTCGTCAACTGAGGAATTCACAGAGGATAGGAAAGTCTCCTGAGGAGGAGTACCACAGCAGTAGACAAATGTTTTATCATAACTGGACCATGACCATTCAGCACAAGAACGATTTTAAAACTGCTATATTTGTAATATTTTCATTGTATTTGTACATTTTTTATTTCTTCTCGTCGATATATTGTTCTCTTTTCGATGTATGGTAATGTTGAACATTATACAGTATGTTGTAATGCGCATAATAGCTATAAACAAATAATGACATTGTAGCATTTGTGGCTTCTCATGATATTTTTTTTTCAAATGCCGCAGGTTTGTCTTTCGACATTCCTGGTTTCTCTCCCGGCATGGCGTACTTGTAACCCACTTCTGAGGTTGGGGCGCCTGGAAGGCGGGGTTACGTTGCCCCGATGATATGATGGGTGATGATGATGATAATTGGCGCCAGGTGAGTCCCTAATCCTAAGCTTAACCTAAGAAGAATATGAATGATGATGATTGCGATGGCCATATGATATTGGGGTCCTTATTCTCTTGTGAATCCAATTCAATTAATATGCTCAATCCATCCATAGTAATTCTGCCCGAAGGCAGGTCTTTCACTGCTATCATAGCATTTTCATGCTATGCTTTGCAGCTTTACTAGGGAATTTTGCGTGTGGTAGCTTCCCGTTGCTTTCCACACCGATAAAGGATGATGATGATGATAAGATGAATATGAATGATGATGATTGCGATGGCCATATGGTTTCGGGGACCGTTTGGGCCTTAAAGTTTTCCTGGCATTTGTCTTACAGGCGAGGAAAAACCCCGATAAAAACCTCACCCAGAAAAACTGTCCTGACCGGGAATCGAACCCGGGCCCGCTGCGTGACAAGGCAGTACGCTACCTCGAGACCACAGCGGTGGACATATGCTCAATAATTAATTGATTTTAATTAGTCTATTATTGATAAATACATTTAACCGGTATTTTTGAATCTATGGATTTCAACGCATTTTGCTTCTTTGGTGTTAGGTGAATCGCGAAATCCCAAGATAAATGTAGAATTACTACAAACTAAACTCTACGGTGCGACGGTCTAGAATATTATTGGCCTACCAGCCAGTGCTGGCCTCACATCCACATGTGTTAATCACAGAGATAGACGATCATCTAGCCAGAGTAGGGGTGACATATCAGCATATCGGGTTCCTCCAGCCGTTATACCTGGTTTTCTCAACATGGAGCCGCTACTTATTGTAGCTACCCAAATTCCTCATGATGCTGGCCGAAATTCCATGTGAAAATGTCTTCCTCCATGGAGACTCGAACCACCGCAAGTCCTGTAGCTCTGCGTTAAGGCATTTAACCACTCGGTTACGGCGCGGGACTTGAATTACTATAAAAATGCCTTATAAATATATTTCTCTTAGAGCATTATTTTATTTCCATATATCTGCAATATAACTTTCAAACTAAAGTTTCGATAAAATTTCAGGAATATTTATCATACAGTAATTTTGTTTTTTATTTATTTATCAGATACAACTTTGTGAATTGGACACGTTGCTAAGAAATAACGATGGAACTCGTAGCAGTGGTCAGACAATGCTTTGTTTTGATGCTCTTCTGTTTTAACGAAATTTACCACCTCTTACCCCTCTTCACAATTAAATACTTTCAATGGTTTCAAATCGTTCGCAAATAATTGAAAACTGTCACAAGTTCAAGCTAATTTCGAAAATGGCTTCATCAGTATTGAGGCAAATGTTTGACATTTACCAGAGGAGAATAAAAGCAGTAAAGTGTTGCTGAAATTCTAATAAAGTAACGATCACAATTTGTTGAGAGTGAAAGTATCTGATTTTGAAATCCTCTCTGCCACTTTTGCGTGTAATTACCACTCGAGGAAACTTGGGTGAGTTCAACAAACAAACAAACACAGAAGGGTTACCGTAATTTGATGTTTGTTTTGGAAACAAACTTTGGCTTTGTTCTCTTCCCCTTCCTGTCGCCCTCAATGTCATTGACAAAGAGCACCGAGGAATCCAACTCCGTGAGATATCGCCAAGTCATTGTTAGAAATGTCCCAGTGGACAAGACGTTCTGAGTAACTAATCTGTTCTTGTATTCGCTTAGGGGAGGTTTCAACAAACTGGATTAATTTGCATACTTAATCAAGCTAATCCTGTTCTTTAAACCCGTATTTTAAACACCAAATCTTTACATTTTTATGTTTCGAAATTCATAGGATATGAAAAGTTATACATTTTCGCATTAACCCTTTAAAAGTAATAATAATAATAATAATAATAATAATAATAATAAATTTTGGAGGCGATCGACAAGAATTTCAAGAAAGGGATAAGGTCAGAAACAGCACAATAAGGGAAATCATGAAAGTTAAAAAAATATTAGAAAAAGTAGAAGAAAAACGTTTCAAATGGTATGGACACCTCATAAGAATGGAAGAAGAGAAAATACCAAAGAAGATCCTTAATTGGAAAGCTAATGGAAGAAGTGAAAGAGGCAGACCTAGAGAACGTTGGATAGATGGAGTGAGTAGAAGTATGGAAACTGGAGATTTGAAGGAAGATGCTTTAAACAGGAACCTGGCGACAAATCACTTTGGATTGAAGAAGAAACACTGTATTGTGGAATATTCCTAATAAAATAATAATAATAATAATAATAATAATAATAATAATAATAATAATAATAATAATAATAATAATAATAATAATAATAATAATAATAATAGAATATTGATAAAATATAACAATACATAAGTAGTGCAAGCAATTCTCTTTGAAAAATTCTTATAGTATACCTTATATATATTTATCACTAACTAACTAACTGGCACTATCGAATCCGTAGGTTCATGACCGCAGCTCTCTCCATACATCCCTATTCTGAGTCAGTTTTCTAATCATCCTCTGTATAATCTACTTCACTCAAATCATGGTTATTGTTATTCTCCCAGCTCATTCTTGGGCATTATCCTCTGGTTTTCCTACAAGAAGCTTCCATGGCCCTCTTTCATTTGTTATCATCATTCAATATTGATTGTATAGTGTCGAAAATGTAGCGCTTTTTAAACAGAAATCAATTTTAATTGAGGACGACTGATATATCAGGCACTTATTTTAATATTTTAAATTTCCATTATCAGTTTGTTATTCTTATTGATATTATTGACGCTGTAGCTGAAGGAAGTGCGATGATTGGCTGCTAGAGGCGGGAAGATAACATCCTGTTACTAGACGAAAAGCAAACTTAGCTAAATGTAACGAGTTCTGGTAATTCCATCTTTGTGTTCCGCAGGAAGTAATTTTCTAGTACTAACAAAATTAGTTTCAATTACAACCCGCCGCATCAATTAATTTCTATTTATTTCACTCCAACAGCAGTTTATTAACGAATTGAAGACAACATAACCACGTGACTGTTCCATACACGGTACTTCAATTAAATAAATTCAATCCCTCTCAACAACCTTATTACGTTGAAATCACCACTTCTTGTTCGGGCAGCATTGAACTTATTAAGTCCTTGGATCGATGACCGCCTGTTAATATCATATGAGTTTCTTTCTTTTTTAAATTTAGTCATCCTGAAATCCCCGTACCAAAATCATTTTCTTCAAAAATAAGTCAAATGAAATAAACTTAAACTTGTAACAGTACAACTACTACTACTACTACTACTAACTAACGAACTAACTAACTCACTAGCACTATGGAACCTGTAAGTTCATGACCGCGTAGACATAAGCTCTCCATACATTCGTATCCTGAGCTAATATTTTCCAATCATTTCCCCGTATAATCTACTTCACGAAACGAGCAGCCCATCGTGGTACTGTACTACGATCGTTAAGTTTCCTGACATTTGTCTTATAGATGAAGAAAAACCCAAACAAACCTCACCCAGGAAACTTGTCCCGACCGAGGATTGAATCTGGGCCCACTGCTTGACAAGGCAGCACCCTACCTCGAGACCACAGAGGTGGACGTGGACATTAAATTAAAAGAGATTAAACTAAATAAATATTTGTTGTTGACATTAGGCAAGGAGAATTATCAGGAAAAAAACAGCAAGAAATGAAATTATATGTTAAAATAAACAATGAAGCCACGTATTGTGAATTTTTTCGAAAAAAATTATATCAGTTAATTAACGTTAAAACCAGACCATATTACACACTTCACAGAAATATGTAGAACTTTACTCCATTTGACGTTCATTGTGTACGAGAATGAGGCCAAGGTGATTATTCTAATGTAATGTGCGAAAAAAACTCCTATGAAAATATGTCATTTTCTCTAAAAACGCTGATGAGTTTGCGATTAATAATAATAATAATAATAATAATAATAATAATAATAATACTTTATTTATTCTGGCAGAGTTAAGGCCATAAGGCCCTCTCTTCCACTCAACCAGCACAAATACAAATAAATATTCGACAAATATAGATATACACTATACTAATTATAAACAGTTAAAGATACAATAAATGTAGCAATCTAAATGTCATGTACAAACAACATTTTATAGGGTAATAACAATAATGATACGATAATAATAATAATAATAATATAAATATGATACATTGTACTGGAAACATCAACTAATATATATCTTACACTGGATAATAATGAAGTCGAGTTTAGAGCAAATATAAATTTAGATTTCTTTTAAAAGATGCCAAAGTCCGGCAGCCCCTTATTTCTTGTGGTAGGGAATTCCAGTTGCGAGAAGTGGAGATGTTATATGACATGGAGTGATGTGATGTCCTATGTTGCGGTATATTAAGTAAGAGACTATGTTGTGATCTTGTGTTTAAGTTATGGTTTGAGGATAGATACTGGAAACGGGATGATAAATAATTGGGAATCGAGGTATGTAGGATCTTAAATAGGAGAATTAGACAGTGCGATTTTCTTCTCTCTTTTAGATGTAGCCATGACAATTCGTGGAATAATGGAGAAATGTGATCGTATTTTCGAACATTGTCCCGCGCCGTAGCCGAGCGGTTAAGGTAGGTAGCCTTGGCGCAGAGCTACGGGACTTGCGCTGGTTCGAGTCTCCATGGGGGAAGAAATTTTCTCGTGGTATTTCGGCCAGTATGGGACCGGTGCCCACCCAGCATCGTGAGGCAATTGGGTAGCTACAATCAGTAGCGGCTCCAGGTTGAGGAACCAGCTATAACGGCTGGGGGACTCGATGCTGCCACCACATGTCACCCCTACACTGGCTGATTATCATCTACCTCTGTGATTGACACATGTGGATGTGAAGGGCCAGCAGCCGGCTGGTAAAAGGGCAACCGCTGAAAAGTGGAAAGACCCTCAATCGGATTTTCGAACATTAAATATGAATCTGATACACATACTATGGACACGCTGCAGTTTGTCCGACAATCCGTCACTTATGTCAGTTAGTAGAAGGTCACAGTAGTCAAAATGCGGCATCACTAAAGTTTGGATTAAAATTCTTTTAAGAGTTGTAGGAAGAAAATGTTTAAGTCGCTTTAGGGAATGCATTATGGAGAAAGATCCTTTTAGATGTTTGTTTTACTTGCTCATGCCATTTTAAATTAGAATCTAAGTAAAATCCCAAGTTTTTAACGACGTCGGTATAAGGAATTTGTTCATTATCTAATATGACAGCCGGCATATTGCCATTGTTTATGAGGTGTAATCTTTAATATCATATTACGATGCGAGGTTGGGAAGTAGTTTTTACAGAAGCGAGGAAATATTTAAAAACCGAGCGATAGTGAGGTTTTTAATTTTCGAGATCCTGTAAAGCACTTTACAAACGTGCGTTGTACATTATTTTTTGCGGGATGGTACTTTGAAAATAATAAATAATAGTAAAATAACAACATCTTTGTTGGAAATATTTTGCGCTCATTATAAACAACTGACTAAGGTTAAGAGTGTGTGCAATGTTGATCTTGAAGAAGATTTCCGGGCTGTAGGTCGTGGTCTCGAGGCCTACAGCCCGGAAATCTTCTTCAAGATCATCATAGCAACTCTGGTCGTGAAAGCCTAAGTTAATAGATTAGTGTTGCAATGTTTATTAGTTGAAACAACAGGAGTCCGTGAGACCAATTCAGTGATATAATGACGGCAAGCACATATTTATTGTTTTATATTGTTTGAAATAAAGTTCAGTTCATTTACAATGCAGTGATTTATTTCGTATAATGTACATTAACATTACCTTTTGGATACTTTTTGTAAATACATTCCATGTAGTATACATAGAGGGCAGTGGTTTTACTTCCCACACGTGTGTTTGTAATATGTAATATTACAGTGTAGTTATTTTATTATAGTATAGTTATTTAGGTTGGCAGCCCCGAAATGTAGGAAGTTGAACTTTCAATCATGGTCGCCATTACTGTAACTACGAGAAAACGCAATATGCGCAAAAATATGTTATTTTTCTCTGAAAACATAGATGAATTTGCGATTAAAAATCAATAAAATATTTTTATTATACATACCGTGTATGGGACCAACAAAACTAATAATAAATTGTTATACATCAATAACTAATACAATCATCATAATGACGTTCGTAGTAAAATATAGATGAACTGAACTAGATAGGACATAAATTAAGTAAATACCATGATTCCATTGCGTTGGATTGGAAGCCCCAAGGACATAAGGGAAGAGGCACACCGACACAGACATGGAAGAGAAACATCCTTGAAGAAATTGCAAAGGAAGGGAAAACCTGGAGGAAAATGAAGAAGTTGGCTCAGAATAGTATCCATTGGCGACGCTTTGTGGATGCTCTAGCTCCTGATAGGAGATGATGAACTTTTATAGCGACAGCAATGCATAAAATTAAGTTTTGTGGTGATAACAATGAATCATTATCATCGTAACTCCAAGGAGTAGGTAATTGCCTGTTCCGACTTCATAATGCATCAGTCCAACTTTTTTCTGGGTCTTCCGACAACACGTCTTCTTTTTGCTTGACATTTTCTTGCTAACAATGGAGAAAACAAGTCAGTTGCTAGTAACGACACTTCAAATCTACAACGTCGTAAACAACAACATCTAGCAGCAGACACTCATCCTGCTGATGATGGAAGTTAACTTCCGAAAGGCCTCCAGATAACATTTTAAATACATATTTTAACATAGTTGAGGACGACGGCACCTGCCAACAGGCATATATTTTAATTTTTATCTTATAACAATTGATATCTCTCCTTACTCATTCCATTCATGTGGTCAATTCACTTTTGTGACTTTATCCAATAAAGGCTGCACTTTTAATTCTTCTCTTATATCCTCATTTCTAATTCTATGAAGTTTTGTACATCCTTTAACTTGTCTGAGGAATCTCATCTCCGCGTCTATATTCTATCTTTCTGTTTTTTTTGTTCTATTTTTTTTTTTCGTTTTTAGGCCAAGTTTCACATCCATACAATTTTGGGAATTGCCATAACTTTATATACATTTTTTATTTTGTTTAGATTTTTTAAATATATATCAGCCAGACTGATAACAATGAAATGATGTAAATTCAAATGTTTATTCTATTTGTTATTTGTTCTGACGTCTTTCAACAAGATGGAACTTCCCACATTATGGAAGGAAACTATGCTCAGGATTCTTAAGCTGTGAAAAAAGAAAATCGACTCTAACCGGGTTTGAAGCCGCGAATCTCAAAACCAGAGGCGCACATGTGGAAATTTACTGATTACCGTACAAACTTGTCGAGTTTATCTATGTTTTTTTTGCAACAAACTGCATTGCAATAAATTAGTTAGTTCCTGTTCCATAATATTTGTTATTGGTATTGTTGGTCCCGGACACCCTGTATTTATAGCAATGAAAATACTGTCCTTTGTGTAACGGTTAACATACCAGGGCAGTACCATACAAGTTTTTATTTCAGTATAATGTATAAGTAATAAAAATAAAATAATATATATCATACAATTGTTAAAAGCATCATTGCTTATGGAGCAGAACTTTGGCCATTAACAACAAAAACAAATAAGTACCTTTGGCAACGGAAATTGATTTTATACGAAGGGCCGCAAGAATTTTAAGAAGAGAAAAAATTAGGAACTCAATTATAAGGGAGAAAATGAAGATTGAAGACACTATTTTAGATTATATTAAAACTCAGCAATTAAGATGGTACGGACATGTCCAGCGAATGGAAGAGGATCGACTACCAAAATCTGTTTTGGGATGGATGGAAGGAAACCTGAGGGAAGACGAAGCAGAGGAAGACCTAAAACCTCCTGGAGTCAGGGAATATGTTTATATATGAAGGAGAAACATCTACAATGGGGAGATTGGATGGACCGACAAAATTGGCTATTAGGAATCGGACGATGTCAAAGACATTAATCAATCGATGATCTAACTATAATGTTCTGGAATGGTTTCCTCTGAGATTCGTAAGAACAACTGAATAGCTACTTTATATGAGATACAGTCACATCCAGTTAATAAAAGCGAGACTAAAGTTCAGAAACTACGCCACGTAAATCCTGGTATTTTCTGTTAGCCACTGGCAGAAACTACTTCATTTGTCTTGGCTCTTCGGAAATATTAAGGAACCAGATATCTTGAGAAAAGCTTAGATCCTGGTCAACAAGAGGCAAATGTACGGCTATCATTACTGTGGGGATGAGATATACATTAGATCTAGCGAAGATAGTGAAAGGACTTGTTTAAGAAGCCAGAAGCAGGTCTGCCAACATGGAGTAAACAAATGTAGACTGGAAGTTCGGTACGTGGTTTACCCAATGTCAAGAAGGTCACTAACGAATGGACGTTTAAACTTGAGCTAGGGAGAATCTCTAATTAGCCAACCCCTTCCATGTTGTCAAGTAGATAAAACCGACATGTGTCCCAGCTAAGTACCTTGTAATATGTAATCCTGCAAGCTTCTCATTTTAACTGCATTTCTCAACCAATCACTGGCTTAACAAAACAGCCTTTACAAGAGCTTCAAATCAATTCCAAGATCAAGCAAAGGATGCCCAACATTCAAATAGTTGTGAGTACTATCCTTGTATATATTAAATAGCCCTCCAGAAATAATAAAGGATCTTCGCATTTCACATTATAAAATGACGATCAGATCGGCAGTGACTTCAATCTCTACAGTTTCCACGAATATAGATTGTAAATTACAATAAGCTGCCATATTTAAAGAGGTTATACGTATATTTCGGCAGATATAACAAAAAAAATACCAAATGATGTTTCGGCTATTCATTACAAAATGTGACGCGACTTTTTTAATTTCTTCATAAACCTCTGCCAAATTTTATTATTAGGGTTCCACTTTACAAATATTTCCTACCAATTACAATTATATTTACATTTTTTCTAACGATTATTTCAATATATTTTTCTATGATATTTAACTACAAATACATCATAAATACGTAGCAGTAATATTGATTTTGTCGAATACTCTAAGACGGTTCCAGTGCAGCAACATAGAGTATGCACTAATTAACTGTACATGTATACTTCAGAATTTCAGAACTCACTATTTATTTTTGGGTATTGCATTCTTTCACAGGTCAGAGTGCTTAAATTGCGTTAGGTTAGCTTTTAAATTGGTCTTTGACAGGTTAGAGTACTTAAATTACGATTGGGTAGCTTTTAGATACCTGAAAGAGCATGTATATATTTGCTGCAAATCGTGATTCCATAGTGTAAACCGCTTCGTGTTTGTTGGCACATGCGCATGCTGTATGATTGGAACTTAGATTTTTCTTTTTTTTTTTGCGTCACATGTAAAGAATCCCCAAATTTTTTATCAAGCAAAATGAAATGGCGGAGAAACGGCTTGTCATTTTGCTATATGAAGGTCCACTTCTGTAAACAATACAGTGTTAGAGACTTGATGATATTGTTTACACTCTGTATTGAAGCTTTAACTGGTTTAAACATTACAGTTATAATTACCGGTATGTTAAAACGGCATTGTCACATGTTATGTCGATGACAATAAAATACCATATTTACCTGCTTATTAAAACATCAATAAATTATCAGGTAGTTCCAAACACTCAATAGTTTTAACAAAACAAATTTATCTACAATTCTGGAAAGTCAATACATTATCAAGGAGTGCAGGAAGGTATAAGATATTCGAATATAAAATTGTGACATTTAATTCGTGTTAACTAATTTAAACAAATAAATAATCACTAGTGATTAAAATATTGTCAGTTGTCGTGGTGTAGTCGCTAGAGACTGTCTTTTCCTCCGGCGACCAGGGTTCGATCAAGCAGGATAGGGGATATTAAATCTCCACTTTGGATCTAGGCGTTTGATCAGTGTTTGTGTAAAGGAGGGAATAAGGTAAAAAAGTAAAACGACTAAAATAAAATCGGAAAAAATATATACATATATAAGTTATGTGAAAAAATGTACTGTCAGGAAAGCGAGAAGTGATGTAAAATATTCGCATTTCTATAAATTAATTTCACAGATGTTTACAGAAAGTGACCATATTTATCTTGATTTATTTCACCATGTTCACACAAATAATATGCTACTATTAGAGCCTCCTTTTTCACACTTTATCACTCAGTTTTTTTACACTCGCTGACGGTTTCACTTACACATCTTCTTCGCTTCAAACTTAATTAGTTTTATTAGCTCACATTTAGGACACGGCTGGCTAATCAGATCCTCACACCTTATTATATGTGATGGCAGGAGCATTCTAGAATCTCAGTCTAGACCTCTTTCGAATGGAAGCTTCGAGAGCTGACTTTTCCAGAATGGAGACATAGATGCACGTGAAAATATCTCCGCGGGCTCACGAATTCGTTAGTCGCTACCTCACAAATCTCCCTTTACCATACAAGACGAGATTCTGTCATTGCGCCCGCCCGCGAAACTCAAAAGCCACCCCAACAATGTGTCACAGTATTAAAGATCAAACAACGAGTGTATATCATCAAAAAAATAAACACTATGCCAGATAGTTCAAAGAAGTCATTATAAGGACATAATACTAAATAATTATTTATTTTAATACATTTTGTCATTACGTAATAACTAACTCACTGATTATTCGAACCTGGAGGTTCATTGTCAACGAATGGCGAAAGTATGCTATGAAGAAAGGGCTAAAACATGAGATAAAGATGAATACTTCCGAGAAAATAACTTTATTCTTCAATGTAATCCTTTGAAATAGTATTCCACAAGAGCAAAGCACTTTTCTCTATTATTTATTCAAAAACTCCATTAGTCACGTATGTATTCACGAAAAAAAATTAAATAATGAGATAAAGATAAATGTTCTTCCTCTATTAATATTCTTGCATCCAATTTTTTTAATTCTTTAATTTTTAAGTTGAGTTTAAAATAAACAGGGATGAGCCTATTTATAATTTTTATAAGTGATTTATGTTGTACTATATCTTCATAAATTCCTATCCTGAACTAATGTTTTGCTATCAATCGCTTATAATTCATCTCCCTCAGATTATTGGTAATATTATTTACCCATCTCATTCTTTGTATAAGTACTGTGTGACTTCCTCTGGATTTCTTATAAGAAGTAGCCATACCCACCCTTTCTTTCCTATTCATGACACATGCCCTCCTTATCGCAATCTACGAGACTGAACTGTTATTATTGCATCTGGATTCCTATAGAGAACATGTAGCTCTCTGTTATGTTTATTCACTTGTTTGTCCTGCTTTGTTCCAAAGATTTTCCTAAGAATTTCTGTAATTTCTTAATAAACTATACGAGTATAATCTGCTAAATATATACAGTTTGTTTATGTAAACCTTATCTGCTGAGGACATTGCACTCTGTATCTTGGCAAATTAAATTAATATTTTATATTCTCTCATATTATATTTTTTATTGAAATTGCAAATTTGTTTAAGAATTGTATATTATATAACAGCCGAATTCAAATTTACATTTTATTTTGAAATAAGCTACATCCTTTGTGATTCAAGATCTTGGGTTTGGTTTCACATGATGGAATGGTAAATAATTGACATTACATTATGTTATACATGTCGACAAATTAAGACTTTTGACTGAAATGAGACACATTTGTGGAAATATTATAGTTCACCCAATAATGAATGACATTTTGTGAATATGAGATCGCATAATAAGAAAATGTACCATTCTATCTCGAAATAAATTATATTTAATTTTAGCAGCATCAAAAAAATTTTAGCGTTCTGTTGTAACTGTAGGGATGATATTTTCAAATAATTGTCATGTAAAATTAATCTCATATTATATATTGCATGTATAGTGGAATTATTAGTGAAAGAAGCTATCCGGAGGAATTGGAAATTTAATATAGGCTACAAAAAAAAGGCTTAGTGAGATTTTAAAGCATTCTAAAGTCATTCGTATGTCGACGCCGAGCTTTAATCTGCTTTTCATTAAAGGGAACGAGTGACGCAACAGACAACTGGAATGTCTTCTGTCGACTGTCAACTGAAATCCTTCGCGCAAAATGGCGTCCATCTAATTATTATTGAAAATCAATCGTTTCTGCATCTAAAATTAATTTTTTTTTGATATTACAGAATCAAATTGTAGAAATCCAATAATATCTCTTCAAATTTCAATTAAGGATTTAATTTAAAAGGAAATTCAATATATTTAACGTATCTTCGATTTTTGTAACTTATACTAATAAAAATTGTTTCTGTGATAAATCGAAATACAACAATGATAGACTTAACTTTTGTGTTCTACTATTTTCCATTTTAACGTTTAGATTTCCATTGTTTCGTCTTATAGTTGTTAATAGCACTTTTTACTGCTTATCTTTTTTTATATTATTATTACATTATTTGTGTAAGAACAAAGGTTACCCAGAAAAAAAAAACATTGGAATTGTGTCCACCTGGAAGAAGAAATACATGGAAGCAAGATATAAAAACTGGAATGAAAACAAGTCTTTTTAATATATACATTTACGACATTATGAAACAATGAAATATTATAACACACAAAGTCCTTAGATTGAACAATAACACAACTTAATTTTCGCCGATGATTTAGTCTTATTATACCACTATGAAGAAAATGTCCCAAATAAGGAAATTAGAAACATAATGGAAGCAAAAGAAAGCATAATTGGAAGAATTGAGAAGGAATTAAAATGCTTAGGCCATATATTAGGAATGGAAGATGGACGATGACCATTCAATTACGAGTATATCAATGACAACCGACCATAAAGAAGAAAAGAGGGAGACCAAAGTTAACATGGAAGGAAAACATGAGGATAGCAATGCAAACAAGATGGTTAAGCATTGAAGATGCACAAGATAGTAGGCTTTGGGAGTTTGGCATGGAAAGACGGCAGCAACTTTAAAAACTCGAAGATAGAGAGAGATGAATATATATTACAATTGGCTGCTCATAAACTGAATACAATATGCAACGATTATAATTTTAAAATTTCAGTAAGTAAAACCATGATGAAGATCTGTTACAATTGGCTGCTTACAAACTAAATGCAATATGTAGCGATTATAATTTTGAAATTTCAGTAAGTAAAACAAAAAATAATGGCATTTTGTGGAAGAAACACTGTGCGCGCAAAAATAACCATTAGAGACGAAATGATTGAACAAGTATCCCACTTTAAATATTTCGGATGTGATATCAGCTATGGATATGATAAAGATATTGAACATAAAACTCAACAGTTTCCAGCTATTTCTGGCACAATAAATAGGACATGGCACAATGAAGCCCACAAACAAACAATGTTAACATTTTAAAGAAAGAATGGCAGTCCCTGTCCTTTTATGTGGAAGCGAATCTTGGATTATCACTATCAAACAAAAAAGTAAAATCCAAGTAGCTCGGATGAAATTTTTAAGAAGAATAAAAGGGTGTACTAGAATGGATCAGATAAGAAATGACGATATTCGTGAAAAACTGCAGATCCTTCATAAAAGAAAATATACCTAATAACAAGAAATAGTGGAAAGAATATGTAGAAATAATGGAAGAGAGTAGATTACCAAAGAAAAGAATACATTATTTTTCGAGAAGAAGAAGATATATCGGACGTCCACGTAAGAGATGATTTTAGATCTATTAATGAAGACGGAACAGGCAATAAATGCCTAAACCAGGAAGTGAAGGAGAAGAAGAAGGAGAAAAATAAGAAAACAAATGAGAACAAGAGGACTAGAGTTCAAGGAGTGGTAGAATAGTGGAGAAGGAAAATAAAACTTCAGGCACAGAAAGATGCGTAAACATTCAAAATCTGTACATAAAAACATTACATATATGTAGACACCACATAGTGACACGCATAGTTATTATCATAAATGTCCAGACTCTTTTTATGTGAATTCTCTTTAGTTACATATCCAATAACTATTAAAACGCTGGAATCTCTCGCTCTAAACTGATCATATGACCACAACGTCGGTCTATTTCAAATGGACGGTGTACAGCAATAGTGAGGAAGCACGCTGTAGCATAGTTGGTTGTGGCAATGCACTACAAGACAGTGCATTGGTTCGAGTGGGGTGACAATTTTTAAATTGGCCCAAACATTTTGGCGGCACTAAAGTCATGAGGTCGACTCAATCTGTAAGGAAAACGAATACAAGACGGTTGATCTTGGGGTAAAAACTACCTTCACGCAGTGGATCTGCGACAGCAGTCCTCCCGGCTAGGCTCGAGGAGCCCGTGGACCAACTGTGGGGTCGTCAGGAATGAGCGACCTGACGTACTATGTAGCTCAGCAATTTCCCTGAAGTTGCAACTCCAACACCTTCTCCCTGAGGTGTTGGTTTAAGGCCGAGAACTTGAACGTGGACGTGAATAGATAGGGAGGACAAGATACTGGGACTTGGGAGTATGGTCTTTGACCGAGGTATCCCAAGGGGTGGAGGCATGGGCTCAGGGCTGGCAACCCGACATTAGCTCGATTGCCTAAAAAGGTGGGAGCCCTAATCTTCCAATACCCCAAGGGCCTCCTAAGGACTGTGTGATTCAAGGAGCAAAATAGCCAACTTTCAGGAGCAGAGGTAGCATCAGGATACAGTTACTATCCCCTTCTGGATACAGGCTATGTCACTGAAATTATCCGTAGAATATGGTTTATGCTGCGAAAGTTCCACTAGAAGTGTGAAGTCAGTTCACAGCGTCAATGAGAAATGTTCCTAAGAAGTGGATTGGCGTGGAATTTTAGACTTTTGATATACCGTATAGAAAATGTTGTCCGTTCATTCTAACACAGAGTTTAGAAAATTATTTAAAATTCTATAGTCCGCTCTTGTGAGCAGTACATACTCTGTATTCTCTTTATTGCACTCAAATAACATGAATGGGCATGACTCCATACTTCAACAGCAAAATTCAGGAGAGATCACTCAGTAGTGTGAGATATAAAGTTATTTTTTTACTTCAGGCTCTAAACTTATTCACTATAAAAATGTGACATGATATTTGATATAATTGGCGCTAGACAGGATCAGATTGGAGCTGTTACTGGATAATCTTTCCTAAATTAGAATAGTCCTGTATGTACGCTCTGAGATGGTTTAATGATATCTCTCTCTCTCTCTCTCTCTCTCTCTCTCTCTTTATCTTGGTTTAACATTTCCTCTATAGGTACTTTTTACATGTCACATGCCATCTAGGTCTTATTGGGATATGATATGTCTAGAGAGGATACTTAGCTCATTCGCTTCAGATATAAATGCTCAATACATTTCTCCAAAAACTGGATTTAAGTTACCATAAATTATATAGTCTATTTTCAATCATTCAAAACAAACAATAGAAACGGTACTTGAGATCACAATAAGGATGAAGACCGAAAGACATTCCTCTACTATTCATAAATGTTAACAAAAGATTACCCTTCCAATGGCTGTACAAAATATTGCAAAATATATAACAGCAGAGTTAAGCGAGTGTACCTCGTCTTCTGAGTTAAAAAACCATTCAACTGCCGGCTAGTCTACCTCTTCTTTTGAGGCGAATGAGTTAACTATGGATCATACACATAATTTTTGACCACACAAGGACATAAAGGGCTTCCCTGAATGAGTGATCAGCTCAATGACAGGGTCACCTCCGAGAAAACATGAACATTCAAGACAATACACACCATTCGCGTGGTTATAATAAAAAATAATCATTTATTTAAGTTGGCACATTTAAGACTATAACAACTTTTCTTCCACTCATCCAGCGAATAATAAGATAATACAAAGTTTCATATAACATACTTAAGCTGTGTTAACACAATTAAAAAAAATATTAAAATATAGCCTAAACAATGCCCAATGAAAGCGCAGTATAATATTAATACCAACAAATCAAATCCATCCATCGGTAGTAATTCTGCTCGAGGGCAGGTCTTTCACTGCAATCATAGCATGTCCATGCTATGCTTTGTAGCTTTACTAGGGAATTAATGGTGTGATAGCTTCCTGTTGCTTTCCACACAGCGAAGGATGATTATGATAATAATTAGGATGACGATGATGGCCGGATGATTTTCGAGGACGGTTGGGCCCTAAGCTTCCTGAAATTTGTCTTACAGGTGAGGAAAAACCCGAAAAAACCTCACCCAGGAGCCTGTCCCGACCAAGAATCGAACCCGGGCCCGCTGCGTGACAAGACAGCACGCTACCTCGAGACCTCAGCGGTGGACAACAAGTAAAATAATAAAATTAAATAAAATTTATTTTAAAAAAAATGAAGCTGTGCAGAGACGTCATTTATATCCTAGGTTAATTTTTATATTTATGTAAGCCTACATAAAATGCTTGAATACAGTTGTTACGCAGAATGAATCTTCATTATACAGACTTTAGAATATCAATCAATTCATATTTGAGTAATTGGATGGGAAACAAGTTCCATGTTGTATAGAAATTATGATGAGCAGATACATTTTATAAACGATTTATAAATAACTTGGCAAATGTGCGCAGAATTTGGAGCAGCAAGACATCTGAATGTAGAATTCTTCGGTCATTTATAACGAAGCCAAGATTAAGGCCTGGAATGGAGATACATGATCATAATGATGGAGATTGAATACTTACTTACTCTTACTTACTCACTGGCACTACCGAACCCGTAGGTTCATGGCCGCGCGGATATAAGCTCTCCATACATCCCTATCCTGAGCTAATGCTTTCCAATCATTCCCTGTATAATCTACTTCCCTCAAATCATAGTTAATGTTATTCTCCCACCTCATTCTTGGTCTACCAACTGGGCGTTTTCCCACTGGCTTTCCTACAAGAAGCTTCCATGCAAGTCTTACATTCCCCATACGTGCAACATGTCCTGCCCATTGCAGTCTACGAGACTTAACTGTTCTTATTATATCTGGCTTCCTATAAAGACCATGTAGTTCATTGTTATGTAATCTTCTCCATTCACCTGTCTGTTCATCTCTCTTTGGTCCAAATATTTTCCTAAGAACTTTATTCTCGAATACTTGTAATCTCCTTTCCTCCCTTAAAGTAAGAGTCCATGTTTCGCACCCATATAGTATAACTAGTAGAATAATAGTTTTATATATTTTCAGTTTAACGTTTTTTGAAAGGAGTTGGGACATCAAGAGTCTCTGCAATGCATAATAACACGAATTTCCAGAATTTAGCCTATGTTTAATTTCTTTGTGCATCTCATTCCTATTTGTAATTATTGTTCCCAAGTATTTGAATTCAGCCACTTCCTCAAAATTTCCCTCATTTGTCATTAGCTGTCCATTTCCATTATATAATGTATTTATACGTGTGACCATATATTTAGTTTTGATGGAGATTGAATGCACGCATTATTGGTATGGTGTAGTCTGTCACTTAGGTCGGTTGTCAGATCAGATAGTACGTATATAGCAATAATCGAAGTGGGACATTACAAGAGTCTGTACAAGTATTTGTTTTAATTTCGTGGGGAGGAGGTTATGTCAATATTTGCATTTTGGCGCCTGGATTTCTACTGCTAATCACTGTCTACATGCGTATATGAAGATACATTTTGCTTCCGGGCTATTGATAACACGACATCAAAGGATTCTAACGTCCCGGATGCATTTAACTGAGCCTATATGGCTTCGGAGATAGCATTTGAGATTTTCGTATTGACGATGCCATCCAATTTTAATTAGGTTCGTTGCAGGTTTTATTTAGTCATCAAGGCAGATACTAAGTTAGAATTTCATTACCAGGTTAAATTTCATATTGATCACAAATTCATGATGTTAAAATGAAATCTGTGATCTGCATAAAAGACGCAATGAACGCAAGTAAATAATTCCACAGTATTTTGGATACAAATGGTTCTACATGTGATATGGTCTTGGAAGTTAAATAGTCTTTAAATTCGCATAAAATTCTACATATCTATTTTTGGAGAACTATAACACATAAAAAATAACCACCAAATTATGAAATGTCCCTAGTGATAAAAAGTGACTGTCTTTTTTATTTATTCTATTATATTTATATTCTCTATAAGATCTATGGTTACGTCACCCTCTAATTTTTTTAGAATTATAAAAATGACGAATATGATGAAATTGAGTCCTGATAGCATAATTTCAACCCGATCTTCACGACTGAGGTAGTAGTACAACAACGTAACCGATGTAATCAGAACATAGGGAAGAAAGAAGAAATCTGGGACAAGAATATAAAACGCAAACAAACAAAACTGTCCCTTCAAAGCCAATGATGGAGTCCTGTGGAGCAAAATGCAAACTTCTGTGTACCAATAAAATTTCTGAACTTGAACAAGAAGAAATTTTAGCAATTATCGGTAAATTGGAGATATAGACAAACAAAGGTATTTACCTCGCGAAATATATGAACACAACGTCATTGTATAGATAGGTAAGCCAATAAAGACAGTAAATGTAAAGCAACCAATGATTTTTTTCTTCAGACTGACTCATTGCTACACTTGACTTTACAACCAGAATGATTAGAATACCGTTTCTGAAGAAGCCGGATATAGGAACCGTTCATTCTGATTTATGTTATAAAAATAGGCCTGTATAAGGAATTAGACCTGAGATAAAATAAGATGAAGTTGCACACATTAATAGAAGGCCAATTCCTCCTATTGACAGTCATTATATCAGGGCACAAACTAGTCGTCAATTTATTGATGGTAGTAAATCACTGAGTGATTTCAATGAAGACTCTGTAGCACAATGTGAGGTGAGCAACAAATCATTTTGTGAGTCTATCAAAGTACAGACATATTTTAAATACACAATTAAATATTCCATTTATTGTTCCGAAGAATAACTAATGTAATAAATGTGTGACAGTACAAAAAATAACTAAACAGGAACAAGATGTAGGATACAAACAACATCTAGTAGAAAAACAGGTCTCAAATAAATAAATAAATAAATAAATAATAAATAAATAAATAAATATATATATATATATATAATGACAAATGAGGGAAATTTTGAGGAAGTGGCTGAATTCAAATACCTAGGAACAATAATCACAAATAGGAATGAGATGTACAAAGAAATTAAACATAGGCTCAATTCTGGAAATGCGTGCTATTATGCATTGCAGAGACTCTTGATGTCCCAACTCCTTTCAAAAAACGTTAAGCTGAAAATATATAAAACTATTATTCTACTAGTTATATTATATGGGTGCGAAACACGGACTCTTACTTTAAGGGAGGAAAGGAGATTACAAGTATTTGAGAATAAAGTACTTAGGGAAATTTTTGGACCAAAGAGAGATGAACAGACAGGTGAATGGAGAAGACTACTTAACAATGAACTACATGGTCTTTATAGCCAGATATAATAAGAACAGTTAAGTCTCGTAGACTGCGATGGGCAGGACATGTTGCGCGTATGGGGAATGAAAGACTTGCATGGAAGCTTCTTGTAGGAAAGCCAGAAGGAAATCGCCCAGTTGGTAGACCAAGAATGAGGTGGGAGAATAACATTAACTATGATTTGAGGGAAGTAGATTATGCAGGGAATGATTGGAAAGCATTAGCTCAGGATAGGGATGTATGGAGAGCTTATGTCCGCGCGGCCATGAACTACGGGTTCGATAGTACCAGTGAGTAAGTAAGTATATGTAGATATATGTATATATATATATATATATACATAAATAAACAATTAATCTGCCTATGTCATTAATGTAGCATTTGACTTACAAGCCACTCTCTGGGTTCCTAGGAAGGATATATATGTATATTGTTTTACCATTCATCTCTCACCCTCAGTTAACACTTATGAATTACAAAATATGAAAGCGTACTGCTTTGTTTGGCATGAAGGAGAAGGAACAGAAGTGGCAGTGAAATAGCCTTATGCCTACTACTTACTTTTTTAAAGTGAAATTAAGAGGGGTAGAGAGAGAAAATAACTTAGAAGTTATTTTCTATTCTGATAATTGTTGTGGCCAGAAAAAAATGTGATTGGTCTTTACACTTAGAACCTATGCATTAAAAACAATCTCAACTTGCTCAAATAATCCATATATATGTTTAATAAAGAATCAAATTCAGAGCGAAGGAGACACTGTTCACTCTCCTATTGAAAGTCAAATTAAGTTGTCTCTATTAAGGTTCTATTCATATTACACTTATTAGGGAATGTAAGAACAAAGCTCCTTTTTATAATGTGTTAGTATTGTGCTACAAAGATTTCCTTGGTATCAAGAATTGTACCTCCCACATAGGAAACAACGCAGCACAAGTGACGAGGGAGAAATCATAAGCTTCAGTGACAAACATAAACTTGATTCATTTAACTATAAACTTTCTAATGCTGGGAATTTCTTCAAAACTATAAATTTGCGAAGAAGGAAATCAAGGAATGATTTGAACCGAAGCGTAGATGATTTGTTATAGAAGCCAACTCACAAAAACATGCGGGATTTCATTAAAAAAAAGCAAGATTGAATGAACTATTAAAAAAAGTCACAATCGAAATAAATACTATCTTTTTACAAAAATAGTTTCGGAATAAGTCTCTATTATTATGTTTCTGTTGTTGGGTGAAGTTTTTTGTAGTCCAAGGTTTTGTATAATTTATATTATACTCTTGTATTTTTTTATATTTCATGTATATTTATTACGTTTTATGTGTGTGTGCCTGTATTCAGGGCTTAATATTTTTTGTTCCTATTTTAACAGTGATCGGATATTTTTTCCAGATACACTTATACTGTTATACTTACAATTAAGTACTTTGCCTTGCATTCGTATGTTCTGTTCAATTTTTATTAGATTCTTGTATTTTTATATAATTTCCTATATTGTAGACTAATATTACACGCTTTATATTAGCTTGACTATCTATCTATCTATCCATCTATCCATCCATCTATCTATCCATCTATCTATCCATCTATCTATCCATCTATCTATCCATCTATCTATCCATCTATCTATCTATCTATCTAACGGAATTTTTCAACGCGATTTTCACCCACTTAAAATCATTGGATGACTTGAAACTTTGTATACTTGTAGAGGACCCGTGACAATACAATAATTTCATATTTATTTTCTAAAATCCTGGCCATAATCATCAGAAAATCAAAAAAAGTGTTTTTGTATCAATGTAACGGAATCTTTCAACGCGATTTTCACCCACTTAGAAACATTGCATCGACTTGAAACTTTGTATACTTGTAGAGGACCCGTGACAATACAATAATTTCATATTTATTTTCTAAAATCCTAGCCATAATCATCAGAAAATCAAAAAAAGTGTTTTTGTATCAATGTAACGGAATCTTTCAACGCGATTTTCACCCACTTAGAAACATTGGATCGACTTGAAACTTTATATACGTGTAGAGGAGCCGTGACAATACAATAATTTTATATTTTGTTTCTAAAATCCTGGCCAGAATCATCCGAAAATCAAAAAAATGAAAACTAGTATAATAGGTTGCGGACTTGTCGAGTTCTTAGTCAATCGTTGTTAAGAGCTCAGTTGTTACAGCAGTGAACTCTTAGTGGTATACAATTTCAGTAATCCATACGTCGCTGGTTCAAATCCGGCTGGTAGGGTTTTTTTTATAGAAGAGTATTACTTTTAGCTCATACTACAATGATATCGAATCTAAAGATATTTATATTTTTATCTTATTCTGTAAAATATTAAAACTAAAAAATAAAAAATAAATAATAGTTTTAAAAACTAAAAGAACACGCTTTATTAGAAAACTAAAAAATGAAAAATAATTTTAATTTCCAATACGCTTGGGATAAAATAAAGTGGTCAACAAAAAGTCATCTCCAACACATATAGAATAAAATTAGAGTTATCAACAAAAATAAAATAATTTTACCATCAAAAGCGTGGGGTGATTTTTATGATTTTAACATTTTCTTCTTAGAGAGCTTACTTTTACCAATATCTGTTTATTATCAAATATATTAATTGATATAGAGCACCCCACGCTTTTGATGGTAAAATTATTTTATTTTTGTTGATAACTCTAATTTTATTCTATATGTGTTGGAGAAGATTTTTTTGTTGACCACTTTATTTTATCCCAAGCGTATTGGAAATTAGAATTATTTTTCATTTTTTAGTTTTCTAATACAGCGTGTTTTTTTTTAGTTTTTTAAAACTATTATTTATTTTTAGTTTCTATTTTAGCTGTGTGAGAATGTTGCTCCTTAAATAATGAATGTTATGTCTTGACTGTTAAAAATAACGTAGAGGGTTGAAGTAGACCTGAGCATAATAATGTTATTCCAAAATACTTATAAATTCCAATATGATTATTTGTACTGCTATTACTCTATTATATTACTAGGAACTAAATGTCTTTTCGGTACTCTGCATTTAAGTACGATTACATTATTCTTGTTATTAATCTTTTAATAGATCATTTTGCATTTTAACACAAACAATTCAAGTTTACTCTTGCAAAACCGCTGTGACTAAATCAATTCGTCAGTATTTGTCTTATCTCTTCTGTCATTATTTCACCTCTATCATCATGCATCAAACTAAGTTTCCTCTGAACTAAAATGAGAGGACCTAAAATTTTAAAACAGTACCAGAAATGTACGTAGGCCTATAAGCAATTTGTTTTTTTAATTTATATTTTTTCAATATAAAAATTGCAGAGTACGATACTATCTTCTTGCCTTAATTAAAAGAAATGTGCGGGTCAAAAGTATGACCGAAAATGAGGGAAAAAATTACCAGTGTTTTTTCCAGAATGTAGAGTTTTTGAGTTGAGGCATTTCATTTCTAATGGTAGGGCACATATAAAGGCTCTATATAGACCTTTCCTATGGGGGAAGACATTTTTCTCATGGAATTTTGGCCAGTATGCGACCGGTGTCCACCCAGGATCATGAGAAATTTGGGTAGCTACAATAAATAGCGGCTCCAGGTTGAGAAAACTACTTATAACGGCTGTGGATATGCCAGCTGGTAGGCCAAGGGCATTCTAGGCCTGTCGAGCCATTGAGTTTTTATAGGTCTTTTCTAATATCAGTGTGAAAGAGAAAAGAAGAGCTGTACGTTTTTATATTTTTTGAATTGTGTTATTGACAGAAAACTCAGGGGGCAGCTCTTGCTTAATAGGCCTTTGGCGTCATGTGGTATAGATCAAATCAACTGCCAGCATCAATTCTTTTTTCACAGTTGGCTTCCTTCAGCTGAAGTTTCCACATAGCTTAACCTCAAAGCCTCAACATACTAAGTCCAATAGCCACTTAATATCGAAGCCTCGTAACAAAGTGTTCGCTTTCAACGCAGCTATCTCTTAGAAAACATTTTTTCACAAAATATTGCGACCAACAATGGATATATTTTTATACTGAATTACTTCTTGAAGTTTCAAATAATTATAATTTGTGAGTCATTTTTAGTCTAACTCAGGCACGTAGCAATAAATTATTAAAATGGGAATGGGAATTTAACAATGAATGAGGGAAATTTCGGGAAAGTGACGGGATTCAAATAACTAAGAGGAATACCTTCAAACAGGATTGAGGTGCAGAAAGAAATCAACTCTGCAAACGCAAACTATTAAGCATTACTAGAATTATTCCTACTTCTATAAAAATGATGAAACTAAATGTATATAAAATGACGATTCTTCCAGTTACTTAAAGAAAGGACAGAAGATTGGGAATATTTGAAAATAAAGGTTTAGGAAGAATTTTAAGACCTTAATTCTATTAGTTTAAATTATATTATTATTATTATTATTATTATTATCATCATCATCATTTCCATAATCATTAGCCACTAAAAAAATGAGAATGAAGGATTTTGAGGAAAATTTATGGACCCATAAAAATCCCGAGTCCCGTGCCGTAGTCGAGCAGTTTAAGGCATAATGGCTTGGTTCAGAGATACGGACTTGCGCTGGTTTGAGTCCCCATGGGGGAAGAAATTTACTCATGGAATTTCGGCCGGTATGGGACCGGTGCCCACCCAGCTTCATGAGGAATTTGGTTAGCTAAAATGAGAAGCGGTTCCAGGTTGAAAAAACCAGCTATAACGGTTGGATGCTGATTACATATCACCCTAATACTGGCTATATAATTATCTACCTCCGTGGATAGCACAGGCGATTGTGAGGCCAGCAGCCAGCTGATAGGCTAAGGATCTTCTAGGCCTGTCGCGCTATGGAGTTATAAAATCAGGAGGGATGGAGCACTATTACAGAAATTTATCAACTGTATAAACAGCCCAATATTGTAATTCTAGGAGATAGCGATTGAATGGATTGGACATAAAATGTATAGTAGTGCATATATTGAAGTAACATTTGAAGATAAATCACGAGGTAGAATAAATGAAGGACGACCTAGCCTGAGATGGCTGGATTGAGTGATAAATGACGTGAATGTGAAAGGAGTTAGGCGAAGGAGGAGAGAGAAGAATGAGTTAACACCGTTAAGAGACGCTAACTAAACTTTAAATTTGAAGAGAAAAATATATGCCTATATCGGGATTTGAACCCAATATATCTGGTTCTGTATACCAGTGCTTTAACGATTTAAACTATTAGGCATCACGATTAAACATAGATTTTTCTCTTACACTAATACGTTTCCGTGCACCAGGTAGTAGTGAAGTATGTTCCACTAACGCCATCTAGCGGTCTCTTAAATAAGAGCACTTTAAAATGGAAATCAAACATTACATTTCTAGCAAGTAAAGCTAATATTCGATTTTAATATTAAATTTATCACTTCTCACTCAATGACAAATTAAATTTGAAGAGTAAAATATATGCCTAATAGCTTAAATCGTTAAAGCACTGTTGTACAGAACCAGAGATATTCGGTTCTAATCCCGATTTAGGCATACATTTTTCTCTTCAAATTTAATTTGTCATTGAGTGAGAAGTGATAAATTTAATATCAAACAGCTAAACTTTAGAAATTATATGCTATGCCAAGAAATAATAATAATAATAATAATAATAATAATAATAATAATAATAATAATAATAATAATAATAATAATAATAATGATGATAATGATGATGATAATAATAATAACAATAATAAAAAAAAATAATAAAAAATAATAACAATAACAAAACAATAACAATAACAATAATAACAATAACAATAATAATAATAATAATAATAATAATAATAATAATAATAATAATAATAATAATAAAGCAACAATTGAACAATAAATTAAATTCTGCAGAAATGGATTTTTGAAGGCGCTGCTGGGATTTCTAGAAGAAATAAAATAAGAAACTGTAATTAAACAAAATATGAGTGTTCAAACTTCAATTGTAGATTTCATAAAATACAAACAATTAAATGGTATGTTTATGTAAAAATAATGACAGAAGAGAGAGATTTTCAAGAAGAATACTAGAATAGGTACCACTTGGTAGAAGAAGAGGACGGCCAAAAGTAACGTGGATTGATGGTGTTTTGAGTAGAATGAGGGAAAAAGGATTGGACAATGGAGATTGGAATGACATAGAGATGTGGAGGAGAATGAGAGTAGATTAATTGGACTAAAGAAGATGTGAAACACTGTAAAATCTGATAAAAAAAATAATAATATGCATACATCTGTCACGTTAACAGAAAAATAAACTGTATTAATATACAGAAGAACATGGGTTCATTGTATCAATTTACCTCAGACAACTTTCGTGAACAATCTCAGAAAGTTGGTTCTAGTATTTATTTACAATTTGTATAAAGAACTGAATATATTTTATTCTGACATTATTTTAAGTTGGTATAGCAAATCTTTATGAGCTGAAATGCAGGAATTTGTACATTTCTATGTGTAATTAGAGAACTCTGTTTGTTTATCCTTGTTGGGATTCATGGGGCGGTTTCCGGTAAGGCCGCAATGCTCCGGGGAGTTGACAGGCGTCCGGAATAGCAATATGATACAGTAACCACCCCTCACCCCATATTGATGAATAAACCACCCCAGGTAACCTCACAAGTATGTTGACCCCCGCGTAACACACAGAGACCAGAGAACCGCAGGTTCAGAGCAAACAACTTGATATCACAAATTACAAATCAAATAAGATATCCTAGTTTTCATTACATTTTTGGCTAAAAATACATTTTTTCCATAAAAGGTAATGGATTAATTTATTGAATTACCTTATTACTACAAAGACGGACAGGTAATATTTTACTTAGTACTAATAGCGCTTACAAAAATGTTAATAGTTTGCGATTGATATTGGCTTGAAGGGACCTAGAAAGCTTTTGTTGAGAATATATATATATATATATATATACAGTACGTGTGTGTGTGTGTGTGTGTGTGAGAATTAACCGGTATATATGTGGAACCCCAGGGCTAATTAAACCAGATTTGGTAAACTTATAAATTACAATCTGGAAAATATACCGTGATGGTGAGATACCCGTAGCCGCTCTAAGAAGGGGATATGGGAGTGATATATAAATAGATAAGAAAAATATATAAATAGATAAAAAAATAAATGTCTGGACGGAATTTGAACCTGGATCTCTGAATTGGTACTCCAGCGTGATATCCATTACACCATCGGACAAATCTAATACATTTATTTTTCTTATTATATGTATTCTCCATTATTACGAGATGAAGTGAGAACTCGGTCTTCACTGCCACCTGGTAACCACTATAACAAGTAAGCAAATTAAAGAGAATACTTTTACGTTATAGCAGTGACGCTTTATCGATGTTATAATTAATTAATTTTTCTTATCATGTCATATTAAGCTTGCTTTGCTCAATGTCAAAAATTTAATTATAACATCGATAAATTATATGTATATATATATATATATATGTGTGTGTGTGTGTGTGTGTGTGTGTGTGTGTGTGTGTGTGTGTGTGTGTGTGTGTGTGAGTGCCAGCATAACTCTGGAAATCCTGGACCAATTGAACTAAATTTGTACACATATTAATTACAATATGGGAAAGACACCTCGAGGGTAAGATACTCCCAGCACCCCTAGTAGGAGGGTAAGAGGTAACATGTAAAAACAAGAGAAATGACGATATTAGCATCGAATCCATAACTTTAATGGTCGATGAGATGAACAGTTTAAATTCAAGTTCAACCTCCTGGCAAAGGAGGGCGAGAAGGTGCGAAACATAAAATATCCGAAATTACCGAGATTATTTGCAAATGCATAGTCTTCGGGGCCACTAACCTGATTGTAAACAAGAATATTGAGATAAATAAATAGCAGTGCAACACCAGGTAATAAACTAACAATACTTGACAGCTCAGAAGAGCAGTGTCGACTGATGTGGCTATCTAATTAATTAACTCACTGGATGTATCGAACCTATAAATTCTTGGCCGCGCGGATATAAGCTCTCCATAGATCCTTATCCTGTACTAATGTTTTCCAACCATCCTCTGTAAAGTATTCTTCCCTCAAACCATAGTTAATGTTATTCACTCACCTCATTCTTGGTCTACCAACTGGGCGTTTTCGCTCTAGTTTTCCTACAAGAAGCTTCCATGTTCCTCTTCCATTACCCATTCGTGCCACATGTCCTGACCATCGATGTCTACGAAGCTTATCTGTTCTTATTATATATGGTTTCCTATAAAGAATATGTGACGTGGCTAGTGTCGGTATTAGATTGATAGACTACTGGGAGTCACATAGTTCCGTGACGCAATCCCTCAAACTTAGTCCAGTGCCTCCATCTAGATTTCGCTCTTGTTCAGTATAAGTAGTCCTCAAGAGGCTGAATTGACTCTTCATTCAAAGAAAAGAAAATTTTATAGTTAGGATATCAATCCGAAATTTCTTGAATGCATGGCAAGCCTGCTAACCAGAATGCAGCAGCAGGCATATCTGTTTACCATTACAACACAGAGACAGTGATTGTTTCTCTACTTCATGTTGCGTACAATTTTACTTCCCTTCGGAATGAATCTATATACAGAATGCCCTGAAAATCAATTGACTTAAGGGAAGTGATGAGTGAAATTTCTATTTTCTACATTTTTGAGCTAGAGACTTGATGTTTTATACAAATATTCATTGCATTATAAATAATGATGTGTTTAAGTTTCATTCTTGTGAGACATTTATTTTATGAGTTATTAAATATTATATAAAATATTGTATAAATTATAATTAAATGGGTTCCACAATTTTTAGTAAAATGACTGTTTTTATACAAGACCCCTAGAATATTTAGAAAAAACATCATGTGTTAGAATTCTTATAATGAGAATACAAAGGCAGAAAAATATAATGTTGTACCTCATGTGTGGAATTACAAAAAAATAATAATTTAATACATTTTATTTTTTATTTCTTAAAACACTACTTCAATCATGAAACCCATGCAATACTTTGTTACTCATTGTTTTTAGGACATGCAGCAAAACTTTGAACCTTCTAGGACACAAGTTGTGAATTCCATTCAATTTTGAATGTACAAAAATGCAATGAAAATAAAAGTATGGAAAAACAAGTTTAAAGATTTGCATGCAGATTAAATAAAATATGTAACATACGGTACAGGCCTAATCAGCACTTTAGGGCACTTAGAAGCGTCATAGGTCTCTGAAACGTTGCCAACATATACTTTAGAGTAATGCAATGAAAATAAAAGTATGGAAAAACAAGTTTAAAGATTTGCATGCAGATTAAATAAAATATGTAACATAAGGTACAGGCCTAATCAGCACTTTAGGGCACTTAGAAGCGTCATAGGTCTCTGAAACGTTGCCAACATATACATTAGAGTAATGCAATGAAAATAAAAGTATGGAAAAACAAGTTTAAAGATTTGCATGCAGATTAAATAAAATATGTAACATAAGGTACAGGCCTAATCAGCACTTTAGGGCACTTAGAAGCGTCATAGGTCTCTGAAACGTTGCCAACATATACTTTAGAGTAATGCAATGAAAATAAAAGTATGGAAAAACAAGTTTAAAGATTTGCATGCAGATTAAATAAAATATGTAACATAAGGTACAGGCCTAATCAGCACTTTAGGGCACTTAGAAGCGTCATAGGTCTCTGAAACGTTGCCAACATATACTTTAGAGTAATGCAATGAAAATAAAAGTATGGAAAAACAAGTTTAAAGATTTGCATGCAGATTAAATAAAATATGTAACATACGGTACAGGCCTAATCAGCACTTTAGGGCACTTAGAAGCGTCATAGGTCTCTGAAACGTTGCCAACATATACATTAGAGTAATGCAATGAAAATAAAAGTATGGAAAAACAAGTTTAAAGATTTGCATGCAGATTAAATAAAATATGTAACATACGGTACAGGCCTAATCAGCACTTTAGGGCACTTAGAAGCGTCATAGGTCTCTGAAACGTTGCCAACATATACTTTAGAGTAATGCAATGAAAATAAAAGTATGGAAAAACAAGTTTAAAGATTTGCATGCAGATTAAATAAAATATGTAACATAAGGTACAGGCCTAATCAGCACTTTAGGGCACTTAGAAGCGTCATAGGTCTCTGAAACGTTGCCAACATATACTTTAGAGTAATGCAATGAAAATAAAAGTATGGAAAAACAAGTTTAAAGATTTGCATGCAGATTAAATAAAATATGTAACATAAGGTACAGGCCTAATCAGCACTTTAGGGCACTTAGAAGCGTCATAGGTCTCTGAAACGTTGCCAACATATACTTTAGAGTAATGCAATGAAAATAAAAGTATGGAAAAACAAGTTTAAAGATTTGCATGCAGATTAAATAAAATATGTAACATACGGTACAGGCCTAATCAGCACTTTAGGGCACTTAGAAGCGTCATAGGTCTCTGAAACGTTGCCAACATATACTTTAGAGTAATGCAATGAAAATAAAAGTATGGAAAAACAAGTTTAAAGATTTGCATGCAGATTAAATAAAATATGTAACATAAGGTACAGGCCTAATCAGCACTTTAGGGCACTTAGAAGCGTCATAGGTCTCTGAAACGTTGCCAACATATACTTTAGAGTAATGCAATGAAAATAAAAGTATGGAAAAACAAGTTTAAAGATTTGCATGCAGATTAAATAAAATATGTAACATAAGGTACAGGCCTAATCAGCACTTTAGGGCACTTAGAAGCGTCATAGGTCTCTGAAACGTTGCCAACATATACTTTAGAGTAATGCAATGAAAATAAAAGTATGGAAAAACAAGTTTAAAGATTTGCATGCAGATTAAATAAAATATGTAACATACGGTACAGGCCTAATCAGCACTTTAGGGCACTTAGAAGCGTCATAGGTCTCTGAAACGTTGCCAACATATACTTTAGAGTAATGCAATGAAAATAAAAGTATGGAAAAACAAGTTTAAAGATTTGCATGCAGATTAAATAAAATATGTAACATAAGGTACAGGCCTAATCAGCACTTTAGGGCACTTAGAAGCGTCATAGGTCTCTGAAACGTTGCCAACATATACTTTAGAGTAATGCAATGAAAATAAAAGTATGGAAAAACAAGTTTAAAGATTTGCATGCAGATTAAATAAAATATGTAACATAAGGTACAGGCCTAATCAGCACTTTAGGGCACTTAGAAGCGTCATAGGTCTCTGAAACGTTGCCAACATATACTTTAGAGTAATGCAATGAAAATAAAAGTATGGAAAAACAAGTTTAAAGATTTGCATGCAGATTAAATAAAATATGTAACATAAGGTACAGGCCTAATCAGCACTTTAGGGCACTTAGAAGCGTCATAGGTCTCTGAAACGTTGCCAACATATACTTTAGAGTAATGCAATGAAAATAAAAGTATGGAAAAACAAGTTTAAAGATTTGCATGCAGATTAAATAAAATATGTAACATAAGGTACAGGCCTAATCAGCACTTTAGGGCACTTAGAAGCGTCATAGGTCTCTGAAACGTTGCCAACATATACTTTAGAGTAATGCAATGAAAATAAAAGTATGGAAAAACAAGTTTAAAGATTTGCATGCAGATTAAATAAAATATGTAACATAAGGTACAGGCCTAATCAGCACTTTAGGGCACTTAGAAGCGTCATAGGTCTCTGAAACGTTGCCAACATATACATTAGAGTACAGGCTATTTTTTAGTACAAAAAACAAAAAATTCCAAGTATGATCTCAAATGGTCAATTTTTCACCATCACCCCCCTTAAGTCGGGTTTGAACCTGCAAACCTTCATTACAGAGATGAGAATGGGAGCCACTATACTATCGGGATACAGATTGTGGATTGGCTATTCGTTTAGGTTCAATTGTAGACTCCATCGACTTATATCTAGACCAGTTAGTTGCACATATTGTTACTCGATATATATTTTATTGAATGCCACCCGTTGTCATTTCGACATTCTGATATTATCTCCTGGCATGACGTTACTGAGACTTAACTGTTTTCATTATAATTGGTTTTCTTATAAATATCATACAATTTCACTTTAGCATTTATTTTGACGAATAAAAAATAGACACATTGATTGATCGTTCCCGATATTTAAACTCAGAACCTCCAGAATAAGAGTATATAAATTAAAAACAAAAGTTTGACAAAGCGGATTGAGAATATGGTACAGAACATAGTTTTAATAAAATATTCTATGAAAGCATTTTTGTTAAAAATAATTGTACACTTTTAAAATGTGCTACAGTAAAAAGATAAATAATAGTTTTAAAAAACTAAAACATCAAAAGCGTAGGATGCTCTATACCAATTAATATATTTGATAATAAACAGATATTGGTAAAAGTAAAGTCTCTAAGAACAAAACGTAAAAACCATAAAAAGCACCCCACGCTTTTGATGGTAAAATTATTTTTTTTGAAGATTACCCTTGTTTTATTCTAGATGTGTTGGAGATGATTTTTTGTTGACCACTTTAATTTTATCCCAAGAGTGTTGGAAATTAAAATTATTTTTCATTTTTCAGTTCGGTTTTCTAATAAAGCGTGTTGTTTTAGTTTTTTAAACTATTATTTATTTTTTTAATTTTTAGTTTAATTTATTGATTGTCATAAACCGAAATCCCATGAAAATTTATGGACTAAAAAGTCGGTAAGCCCGCAACTTATTATACCGGTTTTTATTTTTTTGATTTCCTGATGATCCTGGCCAGGATCTTAGAAACAAATTATGAAATTATTGTATTGTCATTGGTCCTTTAAGTATACAAAGTTTCAAGTCGATCCAATGTTTTTATGTTGTTGAAAATCGTGTTCAAAGATTCCGTTATATAGACAGATACAAGTCAAGCTAATACAAAGTGTGTAAAAATTATAATTTGATATTAGTCATCTCTATAAATATCACATCCAATTTGAACAGAAAATAACATAGACGTTGTTAAATTTTCTGGTAAAGTTGATAGATAGTGTCAGAGGATAAAGCATGGAAAATCAGTGTTCCAGGTAACGAGCAGACAGTAAGCGATCATTTAATGTGGTTACATCTCAAGCAACATGACCATAGTGAATGATATAAATAATGCAACCTGATATCAAAACGGAGTTGTGTGAGAGAGTTGCGGTTATTTCCCCTTCACTCAGCGAGCAGGAAATTGGAGTTATGTTCTCAAGAGTGTACGTCACTTCCTGCTTTCACCTGTAAAATATTTATCATCTCCTTCACAGCCCACCTGAACAAACTAACACCTCAGTTCAACACAATGCAATTTAATTATTTACTTTTATCAATACGCAACAAAAGCTTTAACGTGCCAATGTAAAGTATAATATCCTCAACTCGTGTCCAACTCAGGGTCGGGTTGAGGGATGAGATGAGATGAAACCCCTAATATAGAGGTCTGTGAATGACTGGTGCCGGCCGACCACGCCTGACGCACCATTACAGGGGCAGATTAATGAAATGAAAAGAAATGGATGAGATGAGTATGAAAAATAGTGCAATAAAATTGTAGCAGAGTAAAACGGGAGAAAACCACGAGAAAAACCTGCCCAAGCTTCGTTTCGTCCACCTCGAAGCCCATATGATGTGAACGAGACTCGATCTCGGGTCCTCAGCGGTGACAGGCGAGCGTCTAACCGCTTGTGCCACTGAGCCACCTGCTAATGTAAAGTAAATGATTTAATCTTTATAAAAATGAGTAAGTTTGTTGTTCTGTCTATCCTATACGGCTGAAAAGCTGCTTCACCGATTTGAATGCTTTTTCATCATTTATATAAAGTTTATGGGACATTAACATATATACTCGTACGATATTTCCCTATGTACTATAGGGCCGGACCTAAACAAATCGGTGAACAAAAAGTAGCTTTTTGGAACGCTAAAATGGCTTATACTGTCTGAATCATAACAAATGCAACAAATTAAAGTACACAGAATTGAAAATCTAAAGAAAATCTAAAAAAACCCGCGACAACTTCACAATAACCATTTTAGTCTTTCAGCTCAGTGATGCCAAGAAGATCGAGATGAGTAGATTTCTGGGAAACGCCGGGTAATCAGCAAGTGGTATCTAAAAATAATTACGATATCAATTTATAATTATTTTTTTATTTATTCAACTAAATACAAAAAGAAACACATTTAAGTTATTCAGGCATAGCAGCGCACGCCGGGTGTTAGTAAATTATAAATAAATAAACTTATAATATAAATGTGGGTTTGAGATTGCAAACGTAAGGAAAGGACATGAAAAGTCGGAATTATGTATACAATTCTTCAAATTAAACTGGAAGGAAACTTCAGGAAAGGAAATATAGGTATATAATAATAATAATAATAATAATAATAATAATAATAATAATAATAATGATAATGATAATAATAAATAATGATACTTAGGAGACCTCCAAGCAAAATTTGTCGGCATTTTCATGACCTAGAATTGAATTATGTCGCTAATGACCAGGGTTGTTAAAGAGAGGCATTAAACAAAAATACTAATTAATAATGACTCGTCTAAGATATCTCTACTTTGAAGTAGATTTGGGATAGGTGCGGTCAAATTATTTTAAAAACTGTACTGGCTATGGCATTGCTACTAGTAGGGTCTCGATATGTTTAGGAAGCCATATATAATAAGAACAGTTAAGTCTCATAGGCTGCAATGGGCAGGACATGTGACACGTATGGGGGATGAAAGAGGTGTAAGGAAGCTTCTGGTAGGAAAACCAGAGGGAAAACGCCCAGTCTGTAGACCAAGAATGAGGTTGGAGATTAACATGATCAATGATATGAGGGAAGTAGATTATAGAGGGGATGATTGGAAAACATTAGCTCAGGATAGGGATGTTTGGAGAGATTACGTTCGCTCGGCCATGAACCTACGGGTTCGATAGAACCAGTCAGTTAGTTAATTAGGGTCTCCCTTGCCAGGTAGGTAGAAGGTGATGACCCAGAGAACAATAGATACCCTGGTCCTCCAGGATGGAGGTTGGGCGTAGGGTTGACGATCCCATGCAGTAAAAAATATATTATTATTATTATTATTATTATTATTATTATGAATCCCCAAAATGTCGCCGGATTAAATTTCATACGACAACCTATTAAGAACATGGTACTGCGAATCGGAACTTGGAATGTTCTCTCATTATATAGAGGTTGAAGGTAGAAGAGAATAGAGGCAAATGTTTGGGACAGTTAAGACCTGTATCATGTTGTATCACTTATGATGAATTAATATACCTACACCTAACAATCTACTTCTTTGATAAAAACAGAAACCTTAAATGACATAATAAATAACTTAATGAATAACACATACAATCAGTTATAAAAGGGCGAATTCCATGTAACTGACGTAACAATTGCAACAAAATAAAATAACATATTAATATTTTCTATCCTTCAGATAGTAGGGCACCTACTTTTTTCTCTTCAATATATATATATATAATATTTGATTTCATTGCCAAATGTTTAAAATATAGTTATAGCATCTAAATATACAAGGGTTAGTGCTATAAAGTAATATACTCTTTAAAATTTGCTTACCTGTTATGGTGGCCACAAGATAGCAGTTGGAACGATATCCCGCTGCCTCTCGTGTAAATTAAGAAAACTACATATATAAGAAAAATAAATGTTTGTGTCAGGAAACCTGAGTGGCTCCATGTTTAGAGCGCTAAGCGTATATAATTTGGAGACTCGAGTTCAAATCCCAACTCAGGCATTTATTTTTTTCATGTCATATATATATATATAGGCCTATATATATCCATCCATAGTAATTCTGCCCGAAGGCAGGACCTTCACTGCAATCATAGCATTTTCATGCTATGCTTGCAGCTTTACTAGGGAATTGTAGGTGTGGTAGGCTTCCCGTTGCTTTCCACACCGGTGAAGGATGATGATGATGATGATTAGGATGACGATGATGGCCATATGATTTCGGGGACCGTTTGGGCCTTAAAGTTTTCCTGACATTTGTCTTACAGGCGAGGAAAAACTATATATATATATATATATATATATATATATATGTGTGTGTGTGTGTGTTTAATTCCTTAAACATAAAATATGTAGTTTATATTTAATAATTTTACTTAAAATTTACAGTTTTATATCGGTAACTGACATAACTGTAGATTTACATGTTTTACAGAGTGACAGTAAAATAATAATCTCTGTGAAGTTTTCAATGGTATAATTCATTAAAATCTTTTGATGGAGGTTGGAATGAATATTTTGGAGGTCAGGGGCTCTATAATAGTTTAATATTCTAAAAATATTTACTTATATTCCATGTATAACCGCGACTGCTGGCACATATTTTATCAATACTTAAAAAAATAACTAACTCTAACTTAAATTAATCATTAATATACCCCACTGCTAACCCTATTTCAACAAGCAATTGTATATATATAGGAGGAGTTGCTTTCAGTATTATATTCTAATAAACTTTAGTCTAATTATATAAAATAAAGGTAACTGATGTAATAACTAACGCTTCTGTAATGTACAAGAATTTTAATCAAATAATAATTGTTACGTATGAGTTTGTTCACATTTTATAATATCTTGGATCGTAGCAATTGAAAATATTTTAAAAAGACTATATACCACTTTGGGATGCAGGGAAGAAACTTTAATTTTCATGAGGTATGTCAAATTTTACGTGGAATTCACCAAAGGAATTTATTATTGGCTCTTGTCAAAACATATTTTTCTAGTCATAAAAAAACACCATATTTCAGCAATATAATTAAAAAATATGTGCCTATTATGTGCTGATAATTACTTGTACGATTTTAAATTTGTATTCGATTTCTAGTTTTTTTCCCCCGAAGACACGATTTTTTCCTATTGGATTTTTACACATGCAGATGACTTTCGTCATAAATAGCTAGAATTAATAATAATAATAATAATAATAATAATAATAATAATAATAATAATAATAATAATAATAATATTATTATTGTTATTATTATTAATATTATTATTATTATTATTAATATTATTATTATTATTATTATTATTATTATTATATTATTATTATTATTATTATTATTATTATTATTATTATTATTATTATTATTATTATTATTATTATTATTATTATTATTATTATAAGTTCACCGCTGCGGTCACGAGGTAGCGTGCTACCTTATAACGCAGCGGGCCCGAGTTCCAGTCTCGGTCGGGACAAGTTTCCTGGGTGAGGCTTTTTTGGGGGGTTTTCCTCCCCTTTAAGACAAATATCAGTAAACTTTAAGGCCCAAACGGTCCCCAAACATCATATGGCCATCATAATCATTATCATTCACATTCGCCGTGGATTAAGTTTAGGTTTAAGGACTCTCCGGGCGCAATAATTATCATCACCCATCATATCATCGGGGCAGCGTAACCCCGCCTTCCTGGCGCCTCAACCTCAGAAGTGGGTTACAATTATGCCAATGTCAGGAGAGAAATTATAACCTGGGCGTAAAAATATAATGATAATAATAATAATAATAATAATAATAATAATAATAATAATAATAATAATAATTAATAATACTAATAATAGTGATATGTTTTTCTTTTCTGACAGAGGTAAGCAATAAAGTCTCCTTTTCCATTTAACCAGCAATATGTAATAAATATATGTGTTCCCATTACAAACTTCTAGGACTTACAAAGGCGACTGTGTGGATAACGTTTGAATAGGGACCTAAATCCGGAAACCTGCCGTTTTCGTGTTGCTGGAATAATAAGTGTGCATTAAAAGTTTTGATCTTTCGGGTCTACCGGGGATAAATCGATAGTAAACTTAATGATTTATGACTCAATTAATTTCATTTACTCAACCCAACATTCAGTGATTTCCATGACAACGTCAAGGAAAAAATAAACAAAATTCACTTTGTCACTGTAAGTATATAAAATTAGAACCGTTGGAAGATGGGAAAATTGTGAAAGTCGAAAGAAATGTATTACGGACAATTGAAGAGAGACGAATAAGATCATATCAAGATGATGATATCTGATAGAATCCCCAAGAAGATCTTGTACCGAAAAATATATAGAAAAGGAAGAAAGGGAATACCTAAAGTAGGTTGGATGGACCGTGTGAAAAGAAGTACGTTGGGTGAACTGGAACTTACAGATGAGGATGTTCAGGACCGCTACAACTGGAGAAGGTGAATTTCTTAAGGGTGACGGGAAAAACTGTATTGTGGATAAGTACCGAAAAAAACTATATACTGTATATACACAAAATGCTATATATATCATCATCATCATCATACATCATTCATGAATATAGGCGAATGTTGACCTGTTAAGGTCTCATCTAGACAGGGTATAATAGTATATTACGATGCGAGGTTGGGAAGTGGTTTTTACAGAAGCGAGGAAACTGTTTAAAAACCGAGCGATAGCGGGGTTTTAATTTCCGAGATTCTGTAAAACACTTCACAAACGTGGGTTGTACATTACTTTTTACAGGATGGTGTTTTCAAAATAATAAATAATAGTAAAATAATAACAGGTTTGTTCGAAATACTTGCGTTCATTATAAATAATTGACTAACGTCAACAGTGTGAGCATTGTTTATTAGTTGAAAATACAGCAGGCCGTGACACAAATAAGTCATAAAATGGCTTTATATTTTTTTTCAAATAAAGTTCAGTTCATTTAAAATGTAGTGATTTGTTTCGTATAATGCATATTAACACTATCTTTTTGATATATTTTTGTATATCATACATTGTAAGTAAAAGTAAAGTGATCCCACAACAGACCCGGAGGCCCTTGGGGTAGTAGGAGGTTAAGGCTCCTACTTTTTCTAGACAATCGGCACTTTATGTCAGCCGGGTTGTCAGCCCTGCGTGACGGCCGCCTTTACCCCCAGAACAAGCGTCTGGTACTCATTTCCGTTAGAGGCTGAGTCGACCCCAGGGCCATAGTGCCGCCAGAGGGTTTGGGTCAGTTTAAAAATCCTGACCCCAACGGGACTTGAACCCTCGACCCTCCGGCTTGTAGCTCAGTGCCTTAACCACTACGCTACGGCGTGCCCCCCATACATTGTACGTAGTATATATAAAGGGCAGTGGTTTTACTTCCCTCGCGAGGTTTGTAATATGTAATATTACAGTGTAGTTATTTAGATTGGAACCCCGAAATGTAGGAAGTTGAACGTTCAATCATTGTCGCCATTGCTGTAAGTACAACAAAACGCACTATGGCGCAAAAAAGTCGTTTTTGTGGACGTCCAGATCGTCGTCGTCGTCCTCGTGGACGATACCGTAGAACTGAATTAGGGATCCTAGTTGGTGACAATCGGGATCATGCTGCAACCACTATCTCTATATATACACTAGCTAATACCCGGCGTGCACTGCTACGCTTAAATAAATTATGTGTTTTTGCATTTTGCTGAATAATTAAAGAGAAAAATAACTATACATTTACATCGTTATTATTTTTAGATACCCCATATCTACCCGGCGTTGCCCAAGAATGTACTTATCCCGATCTTCTTGGCATTAATGAAACACAAAAATGGCTACTGTGAGTTAACCGTAAAAGATAAACATATACTGTCGTGGGCTTTTTTGTAGAGGTTTTGAGATATTCAATTGTGTGTAAATTAATGTTATGTATTTGTTATGGTTTAGGTAGCGTAAGCCATTTAAGCGTCAAAAAAGGGAACCTTTTTTCGCGTTTTTCACTACAAAGTGTGATTTTTAGGGGTGAAGGGGCTGCGTATCACAACTCTCTTATAACCTATGTTCATCCCGGGAATCTCCTGAACATTTTGCAAAAATCCCCATTACAATGGGATGAATGGTATGGCAGCGCATAAAATACGAACAAACAAACAAACAAACAAAAATTTTATATATTAGATATTAGTGTGTGTGTATGTGCAAACTATATTGGTGGAAAAATAGCAAACACAAAAATATATAATATTTAATACCCGAATGATAAAGTATTCTGTTGAACAAATCCTAATCAAAATATGACAATATTGGTATACGAGATATTTCACTTATTAATGCAATTGGATAAACATTAATGCTGAGGGAGATACAAGTTTCCGGGTTTTTGCTGATGTGTACTCACCAGGTGTTGAATTCTGCTTCTAACCTATCTCCTCAAGAAACACGATTCCAGAACAAACTAGATTCTACGTATAAATCAATTTTCATCCCAGTATAAAGTTGTTTATCGCATTGATTGCGTGTTTTTCACATTATTTTCAGAGACGTCCTGGGTCAAATAAAAGTGAATGAAAAAAAATATTTAAAATGAGTAAACTAATATCTTTCTCGCTCCATATACAAATCTTATACATTATATTAGGTACGAACACGGCTCTTCACTGTAATATAATCATATTTCGTGTATAATAGTGGCCCCACGAAAATCAGTCGTGATATTAGGGTGTTCGTAATATATAAACAAAATTAAAACGATTTTTTTCGGAATAAAAGACTCCTATTTTTAAACTAAATTATTTATAATAATTTAAAGACAATGCCAAAAAGCTTAAAATAATAAAGACATTTCCGAAGAATGTGCTAAAAAAATCTACGTCGGTTACAGAAAGTGATAGGAGGAACAGAAAAGAATTGTGTCTGGATTTGTAATGTCGGTAATTGATTTATGAGCTAAATATTTATTTATAAAATTTAGGCCTATTTATAATATTTTTATATTCTTCTACAACCCTAAGTTGTAGTTGTCAGTGGTGATCTCCAAAAGCAATGCAATCAGTTCAAAGACCCAGTCTCTCTAACAATTATTATAATCCTAGTGTATATCGCACACTTAATATTTGGCATCTCCTAGCGCATCAATACAATCATCACCTATCATATATTATCAGCGCAGCGTAATTCCAACATCCAGGCGTCCCAACTTCAGAAGTGGGTTAAAATAACGCCTTGCCAGGAGAGAATACCAGAATGTCAAAATAACAACGTGGTGGTATTGAATAAAAAACATTTAATATTTTTATTTTATTTATGTCCGCGCGACCATGAACCTACGGGTTCGATAGTGACAGTAAGTAAGTAAGTAAGTAAGTAAGTAAGTAAGTAAGTAAGTAAGTAAGTAAGTAAGTAAGTAATGTAAATTAAAAATATGTTTATTTTGAGACATTTGAACATCTTTGTTCAGACTGGAAATTGTAATAGTATTATTATTTTTTTCTTTATTTGCTAAATAAAACTTTAATTTTTTTATTTAGTAGGCCTAAATAAAGAATATGGATTTTCATCTAGTAAACGGCAGTTCAATTGATTATTTTTTTATTTTATCTATTTACTGTATTTATTTATTTATCCTGGTGGAATTAAGGCCATATGACCTTCAATTCATTCATTAGGAGAAACATTTACACATGTTATTTATTAGATTAAAACAATAGCAAGATAATATTAAAATACAAATGTAATTTTTATGCAACTGACATTAATCAAATTAATATGTATAACATAAGTGTTAATGATAATTAAAACTGAAACTAATAAAGCAAGATACATTATGAGTTATAATATACACAAAAAATACTACTCAACGAGATTGGTTATAAAAATAGTACTGCTATCAAGTTTCATTAAATATTTTAAATTTATGTTTTATATACAGAATAATAGAACATATTGATTGCTACAAGAATACTATAGTGAGGTATTTCTCTCAGTTTATTGTTGAATAATTGCTCAATTAATTCTTAAATATTTTATACTCGTACTTTGGTAATTCTGACATAGAGCGGAAGAAAATTTCATATTCTGGCAAGTGCAAATATAAACATTTTAGATATCACCTAGAGTATGTATGTCTATTGTTATATAATAACAATATATCTCCAAGCGCGACACGCCTAGAAGGCCCTTAGCCTACCAGCCGGCTTGCTGTCCTCACATCCACATGTGTTAATCACAGGGATAGACGATCATCTAGCCAGTGTAGGGGATGACATATGGTCAGCATGTCGGGTCCCCCAGCTATAGCTGGTCTTCTCAACCTGGAGTCGCTACTTATTTTAGCTATCCAAATGCCTCACGATGCTGGGTGGGCACTGGTTCCATACTGGCCGAAGTTCCATGAGAAAATGTCTTCCCCATGGGGACCCGAACCAGCGCAAATCCCGTAGCTCTGCGCCATGGCTTCTTGCCTTAACCACTCGGCTACAGCGCGGGACAAATAATGATGATGATGATAATAATAATAATAATAATAATGATAATGGTAACAATAACAATAATAGTAAAAATAATAATAATAATAATCCATCCATAGTAATTCTGCCCTGCAGGTCCTTCACTGCACTCATAGCATTTTCATGCTATGCTTGCAGCTTTACTAGGAAATTGTAGGTGTGGTAGCTTCCCGTCGCTGATGATGATTATGATTATGATAAGGATGATGATGGTGGCCATATGATTTCGGGGACCGTTTGGGTCTTAAAGTTTTCCTGACATTTGTCTTACAGGTGAGGAAAAACTCCGATAAAAATCTCACCCAGAAAAACTGCCCCGACCGGGGATCGAACCCGGGCCCGCTGCGTGACGAGGCAGCACGCTACCTCGAGACCACAGCGGTGGACTACATTGAATATAATACAATTAAAATAGGCTTAATATAAAATAAAATAAGTAAAGCTTCCTAGATAATTATTTACAGAATGCTGTATATAGTTGTTATGCTGTTAATGTTTTCATTGTGTCGAACTTAAGATATCAGTTAATTTGGATTTAAATAACGATAGTGATTGACGGTCCCTGGCATGACTTGGAAGTGAGTTCATGCTCTAGTCAAATATATTGTGTAAGATTCAGAGTAGGCCTATACACATATCCTGTGCTGTGGTATCAAAAGTAAAGAAGAGTCTTGTGAACTTGTTCCTAAATTGTGATGAGCCGTTAAATTTTGAAAACGTATATGTAGGCCCATTCATAATAGTGTAATGAACAGATGTAAATAATACTGAACGTAACAAAATTATGAAATGAGTCTTTGTAATTCAATTTCAACATATCAATCGTCTTGAGAGAAAAATACCGGAATATTATCTACTTTTACGTTCATTATCTAAACTAATTTTTGCGCCAGATACTTTGATGATAATTATGGTAATATTGTAGTCCACTTTAAATACTATTTAAATATTTTAAAGAAATATTCAAAAAATATAAATGCAAAATCCATCGTTCTGGGAATAAATCTCTGGATTTAGCAACACTGGATAGAATCTCTCCTTATAAAAATTTAATCTCTAATGGTGTACTGATTTAGAAATGCTTTTTTCTAATTAAACACGGGGAATAGTAGCACTAATTGAGATAAAATACAAAAACGAGCAGTAGAAACAAACAAAACAAAAACGTGTTTCCAATTAATACTAAACAATTGAAAACAAATCAGTTGGAATAGAAAATGTTTTGTTAGGCGAGCAACAGAGGGCTCTGTTAAGAGGATTGCTTCAACAGATTAAATTGTTCGTCACGTTCATGATTAAAATCGCTGTAAACTTTTAGCTGATTTGGCGCGTGCGCGAAAAAAAAAAGTCGTGTGATTAAACCACGAATGCCCTTCATGGAAAAACTATACCTAATGTGGATTATTAGTTCTGTTTAATCTCACATAATCCTACATCCATGTTCGAAAAAATTCTGCTTTCAAACATTTAAAAATGAAGTCAGCCATTTATATTTTGTCACAGTCGTTTTAAAATTTGCTATACCGTATCTGTGACGTAGCAGCAGCGAGAATGACTAGTTCCCCAATGTCCTGGATTCATTTTCCGGCTGCATCCTAAATGTTTTTCTTTGAGTATACCGTCTAAAGGTTCCGCACTGTAGCCGAGTGGTTTAAAAAATGATTTCCTTGGCGCATAGTTACGAAAAAAAAGTGCTGGTTCGGAATTTTATGGTATCATGAGTTTTCTTATGGAATTTCGGGCAGCATGCTACCAGTTCCCACTAAATATCGTGAGAGCTTTAAGTAACTGCAATAAATAGCGGGTGCATGTTGAAGAACCAGCTATAACGGATGGAGAACACGAAATACTGACCACATGTCACACCTATACTGGTTGGATGATCGTCTACCTCTGTAAATTAAAAAAAAAACATTCGAATGCGAGGCTAGCAGCTGGAAGGAAAGTAACCTTCTAGGTCAGTCACGTCTTGGAGTTTTTTTTATCATCATCTTCAAGGTATGGGCCTGTTGGCCCGTTCCGCTCCCTGGTGCACTATATGCTGCTGGTGCAGGTCGTCTTTCCAACGACGTTTTGGTCTTCCTACATTTCTTCGGCCTAGAGGCCTATAATGAAGCAGCTGCTTTGATAAACGATTATATGGCATTCTTTGTATATGTTCAAGCCAATTGCATTATTTCTGTGTATTATCTCGTTTATACTATATATCTGAGTTTTTTTTATAGAATCTAGAACTCTCCAGTCTCTAGTAGAACATGTTAAATAATAAGGCACCAATCTGGAACCAAGTTTGAGGGATTGCCTTACGCTAATCTAGCGCCTCCTTGTCACTGCCATTTTGCTCAAATGAGGCCAATGTCGATCGATTTTTCAAGAGCCAAAAAATTCTAACTTGTAAGTAAGTCTTGGTATCGTAGATTTCATCATCATCAGCAGCAGCATTACAGCCTCGGCTTCCGTCAGAACCCTGTTTTGGTTCTTAGTTTCATAGCAAAGTTTTTTTTTTGAGAAGGGTACAAGCCCTACGACCAAACACCCAGCGATCCTGAAGGACGATGTTTTTCTGTTGGGGTTTTCTCCCCTGGCTGTAATATCAAGAACTCGTTCTTCATCCTCACATGACCCAGGGACCATGACATGGACATGCATGTGTAGGAATTTGTAGAATTAAATGGCATTTCTCGAGTTTTTAAGTGGTAATCATCCATCAGTAAGATGTGCATCCTGGAGGTCATATACTAACCCACTGGCCCCCGTATCGTAGATTTATGACAGTTAAAAAACCTCAAGCGAGAATTAAGAGGCCTCCAAGCAAATTTCGTCGGCCCTTTTAAGCCCAGCTTATAATAGAAACGTTATAGCATGAAATGTCAAATTTTATAAACACTTGGCTATTCCAAATGCAAAAATGTAATATTTATCATAAAATTAGCTACCAGTTTAATGTCTCAGCACAGAATTTAATATAATAGCTAGAAAAATGTTAAAATATAACTAGAAAATGAGTAATTTCGAAAATATTTTCACCGAAATTAGGCCGATTAGAATATTATTCATACTCTTAAGATATGCGTCGAAATATTGAAACATTCTCTTCAGGAATATAACAGTTTTAACATCAGGAATGCAATAGTTTTACCTTCAGGAATTTAAAAGTTTTAACTTCAGGAATTCAACAGTTTTAACTTCAGGTATATAACAGTTTTAACTACACGATTGATATCATATAATCAATTGAGGCGGTTAGAATCAAAGGGGTGCAAGTTTAGCAGTATTGAGAAAAAGAAGTTTAAAGTTGAAGTTGTATAAGAAAATCATAGGTAACTAAAACGATAAAAATCACATTTTAACTCCTTCTAACGCATACATGTATATCCCTTTGCCACTAAATAAAATTATTCTTAAATAATGTAATTATCACTTAACTCTTTTTTTTGCGAAAATATCGCTTACACCCATTTGCTTCTAATCGCCTGAATTATAAATTCCGTTGTTGAATACTTATTTTCAGCGTTCATTGTGTTATTATTTAACATGTTTTTAAATGTATACAACATGTTCCTGTGCCCAATATTAAGTTTTGATCCCCTCCCTCCACTCATCTCTATCCTTCCAGTCACCATCCTGTTGTCCTCTGTTCTACATCGAATTCATAATTCCCTCTATCCATGTCTTCATGGGACTCCTCCTTTTCCTCCGATATGGAATCCACTCCAAACTCTTAACTGGCAATCTATCTTCATTCATCCTCTTCAAGTGTTCAAACCATTGTAATTGTTTATTTCCTACAAATTGTATAATTTTTTCGTTAAAGTTCATTTTTTCTCGGATAATACTGTTTCTGATTATTTAGAGCATCGTGCAGATCTTAAAAATAAATTTCTGTAGATTGCAATTTTGACTCTAATTTGGAATTTACAGTCCACATTTCTGCTCCATAGGTCATAAAATTGTTACTATTGATTTATAAATAAGGATTTTAGTTTCTTCGAATACCTGTTTATCCCACAAAATTCCATTCAAAATTGCTATTGCAGATCGATATTTAAGTACTCTTTTTGTTATTTGCAAATCATTGTTCATTGTTCACGAGAGAATAAATGATAATCAGGTTATTATTTCATGCAAGGATTTGTCATGATGTAAGACGGGAAGAAAACATTAAGTTTAAACAAGAAGAAGATACTTTGGAATCATGCTATGACGTAATATATTCGGTGTCATATTTCTAGGGAATCTGGTTAGAATTATGAGTGTGGTTCAAATGTTAAATTCATCCAGGAAGTCACTTAATTCGTTCTCTCTTCCATCCGTAACTGCATGGAGCTCCCATCCTTTTGTGTGGGGTTTAAAATAAAACTTTTTAATGAAATTGTAGACCTGCTTGGAGGGATTTAGTTGACACACAAACGTAGAAGAAGTTGAATACAATTAGGTTTATAGAACAACCCAAACTGTATCCAATAATCCTAACTCTTTTTTCACTAATTATGGAAGTATTAGCCATTTTTACAAAATGAGTTATATTTGAGATGTATAATTTGTTATTATTAATATTATTGTTATTTATGTTGTTATTAGGTATATCAAGCAAGAGGAAGGCGTGATGTTGGAAGACCTAGAAGACATTGGGCTAAAGCAATATGAAGTCGGAACGGGCAATTGCCTAATCCCTGGAGTGATGATGATGATGATGATATTAGGTATATTATTATTATTATTATTATTATTATTATTATTATTATTATTATTATTATTATGACGTTCACCTAGACACACTAGATTTGCATAATAAATATGAAACAAAAATTATATGAAAAAAGACCATACAATACTTGATTATGCCTCGCGCATTAGCCGAGCGGTTTAAGGCATGGTGCCGTTGTGCGAAGCTAGGGACGCACTCTGGTTCGAGTCTCCGTGGGGAACGAATTTTCTCATGGAATTTCGGCCAATATTGGATCGGTGTCCACCCAACATCCTAAGAAACTACAATGAGTAGTTGAGAAAACCATATATAACGACTGATATACTGACCTCATGTCACCCCAAAGCTAGCTAAATTTTCGTCCACCTCTGGGATTATAACATGTGGATGTAAGGCTATAAACCAAGGGTCTACTAGGCTAATCGATCCACGTCTATGGAAATTTTTGGGACGTTAAATTCGTGAGTGTGGATTGTTTCGAGAGGAAAATACAATAATTATTCTATTACATTTACAGCACTAAGAAATAATTTGATCCTAAAATAAAACACCTTTGAACAAAGTCTGTCGAGATTATTATTATTATTTTGAATCATAATCTTACTAAGTGAGATGTTAAAGCACAGTTCTAAAGTGATACCTACTCGGTGAATGTTGAGAATTTTAGAAGAAGTAAAACTTTTTCAATTTAATACGCATTAAACAAATATGGTTCTTCCCTTCACCCATATACTCACAAAATAGCATCCGTTAACAGTTACATTCATATACTTTTAAATATCCCTCTTTCACGCTTAGAATATAATAAGGGACTGAATATTATTAAACAATTAGCTATCAATAATAATTACGACCCTAAAATTATAGACAATTTAATTAAGAAAATGTATTACAAAAATGTGTTTACAAAGATTGTCCTTTACCCAAGAAAGCCACAAGATGGACATAAATAAATCTGTTATAATGTCATACATAGGCCCACTTTCCAATAAGATATCCAAACACTTTAAAAAGTTGAACATCAATGTGACGTTTGAAACTCATAAAACTTTGCAAAATGTAATAAAAAATAAAAGATGTAAAAAGAACAATTATCAGGTGTATATAAATTGGAGTGTGGCACATGTGACAATGTCCGTGTAGGACACATTGGCAGACCTTTCATTTCTCGTATAAAGGAACATAGAGAGCATCTAACAGAAATGTAGATAATTCAAAATACGTTAAACATTTACTTCAATATGATCATTGTTTTAATTCAAATCTTAAAAGTTTTACACGTTTGTAACAAAGGGAAAAAACTAGATCTTTTAGAAATTGTAGAAATAAATAAATTAAAGAAGAGCAATAGGCTGTTAAATTCCCAACTGCATTTAAATGTATCATCTCTCTTAAATTTATAATAAGAGAATGTTTGTTAAACTCTGTTTGTTTACATTCAGTTGTATAGTTATTACCCGTTTAAGGAGTAAGCGCAGTTGTTGACGGAGAGCACTGCAGTCGTGTTTATGCAGGAATAGAACACGTGACACTGCTATCTATGAGTTCAGAGGGGAATAGGACGTGGGACGCTGACAGTGTACACCGCCTTATATGACGTCACGTGTAGTAACAAACAGAGCTTCGTAATTCTTCCGCATGCAGAGATATTTTGAACGACTAATACAGTTATTAGAGTGTATATACAGGTGTATCAAAAAAGGATGCCGCAAACTTACATGGTTGTAAGTACATCTAGGCCCAGCCGTCCACCCCTTGGGATACCTCGGTCGTCATGACCATACTCCCAAGTCCTAGTTCTAGTCCTCCCTATCCTATGTTCGCGTCCACGTACAAGTTCACGGTCCTTAAACCAACACCCCAGGGAGAGAGTGTTGGAGTTTGCAGTTCTGGGAATAGCTGAGCTACATAGTACATCAGGTCGCTCAATCCTGACGACCCCACAGTTGGTCCACGGGCTCCATGAGCCTAGCCGGGAAGACTGCTGTCGCAGATCCACCGACCATTCCCCTGTTCTACCTCCAGGGACGTGTCCTGCAGCCGTTGTGAGACCGGCTAGGGCTACAAGCCCAACAATGTGAGACTTTTAGTACATCCAGGTGCTCATCTCCTGGCGACCCCACAGTTTGTCGACGGGCCGGTAGGCCAAGCCAGGAACCAGTACAGTAGCTCCCCGCTGGACTGGTCCGAGCCGAGCCCTGGTGTGCCCCCAGGGACGCCTTCTGCAGCTGTTGTGGGCCAGCACGGAGCTCGCAAGCTCCAACAGATGTGAGCAACTAGTACGACAAGGCGCTCAGCTCTTACCTACCCCACTAATGGTTCACGAGTCCCTTGGACTTAACCGGGAGGACGTCTAGCAGATCCACCGATCTTTCCCCCAGTGCACCAGCTGGGGACGTGTTTGGTTGCTGAAGTGGGTCCAGCCTGAGCTATAGTACGTCAGGTCGCTCAACTCCTGACGACCTCACAGATTGTCCTTGGGTCACTCGGTTCCAGAGTCGGCGCTAAGTCCCAGACCCAAAAGACCGCGCTTCCTCCTTTCCCGAGCTTATCGACCTGGTGGTAATTCCCAGCATTACGCCCGGTATTGTCCCAACCAGCCCCCCTGGGGGTCCGTCGGACCCCAGCTGTGCTCACAACAGCAACAGGGCGCGTCCCCGGGCGGCGGATAGGGGAACGGTCGGTGGTTTGCTTGCATTCCTCCCGGCTAGGTCCGGACCGGACCCGCGGGCCATTTGTGGGGTCGTCAGGACTCGAGCGACCTGACGTACTATTTAGCTCGTGCTGCGCCCACTCCAGCAGCAAAACGCGTCCCCTCGGTGGCGTAGTGGGGAAAAGGTCGGTGGATCTGCTAGTCAGTCCTCCCCTTCCAAGTCCGATGGACTCGCGGACCATGAGTGGGGTCAGCAGGAAAAACATTTGGCTATAGGGGCCTGCTGTTCAAGCCTGAACGACCCCGGCCCACAGCAGGGGGCCTGTGCCGCCGTTGGGCGTGGCGGTGGGAGACTAGGGAGTCGTGTACCCTATCTCCTGGTTCATTGAAACCTGAGACCATCTGTGGGGGCAACCATGGGAAATGAGCTCCCTGGATGCCTACATTGCTCAGTGGGCTGCCTCACAGCAGCTACACGACTTGGCCTAGTCTTGCGAACGGGCTGGATGGGACAATACCGGGCGTAATGCTGGGAATTACCACCAGGTCAATAAGCTCGGGAAAGGAGGAAGCGCGGTCTTTTTGGTTCTTCGAGACATAGCGCCAACTCTGGAACCGAGTGACCCAAGGACAATCTGTGAGGTCGTCAGGAGTTGAGCGACCTGACGTACTAAATGCTCAGGCTGGACCCACTTCAGCAACCAAACACGTCCCCAGCTGGTGCACTGGGGGAAAGATCGGTGGATCTGCTAGACAGTCCTCCCGGTTAAGTCCAAGGGACTCGTGAACCATTAGTGGGGTAGGCAAGAGTTGAGCGCCTTGTCGTACTATTTGCTCATCTGTTGGAGCTTGCGAGCTCCGTGCTGGCCCACAACAGCTGCAGAAGGTGTCCCTGGGGGCACACCAGGGCTCGGCTCGGACCAGTCCAGCGGGGAGCTACTGTACTGGTTCCTGGCTTGGCCTACGGGCCCGTCGACAAACTGTGGGGTCGCCAGGAGATGAGCACCTGGATGTACTAAAAGTCTCACACTGTTGGGCTTGTAGCCCTAGCCGGTCTCACAACGGCTGCAGGACACGTCCCTGGAGGCAGAACAGGGGAATGGTCGGTGGATCTGCGACAGCAGTCCTCCCGGCTAGGCTCATGGAGCCCGTGGACCAACTGTGGGGTCATCAGGATTGAGCGACCTGATGTACTATAATCGCTCATCAATTGCCCAGAAGTGCAAACTCCAACACTCTCTCCCTGGAGTGTTGGTTTGTAAGGACCGAGAACTTGAACGTGGACGCGAAGTTAGGATAGGGAGGACTAGAACTAGGACTTGGGAGTATGGTCATGACGACCGAGGTATCCCAAGGGGTGGACGGCAGGGCCTAGATGTCCCAACCAGCCCGTTCGCAAGACTAAGCCTAGTCGTGCCGCTGCTGTGAGTCAGCCCACTGAGCAATGTAGGCATCCAGGGAGCTCATCGCCCATGGTGCCCCACAAAGGTCTCTCGGGATTAACCAAAGAGAAGGGAGCTGCTGATCTCCACAATCTCCCACCGCCTCGCCACGGCGGCCGCTGCTCCCGTTGTGGGCCGGGACATTTGAGCTCTTAGTTACAACAGGGCGCTCGTCTCATGTTGACCCCACTTATGGTCCGCGAGTCCATCGGACTTGGAAGGGAGGACTGACTAGCAGATCCACCGACCTTTTCCCCACTACGCCACCGAGAGGGGACGCGATTTGCTGCTGAAGTGGGTGCAGCATGAGCTATGTAGTGCATCAGGTCGCTCGAGTCCTGACGACCTCACAAATGGCCCGCGGGTCCGGTCTGGACCTAGCCGGGAGGAGTGCAAAGCAAACCACCGACCGTTCCCATATCCGCCACCCGGGGACGCGCCCTGTTGCTGTTTGTGAGCACAGCTGGGGCCCGATTATAACCAGACCCCCCAGGGGTTGTAAGTACACGATAATAGAAGCAACAATGCCCCAGTAAACATGGGTCTGCAAACGAGCCGTTTGCGAGAATTACGAATGTATGGTTACAAGCCGCCACTGACGTCATTGTTTGTAACATCGTACGGTTTACTCCTTGCGCACTTGAAGCCGTCCTATGTTCTTTGTTTATAAAACTGAACATTGTCGAGAGGTGAAGTTGTCATTTTGTTTTCTTTCTCGTTTTCTTTTGTTTACACTGTTCTTCCTTTTTGTTTTACCTTTGTTAACCTTTTTATCTCATTCACAAATACAAACACAAGACAGGACACACACCCAGACCCAAGGTGGAGATTTAAAATCCCCTACCCCGCCGGGAATCGAACCCGGGTCGCCGGAGTGGGAGGTAGGGACTCTACCGACTACGCCACGGCGACGGACATAATCAAACCGTACACGCAGAACGTACAGCACGGATATACACTGCTCAAAAAAATTAGGGGATATTGTAGAATAACCTATTAAGACTATGTTTTTAGGAGCAGTATTAGATGCAATCACTTTCTATTACTCCAAAAGAATGTCAACAAGAGTTTGAAGTCATTATGTAACCTCTATACCACACCAGATGTCAAAGAGATCCTGATTAGGAATATGGCAAACAAACAAAGCAACATTAACATGGGTGAAAATGTTTCTTTAGTATGGTGTATGGACTCGTCGAACGGCCAGCACTGCCTACACCTGTATGGCATTGATGCAAGAGGTTAGCAATGAGTTCTTGGGGGATATGTGGCCACTCTTCCATAAGAGCAATGTGCAGCTCTGGAACAGTTGTGGGAGGTGCTTGTCTGCCTGCAATGCACCTGCCTAATGCATCCCACACATGCTCAATCGGATTTAAGTCCGGGGAGGAAGCTGGCCGTTGCATACGCTCGATACCCTCCACTTCCAGCATGTCGTCCACCAAGCCAGCTCTGTGGCGTCGTGCATTATCGTCCATAAAAAGAAAAGAATCACCTATGGCATCAGCATAAGGCACGACAAAAGGTCGGAGAATCTCATCTCTATACTTTACCGCAGTCAAAATACCACCTTGGATAACGTAGAGGTCCGTACGTCCACCACTACTGACTCCTGCCTACACCATCAATCCACCGCCAACATATGGGGATTTTTCACGTACAAAAGCTGGATTGTTTCGTATCCCTTTTTCTCTCCAGATGAATACACGCCGACTATCACATTCCATGTTGAATCGCGACTCATCAGAAAAAAAGAACTGATCTCCATTCAGCATGCCTCCACCCACGATGTTCCTCCGCCGCCCAGTTTCTGCGATCTCTACGGTGTTGTGGAGTTAACCTGGTACACACCATGGGCCTACGGGCATAGAGACCACTTCCATGCAGTCGATTAGGGACAGTTTGAGTTGACCACCCTGCGTCCTGTTGCTGTTTGAAGTGTATTTCGCAGTTGAGTTGCATTCTGCTGTATATTCCCGACGGGCTGTTAACAAGAGGTAACGGTCATCCCTTGCTGTTGTTGGCCTTGGTCGACCTTGTCCGGCTCTTCTGTGAACAGTATGTTCTTTGAAAATGATTCCAAAGTCTGGAAATCACGCTTTGAGACACCCCAATGGCATGTGCCACCTCTTGTTGTGTCTGTCCAGCTTCCATCCTTCCTATGGCCCACCAAGCCATTGGTTCAGGTAAATCACGTTGTCGAGGCATCACTGTCCCTAAGGCAAGTCATTCACTAACTGAAAACTGGACTGGATTTAAAAACAGCAACAAAACATTCACCCCCACACCACCCTTTCACATCAACAGTACAGACACTGCCCTCTGGTTTGGTACCGAGGTTACGTAACAACTTCAAACTCTTATTTACATTATCTTGGAGTAATAGAAAGTGATTGCATCTAATACTATTCCAAAAAACATAGTTTTAATAGGTTATTCTACAATATCCCCTTTTTTAGCAGTGTAGTACACAGTCTCAAAAGGTATCAGTCTCGTCTGAGGAGTGCCACTTGTGCTGTGTTGTAGTTACAATGGAACCTTACAGTGACGAAGAGTATGCGGATATGCAATTCATGTACGGTAGGGCTAATGTCAATGCACAGGAGGCTGCACGCTTGTACCAAGAAACATATCTTGATCGAAGACACCTCGAAAGTCGTACATTTACAAGGGTCCATCAGCGCCTGAGAGAAAATGGGAATTTTGCACATGGCAGAGCAGTAGGTAGGCCTGCTCGCATTACGCAGGTTGAGGATATGGTGTTGCAAGCAGTACAGCTCTCTCCAGGAACCTCGACGAGAAGAATTGCCACACAAGTGCCTGTACTAAGCCACAGTAGTGTATGGAACATTTTACAGCGCAATTTACTGTACCCTTACCACCTCCAACGAGTACAATATCTCAATCATGCGGACTTTGTTCCTAAAGTGATGTTTTGTCAGTGGATGCAACAACAGACTGTAGTCAACCCTCGTTTCGCATGTAACATTTTACACTGCTCAAAACAATTAGAGGAACACTTGTAATAAATTGAATAAGTAATTGTTTTTTAAAGCTGTGATGCTGAAAGTTGGACAATATGTAAATTGAATTATTAATTTTATCATTGGATACAAATTTTAAAGATCCATGGCCTAAATACAGAGAAATTACCTCAAATAACAAATATAGAGATTTTTTTATTTTGGAAGGCACTGGCCACTTCTAATTGGTAAGCTTCCTGATGTTGCTATAGTGACGAATGTTGATTATTTTGTTGCCTTGTTTATTGAAGTCTCTGACAAAATGAGGCATTTAAATGAGTTTGAAGTGTATCATGTTCTACATCTTTTACGACAAGGTCAATCTCTGCGACAAGTGGCTAGAGAGCTTGGGGTTTCTCCTGCCGTGGTGTCCAGGTTACGCAACAGGCACAGAGAGACAGGTCAGTATTGTAGAAGACGTGGCCAGGGCCGTAAATTTAAAACAAGCCCCCAGGATGACAGACACGTTCTTCTTTCTGCTCTTCGACAGCGTACAAAAACTGCAAAAGACCTGCAGAATGACCTTCATATGGCTTCCGGAATCCGGGTTTCAGACCAAACCATAAGGAACAGATTAAGGAAAGAGAATATTCGTCCAAGAAGGCTCGTTAAAAAACACGCTTAACAAATGGGCATAAGGCAGCAAGACGTACGTATGCTGAAACCATGGTGATTGGAACCTGAACCAGTGGGAGTCTGTGCTCTTCTCGGACGAATCCAGGTATCGTCTTACACGTTGTGATGGTCGATTGAGGGTGTGGGGACGGCCAGGAGAAAGATTTTCTGCAGAGGCTGTACAGGAAATTGATAGATTCGGAGGAGGTTCCATAATGGTGTGGGCCGGAGTTATGTACAACAATCGTACGGACCTTGTACTTGTTCCCCAGCGACTCAGTGCTGTCCGGTATATCGAGCACGTTGTGGAAGAGCATGTAGTACCTGCTGCCATTGGAGTAGGCCCTGGATTTCTGTTTATGCAGGATAATGCCAGAGCACATTCTGCGGCTGTCACCAGGGATTTCCTGAGGAGGAATGAAATTGAGGTAATGGAGTGGCCAGCGGTCAGCCCAGACCTCAACCCTATTGAACACTTGTGGGATCTTCTAGACAGGAAGGTCAGGAACCGACATCAGGCTCCACAAACTCTGCAGCAACTTGGAGATGCTGTGAAGGAGGAATGGGAGGATATCCCGCAAGAGGAAATCCCAGATTCTTATTGGGTGCATGCCACGAAGGTGCCAAACTGTCATCGAATGTCGTGGAGGCCATACACGATACTAACTCTATATAACGAGTGTTTAACTTTGAAAAATAAGCACAAGATTCAATTGCTTACATAGCGGAATTATTTGAAAAGTTAATTGTCAGCGTTATTCATTTGTTTTTACTGACATGAACAATAAATAAATAAATAAATAACCACAAATAATGTACTTTATTAATTTCATGTTTGTACCTTTATCCAATGAAAAAATATTTGCATATTTCATAGTGTTCCTCTAATTGTTTTGAGCAGTGTAATTACAGACGAATCAGGATTCACACGCGATGGTGTTTTTAATTATCATAATACACATTTTGGTGTGAAATGAACCCACATGCTGTTCATGAGTCACCACATCAGCACCGTTTCTCACTGAATGTGTGGTTAGGGGTACTAGGTGATCATCTCATTGGGCCAAACATTCTTCCACGAAAACTTAATGGACGGAGGTACCTTAGGTTTCTGCGGCGTCATTTTCCAGGATTGCTTGAGGATGTTCCCCTTTAGAAACGTCGGAGTTTGTGGTACATGCATGATGGAGCTCCGGCACATTTTGCTGCTGCTCTGAGACGACATCTAACGCGCAGATACGGCCGAAGATGGATAGGTCGAGGCGGATCTGTACCTTGGCCTCCAAGATCACCGTTTTAACATACTCTAATTAATAACCAATTTTAAATTCATAATATTTCAATAATTATTACTTATAAAAGATAGAAAAGTCAACTCAAGTCTCTCCCTAAAATAATGAAAGATGAATAAGAAATCCGTAGATAATAATATAATGTTACTAAATACATTATTACTATTACTGAAGAAATTAGGGGGGATCAGTTGAATAATATAGATTGGATAGCTATTCATTCTAAATCCTTTGGATTTTTATGTCTGGGGTCACCTCAAAAGCGAAGTGTACAGCACACCCGTCGGGAAAGATTGGCATGCTACGAATTATTGGTAATTGGATAAACCTCGGTAAATTTCTGGACAAAACGCGAAAAATAAGGACAACACTCATTCATGAATAAATATATGTTATCAAAATGCAATACCATTAATTATTAACAATTATATATAAATTAATTAGTGTATAATGCTGTTGTGTTATTATTTAATTGTAATATTAATGTGTTTTCTTTATGTAATTGTAATGTTAATGTTTTTTTTAGTGTATAATGCATTGTGTTATTACTTAATTGTAATATTATTGTGTTTTCTTTATGTAATTGTAATGTTAATGTTTTTGTGTATAATGCTATTGTGTAATTATTTAATTGTAATATTATTATTGTGTTTTCTTTATGTAATTGTAATGTTATTGCTGTTTTTGTTGTTATTTTTCTTTACACTAGTACCAATTATTACTTTATTGTAACGGACTGTCAACAGCACGTACGGTTTACTGCCCGTGCGACCCATATTTGTAAATAATATTGTAAATATCTTACTTTTTGTCTAATAAAGTCCTACTACTACTAATACTGTTGAATAACTGGAGCAGAGAGTTGTACATGCTTGTCAAGAATTCAGAAATGACCCAGGAGTTTTCGAAAGAATTCGACATTTATTGCAGAGACTAGCACAGTATTGCATCCAGATGCAAGGGAAACACTTCGAACACTTCATTTAACAGGTAACCCATTAGTGAAGTGAACTGTGAAATGTGAACTAAATGAGATGAAAAATTAATAGTAAAGTCTAAATTCAAATTAATTTGTACTAACTAGGACGATATTTATAATTGAGTCAGTGGCGCATTGTAACCATACATTCGTAATTATCTCGCAAACAGCTCATTTGCGAACCCATGTTTCTGGCACATTGTTGCTTTTATTATCGTGTACTTTCAACCGTGTAAGTTTGCGCCATCCTTTTTGATTCACCCTGTATACTAACAAATGAATTTGTAATCATGGTATTCGTCTGAAGAAGGTACAAAGTACTGTTAACGAATTTGTATTTTAATTTGAAAATCATATAAAACTTAAACAGTTTTATTTTTATTTAATAGACATAAAAATGGATTTTCATCAAGTAAACGCCAAATTAATTATGAGAGAGTGTCTATTGGGCGGTGGTTAGTTACATGTGCTGTTTTCATCAACATATTATTACGTAAACTTTGTGATGTCACAAAAGTGAGCAAGATGATTCTACAGTCTTAATTGGAATAAACATGGCATTCACTACGTATTATGTTACATTCAGGCGAGTTCACGAATTGTAACCTTGAATAAATTATTCTGTTAGCAACTGCTCATATATATAGAAGACTTCAAATGTCAAGATTCCTAGTAGTGTGCAGTACTTTCGAATGTAATACGAAATGGGAGAAATCGCCATTTCGATTATTGAAAACGTAAATAATTTAGAATCGAAAACAGCGAAACTTGGAAGTACTAAATTTCCTCAATTTTTAGCTGCATTTACAGGTAAATCAGTTAAATTAAATGCATTTACATGTAATATATTGATAATTTATCTTTAAATATTCTTGTCTCAAATTAAATATAGAATTCGAGTAATCAAATGGATAAAAATTGTAGGCTGTACCCAATTTATAATTAAAAAATTGAACAATCTAACTTTTTTATGTATTAATTAAAAATAAAACTTAGTTTTATTTGATTATATGAAAATCAAATAAAACTAAGTTTTACTTTTATTTAATTAATACATATGAATTTTCATCAAGTAAACACCAACTCAATTGATTTTTTTATTGTCCTCAATAAATTCACCGCTGTTGTCTAGTGATAGTGTTGTTGACTCACAAGTAGCATGCTTGGCTTCGTAGTTGATCGGTGAAGTGACCCGGGTGAGGGTTTATCGAGGTTTTCGTCACCAATAAGACAATTTAGGAAAAATTTAAAGCCATATAATAGTCTCCATATTCTCCATAGTACGACAGGTCTAGGAGGCCCTTGGTCTATGAGCCGGCTCCTGGCCCGACATCCACATGTGTTAATCACAGAATCACAGAAGTAGACGATAATCTAGCCAGTGTGGGGGTGACATGTGGTCAGTATATCGGCTCCCGCAGCTGTTATAGCTGGTTTCCTCAACCTTGATCCGCTACGTATTGTAGGTAACCAAATTCTACACGATTCTGGGTGGACACTGGCCCCATAATGACCGAAATTCCATGAGGAATTTTCTTTTCTCATGGAGACCCGAACCAGCGCAATTCCCGTAGCTCTGCGCCAAGGCACCTTGCCTTAACCACTCGGCTACGTCGCGAGAGAGCCATATAATAGGCCCTATACTTATTGTTTAATAAGAATATATGAGTTGACTGTGTGTCTTGCCTCAAATGCTCGTGTTGTCTCGGAAGTAGTCTCAGAATTGAGCTGATCACTTTCCTGGGAGCAATTCATCTGAGATAGGTCATGTTACTATTAAGACCTGGATGACTTAGGGCATATAAAAGGGAGGAATAATCCTCAGCAGTCAAGGCAGTTGATAGGTGGTAATATTACTTGATCCAATTCACCACTAATCATTGTTTCATAATAAATTGGAAAAACTGCACTTAAAATTGCGTGAAATATTTTCGAAGTTCTATAGAACAACAGTGTGCATGCGTCAGAGTTTATAGAGCCAGCGATAACCCACAATCGAACCACATATCGATAATCATCCTCGATTACTATCCGTGGCTATGAAATTTAAATTACCAATCTTTGCAATAAATCCACAAATCTATGTTAAAAAATGTATTAATAACATTAAAATTACCAAACGTTTATTAAAATGGGTGTACACTTTCTTATCACTCCCTAACGCCGATCCAACCAGCGATAACCTAAAACAGCAATAGAAAAATCATAGACTAAGTAATATACTCTGTGGAGAAAATAGCAGTTGTAATTTGCGTATTTAAATAAATACTTCAAAATTGTCTAATAAATGTCCACCGCTGTGGTCTCGGGGTAGCGTGCTGCCTTGTCATGCAGCGGGCTCGGGTTCGATCCCCGGGCGGGACAGTTTTTCTGGGTGAGGTTTTTATCGGGGTTTTTCCTCACCTGTAAGACAAATGTCAGGAAAACTTTAAGGCCCAAATGGTCCCCGAAATCATATGGCCATCGCAATCATCATCATTCATATTCATCTTAGGTTAGGATTACGATTATGGACTCTCCTGGCGCACCATTATCATCGTCATCCATCATATCATCGGGGCAACGTAACCCCGCCTTCCAGTCGCCCCAACCTTAGAAGTGGGTTACAAGTACGTCATGCCAGAAGTGAAACCAGGAATGTCGAAAGAGAAACCTGGGGAATGTGAAAAAAAAGTCTAATACTATTATAAAAATTGTTTGAAAAAGTTTAACATTTTAAGTAATGTTAGTAAACAGAAGAAGAGCTACAGTTTACAATAATAAACTGAAAAATCAAGCTTAAGTAAAAGTGCAGTTGAGCCAATAAATCTATTAAAATTAACAATACAATAACAAAATAACATATCCTATACAGTAACAGAATTATACACTCTACTGGCATAAGCTCTAGATGTTATACTCATTTCAAATATAAAAACGAGTTAAAAACTACAATAAACATACAAAGCGAGTAGAACAGACGTAAAGTTTGTATCACGTGAATCTGAGAAGACGAAATTGAAATTCACCAACAAATCAATCAGCTTTTCGTGTTATTTCTCGGTCGTCAAGCAGATGCCGGATTGTAATTTCATTGCAGAGATCTACTGCAATACTAAAACTATTCTCTCTCTCTCTTCTTTAGTCTAACCTCTTCCTTTATAGATACTTTTATATAACCTGTCGTTAAAATATTTAACTCTCGACTATATACAATATGTTTGGACCACAAAAAGGACATGGTCGCTTCTTCCGATAAGTTATCATCTCATTGTTCGGCCCCTCCGAGACAACACAAACATTTAAGTCAAAACACAGCATTCACTCAGAGAGAGACTAAACTTGGCAAATATGATATAGTGATGTCATTAGCCAAATAATTTTGGTGAACTATTTCGCTTTAAAGGTCTTGACATTTGTCTTGCAGATGAAGTAAATAACCATAAAAATCTCGCACGTTGTAGACACGATATTTAAAACATTCAAACTTAAAATGGAAAATACAGTAACATATGATGCGGACGAAGTAGATAGTTTAGATAATACATTTGAGACTCGTAATCGGGAGCTCCTGACTAACGTATTTTTTTTTTGTTATCCTCGGTAAAAGAGACAATTTCATCATACCCTCCAATTCAATAGGTAATTTAAATTAGATCGATAATAATTTAAGCTCACTCAACGGCAAACACAACAATCGAAATTCCGGAACACAATACTTTAGATATTTGACTTTGGGGACATTTAAAGGTCATAATGCACAGGGTATCGATAAAGTAGTAGTAGTAGTAGTAGGACTTTATTAGAAAAAAAGTAAGATATTTACAATATTATTTACAAATATGGATCGCACGGGCAGTAAGCCGTAAGTGCTGTTGACAGTTCGTTACAATAAGTAATAATTGGTAATAGTATAAAGAAAAACAAAAAAGAAAACAATAACATTAGTATTTACACGCATTTCGATAATGGGTATGAGGGAATTCGGCAATAACCATGTATCCTCCAACGATTACTATATAATATATATATATATATATATATATGATTTCCCCAAACATTATGTGCAGAATGAATTACAATTAATTAAACTCGGGTTCAAATCCCGACTCAAGCATTAATTTTTCTTTTCATATCATATATACGAATATGAATGAACCTACCCGTTATGTATTCATAGCTAAACTACAGAATAGAATTTGATTAAATTTGGGAGAGAGGCAACTTGAAATCTAGAGATGGACATAAGGAGTTTATATTCCGATTAAAATTCGTTTCCCGAGTGACAGCAAAAACAACGCCGCGTTACGTCTTTAGACTTCCCATAAAAATCTGCCAATTAGATGGATACCGTTTGTAAAGGACATTTTTTTTTTCACCATGTTCCTCGGTGAAAGTTATTCATTTTTATAATGACCTTCAGGGTCTAAATATTCTGTTGTTGTCATGCAGAACAATAATACAATAAAAATACTCCACGTCTTCCAAACTGTCCTCGTGTAGTTTCTCATGAACGATACTAATTATCTATATCCTATCGTTGTTCATTTGTTTTCAACATGCCGCCCTAATGCCAGTCTCTCTAAAATTCACCCTGCTGATGGAGTTTTACATAAAACATTTCGGGGCAGTGAATGTGTCTTCGGGATAAATTTATTTTTAACTTCATTTTCGATAATATAACTTACATTGTAAAATAAATATTATCGGAATTATTAGTTTAAGAACTAAAAAATAGTTCATTATGGGAAATAAATATTAATTTCAGAAGTGCTAACTGATGATTACCATCAGTAGTCACATATTTACTATTATTTTTTCGCTAGTAAAACATTACATGATAGCAGAAATAGATAATTTTTGAATTGTAGAAATGATAATAGCTCTAATATTGTATTTAATGGTGACTTTTAACGTCATACAGGATCACCAATGTTCCCAATTCAATGTTGGGCGTGAAAATGATAATTTCGTGCAGAGGCCTCATATTTCATTACGATTTTTTTATGTCCAGTACATCTAAGATACATAATCCACGACTATACTTCATTTCTGAAAAAAATAAAAAAAAGTAATTTTCAAAAGTTTTTACACTCTGAAAAAAAAGAACAGTCGGCCGCGGTGGACTAGTGGTTATGCTCCTTGCCTCTGGTCCCGAGGGTCGATGGATTTTTTAGGACGGAAAATCCATGGAGCAAGTCCTCCGGGAGGGACTTTAAGCCGTGGATCCCGAGTCTGAAGATTTTCAGGCTCGTAAAAAATCCTTAAGCCAGAATGAAAAGGCCTCTAAGCAAAATTTACCGAATTTTCCCGTCCTAGTATTACCTTGGTTTCCTAGAAGTCAGTATTAGGCGGAACGCTGACCACGTACCACTCAAAATGACATCTATACGAAAACAAGTGTAACTAAAATTAGTATGGTTCAAATTCTTCCCTGTAGGGGAGCGCGCCTAAATCTCTGTAAAGGGAAAATGTAGGCTTAAAATACAATACAAAAAAACATCAATCGGCGGCTGGATATTAACATAGACCATGAAGCGAGCATTATAGCAATTAGACCTTATGAGGTTATGGTTGGTACATTATAGTTTTCTATAAACATGAATTAAGCATCAAAACTATACCTTTAAAATTAACAAGAAGTTAACAATAAACTAAAAAAAATTATATCAAACAAAGCAGAAGTAACTAATAAATAATACAATAAAGATGTTTATAAACTACAATAGTTGAGACATTTTTACGTCGGCAGAACCACAAGGAATTTTAACAGAAGCTACAATGAACAATTAAAAAATATATTAATCACGAGGGAAAATCAATCTTTACTAAACATATATCGAAAACAAGTCATCAGTTCAACATAATAGATAATATAATATCAATCTTATACAGAGATAGTAACTTAACTACTACAAAATGAACATCCCAGAAGACATTGAAATGTTAAAAGAAGTAAAGAATATAAACCAATAGAACTAAAACACACCCAATGACCTGGACCCGCTGTACAACCTATATAAAAATATCAGTACATTACATGCGAAGATGGAACATGATTCTGAAAAGCCTACATGTTTTGATTATTTGACGAAGTTTTTAAACAGAGGTTCAGCAACTGACGATTGATGTAACAGGTTCTTGTTTAAAGATTTTAACGAAATTATATTTCATCATCATTATCATGCTTTCACGAAGTTAGGACATTTTATTGATTTGTTCGGTCTGAACAGAAATTACTCAAATCAATCTTCTGAGCGAACATCCCGGTCTTCTTCTTGTAGGATAGTGGATATGTATCTCGTTGTTGCCTTTCATTCGAAAAAAAAAATGTTTTTATTCATCTCGTTTTATTATGTATAACAAATATAAATATTCCATCGGAAGTTATTCCAAAATGTTGTCTATTTATTTTATGAATTAATAACATGTACCTCTACTGGCAAGCGAGAGACGAGATTAATCAAATGTTTCTGATATTAACTCTTTAATTAAATAATTTATTGTATCAATAATTGTTTCAGTTCATGATAATGTATTAACTATTGTAATGATGACCAATGATTCCTATCAAAGACAATGCATGAAACAAAATAATGTGTACCCAGTAATTTCTCCGAAGGCGTACATTTAAAATGATTAAACATAAACTTTTATATTCGTTTACGAAATAAAAATATGGTGCGAAGAGTTGTGGGGCATAAGGTAGAGTATAGAACGCGGTGAAGTGTTTAGTGGTGAGGGTAATTTGACCGTGAAGACGTTCTGATAACGGCACATCTTGAAACATATGCTACTAATGTGCGAATTTGCACCAAATTGCCGGATGTAGGTGTGCAGAAGCGAATAACATTCGTGGTCCCTTGTGTACACTAAACACTGAACCCACGTGTATCATTTTATTGCGGCTCTAACTGCCAACAGCTTCAAATATATTTTTAACAACTACATTTCCAGGTTCTTCTAGTAATAATATATATGATTTCTCACTCCAAAATGCTATTTACAAAAAAATAAGTTCGAGAAGGGCAAATCATGTTATGTGTGTTCGTAGAATGTATGTACAGAAGGATGTATGTTATAATCCATTTTATAATCTTATTACTTCATCTGATATATAAAAATTGATGTTTGTTTGTACTTTATGCGCGGCCATACCGTTGATCCGATTGAGACAGGGCTTTTTGCAAAATGTTTAGGAGATACCCGGGATGAACATAGGCTCTAAGAGAGTTGTGATTCTCAACTACTATATCTTTAAAAATCGCCCTTTGTAGTGGAAAACGTAAAAAAATAGCTCTTTGGACGCTCAAATGGCTTACACTGCCTAAACCATAACAAATACACAACATTAATGTACGCAGAATTGAATATCTCAAAAAACTATACAAAAAAGTCCACGACAGTATATGTTTATCTCTTACGGATAACTCACAATAACCATTTTTGTCTTTCGTTGATGCCAAGAAGATCGAGAGAAGTACATAGATTCCTGTGCAAGCATAGCAGCACATGGCGGGTATTCTTTTACAGATAACTCGCAATAACGAATTTTGTCTTTTAGCTCATTTATACCAAGAGATAAGTAGATTCCCGGGCAACACCGGGTAATCAGTTTTAAGTACTTCATTTTCACAAATGATTTACTATTAAACAAGGTTTTTATAAAATCGAGCCTGCAATATGCTGCCATCTCCCAGTAGATTTAATTTGTACGTGAAGGAAAGGGAAAATCTCATAGGATATAATTGTTTGCACCAAAAAATTCAAAACATAAAAAATGTGGGTTTTGATTATTTACCCCTGAGGTCTTCAATTGACATTTGTATTACATATTTTCAAAGGTTAAATGTGTTTATATTAGGTTGTGTCATTTTATATTATATTAGCTTAATTAATTTTCGTATAAATTAGGCTCAAAATTGTAATTATTGTTTGTAAATTAGTAATATAGTAATTTTTATCAATGAAAAGAAAGTTAAATTAACATTTTAAAAAGTTTATCAAATTAAAGAAAAATAAAAATATAAAAATGCGAGATTTATATTAAAATTTAGGAAATTAAGTATCAAATATAAAATAAAACTGTATTTGTAGTCACAGAATTAATAATTATGCAAACATTAAACAATTTTAACTTATTCATTTACAATTATTTATTTTGGAAAGAACAAAATGCAAAAATGTTAACTGTTTCAAAAAGAGTTTAAACATCTTTTTCAAAACAGTTAATGCTTTCACATTTTGCTTTTCCGAAATAAGTTATATGAAATTCATTAGTTTCAAATTATTTAATATTTCCGTCATCGCTAATTCTTGACACTATTATTTCTTGGAAAGAATATATTTAAACATTTGAACCTAATTACCTTGAATTTATGAAATTCTCTATGTTGAACTATAATTTGTGCTTTACTAAAATTATCTCTATCTTTTTTTCTAGTTGGTTTCTTATGCTTCGCATATGGCAGTGCAACAGGCTGGTTATCGCCAACACTACCATTTCTCCAGTCAAATAACTCAGCAATTGGTATCCCTCCCATAACCGAAGAAGAAGCATCATGGTTGAGCTCGCTTCCATTTCTTGGAGCTCTTGTAGCAACTCCTGTGTTCAGCTTCATCTGTCAATATTTTGGCCGAAAAGCAGGCGGATACGTTACTGTCATGCCTGCAATCGTCAGCTGGATCATCATCATTTTTTCCAATTCAATATTGCAGCTCTATATAGCTCGTTTTCTAGTTGGTCTTGCATTTGGAGGTATCATCGTATTTGTTCCAATGTACACCGGTGAAATGGCAGAAGATAGCATCAGAGGTGCTCTGGGTGCTTTTCTACCAATGATATGCAACATTGGAACTGTTTTTACTTATGCTGTGGCACCATTCATGTCAATTCAAATTATGTCAATTATAAGTTTAATTCCACCATTGATATATGTATTTGCATTCTATTGGCTACCTGAATCTCCTACATATTTCATGTCCAAAGGAAAAACAGACGAAGCATCAAATTCTATGCTTTGGTTTAGAGGAAAAATTAAAGATAGTGCCGAAAGGGATCTTCAGAAACTAAAAGATCTGATGGACAAGAAAAGCAATCCAAATAGCTCTGCTGAAAAGAATCTGAAGAAACTATTTTTTTCTCGTGGAACGGTAAGAGCACTAACGATATGTTTTGTAGTTTGTGCTGCACAACAGTTATCAGGTATTTACATTGTTTTAAACTACTGTAATGAAATAATGTCTAATGCTTCATCAGATGTATCTCCATACATCGCTTCTGTAAGTGTTGCAGCTATACAGCTGCTCGGATCTATAGTGGCATCATTTACTGTTGAAATATATGGCAGGAAAATAATGTTAATAACGTCACAAATTGCTATGGGAGTGTGTTTGGGAAGTTTAGGCACTTACTTCTACTACCAAAACCAAGGAGAAGATTTGACTAATTTTTCAATGTTACCTGTTATATGTGTATCTGTGTACTTGTTTGCAAATGGTGTCGGACCTGCACCAATTGGTTATGTTTTGATATCTGAAACGTTTCACCCCGACATTAGAGGGGTTGCTACCACAATAGCAAGTTCAAACATATGGGCTTTAGCCTTCATGATAACTAAGTTATATCCATTGATGTTAGGTTTGCTTGGAATGCATGGGTGTTACTGGACATTTGCTACTGTTTGTGTTTTGTGTACAGTTTATACTGTGTTTCAAATCCCAGAAACCAGGAATAGAACATTGGAATCTATTCTAAATGAACTCAATGGAGAAAAATCTTAAGGATATAATGTTTTGTATATTCTTTATTTTTAAGTACAAAGTTATATATTTAAAATTCTTGTCATTTATTGAATTTATCTAATCAGAATTAAGTGTACATTTCAAATATAATGGTAAATTATTTATACTAAATAAAATTATTTTGTATTTCATAAACGAATGTCTTTCCTTCATTAATTTCGGACTTGTCACTAATTTACGCTGTATGATGGGATAATTTATTACACTACTACGTATAGTGTGTATAGTATATTGTTATAACTTATATAACACGCATAAAATTGCATTGTGCATTACTGGTTGTGTGACATAATACTGGATTACATTGGAAATAGTACAGTTATGAGCTAAGACGTACTTTTATTTAAGGAGTCTATTCACATTTAATATTAAGTCTGTTGATTATTAAGCACTGCATTAATACAAAGCCACTAGATGTTATTCCAATATTGATGTTTTAAGTATATTGTTTTCTGTTCATGATATTCAAATGGAAAACACCATACTTAGTTCTATGTTTAACAACTAATAAACTAATACAACTAAAATTCATTCCATTAACGGTACATGCGTTATGGTATGCTGATTGGTGTTTTATTCTCGAATATAATTTTGGCAATTATTTGACAATTTTCTTATTTATTTTTTAGAAAAATGTTAAAATGAATTTTCACATAAATAATTTAAATGGCTAGATTAGGAATAATGTGTAACGTACGTATAATGAAATAAGTATTGCCATAATGTTGATTTTATAAGATAAAATAACAAAATTACTGATTTATATTAATTCGTATGAGTTATTTAATTTTAATAGTAATTTATCCAACATTAAGTATTTAAAAGCAAAGGGAGAATATATGTCTGAAACGAGGTAAATTTGATAGCAATGAAAAAATTTAAACTAGTAATAGTCAATTATTAATAGTCTATATTAATAAAAAGGATAATACAATTTCGTTGAGGTATCAGTCACAATATAAAATTATAAAGTTAGTACAGTAAGGTGCCGTCGTCCTCAACTTGGTTAAAGCTTCTTTAAGTTTATTGTAGACAGACGTTTCGGAATCTTACCACCTTCTTCCAATGAAGGAACTGGATTCCAAAGGCCTACAACAAGTGTTAAAATAGTTTCGATCAAGTCGAGAACGACAGTATCTCATAGTTAATAATTTTCTAGTTTTATATAGTAATTATTAATATAGCTGGAAAAATATAAATCAATATTTTGTATTAACAGCTGATATTTGAGGCAATACTTCTGTAAATCGATTAACGATATTAGTGAGATGGTTTCTCTCCTGTATTCAAGCTATAAAAGTTTGTGTTATACACTTGGAAAACTGATTGGCCTTGTACTATATTCTAAATTATTTTGGTACTATTTTACTGATTCCATTTGATCAGGACTATCTAAAACATATTTTAAAGACAAACAAAACTTGGTGTCAAAATTATTTTAGGGCATCGTATTATGTTTATCAATCCGGCTTTTCTTCTGCTGAAGTTTATGAGTAAGTTATTTTTTACTAGTAGAGGTTACCAGCCTCTAGCCAAACCCCTCTTCCTGGAGGACAGGGAACTGGAATTTCGGAGTGTTCGTCTCCTAGAGAAGTTGCCTTCACGACGGCTTTGGGGACTTCTCTTCTCCCCACGTAACCCTGTGGACGGGGCCCTACCCAGGTACTACCCACTGGGCGAGTGGGACCTGGAGCTCACAAAAGGGAAGGGGCGCCTACTCCCTGGAGTGGACCTCTATCAAGGGTTCCACTCTGTTACCCTAACAAGATAAAAGTATACAAAATCTGTATCAGAATAGGCTAAATGACAATTAATATTAAAACCTACTTCCGAAGAAATAAACCGAGAATGGGATAATATAAAAGAAAGCATTGACAAAGCAGCATATGAGGCATTAGGAACAAAATATAAAATATATAACAAGAAGGGTTTAAGAATATGGAATGAAGAATTAGAGAGGACAATAAAAGATAAAAAAGAGGCTTATCACAAATATTTACAGAATAGAACACTAGAATTAAGAGCTGAATACAAACATAAAAGTGCAATAGCCAAAAGAGAAATTAAAAAAGCACACAAAGTCAGTTGGGATAGATATATAAGCAGACTAGAATACGATATACATGGGAAGTAAACAATAGCCTATAAAGTAATGAAACATCTAAATAAACAAGAAAAAGATACAATACAGATCAATGCAATTGAGGAGAAACAATGGGAAGAACATTATAAAAAACTGTGGTATAATGAAAATAAAACAACTAAAGATAACATATATGAGTGTGAGATCGGAATAGATATGATAACAATGGAATAATTAGAAGAAGTACTGAAAACAACAAAGAACAGAAAGGAAGCTGGAATAGACGGAATTAATATGGAGTTAATAAAATATGGAGGAATTTTTTTAAAACTGAGATTATTACATTTTTTAAATTTATGTTGGAAACAAGCAACAATACCAGAAACCTGGACAACAGCAATAGTACAATCTATTTTTAAGAAAGGAGAACGTAACGACTGCAACAACTACAGAGGAATAAGCATTTTAACTGCAGGCTATAAAATATACTCAAGAATCTTAACATTTAGGTTAAAACAAATAGCAGAGGTAATGTTAACAGAAGAACAAAGTGGATTCAGACCAGGGCGTTCATGTATGGATAATATATTTACGATAAAGGAATTTATAAACAAAAGAAGAGAATATAACAAGGAAACACACATAGTTTTTATTGATTTTGTCAAGGCATTTGGTAAAGTAGACAGACGAAAACTCTGGACAATTTTAAAAGAAAAAGGAATTCCGAAACACTTAATAGCAGCTATAAAGAGTTGGTACTGGGACACAAATTTTGTTATAAAAACTAGAAATGAAGTAAGTAAAAATAAAATTCACACTAATCAAGGAGTTAAACAAGGATGCAGTATCTCTCCAGTTTTATTTAACCTATACATCAATGATATAATAGAAAAATGGAACGAAGAAACAAATAAAGGAATAAAATTAGATAAAACACACTACTTGAAAACATTATTATACGCTGATGACTAGGTAATAATAGCAAATACAGAAGACGAACTTCAAAGGAATATTTTTAAACTACATAATATATGTGAACAATATAATCTCAAAATATCAATAGAAAAAACTAACGTAATGGTATTCCAAGGGAAAAATCAAATCAGATCGAAAATAGTAATAGGAAACAAAATCATAGAACAGGTGAACCATCTCAATTATCTAGGATGTGACATTTCATTTAATTATGATATAAATAATAAAATAGCAAAATTCCAGGGAATATGTGGTACGATAAAACGATCACTAAATAACAAAACAACAAGAGAGACCCAATTGAAATTTTATAAAATGTTGGCAGTACTGGTACTGCTCTATTGATCAGAAGCCTGGATACATAAAAAACAAGATCTAAGTAGGATAACGGCGGCAGAAATTAAATTTTTGAGATCTGTTAAAGGGTGCACTAAGGAAGACAGAATCAAGAACACAGAAATAAGACAGGAACTTGAAATATTTGCAATAACTGATAAAATAGATACATATAGACAAAAATGGAAGCAACACATAGACAGATTGAATGAAGACAGATATCCAAAACAAATAACAAAATACAAACCTAAAGACACCCGAGATGTGGGCAGACCTAGAAAGAGATGGGCTGAAGTCGGAACGGGGCAACAGACCTAATCCATGAATGCAGATGATGATGATTATTATTATTATTATTATTATTATGTTATAATATAACAAGCTAAATTGTATCTGGTGGAACAAACATATCACAAAAATATAAAAACACAAATATATCGGTCGATAGTTCAAATCATTCTAACAAACGGTGGCGAAGTTTGGCAAATCCGTACTACAGAAATAAAAATAATTTTAAGAACATACATGAATGTTTTGAGAATATCAGCTGGAAAATCAGAAGGAATAAAGATATCACAAGAATTATGAAAATGCAGGAGAAATCAGTTATGGTTTTTATAACAGAAAAGAAATTGTTACAATGCCACGGGCATGTTAAAAGATGCCAGAAGCAAGATTAGAGTACCATAAACAATCGAATGGACACGCAGTGAGAAGAAGCAAGACACGGCCGGGAAAGACTTGGTTTGAAGGACTCTAAACCCTGAGCCCCCTAAATGCATTAGAACCCTTTCATAAATCATCAATTTATTTAACCATTCTAGCTACACCTTCCGGTACACCTACTTTGTTACGACTTATCTCACCTTATAGCGAGAGTGACGGGCGAAATTGATAGGTTACGGAACTTATACAATAAAATAGATTATTTTAAGTCTGGTATTGAGGATATTTACAAGCAGCTGTGTATGTATAGGGTTTGCAACAGGATCAATGGATGAACAGAGGTGTGGAGTTTGATTTTCGGAAGACGACTACAGCCGTTGTAACATGTCTTATTGTATGGAATTAAAATTTCGTGCAAAAATGGCTCTTTATTATTATCGAAAGCGCTTTTTTAAATTCTTGTTGCAGATCATTCTTAATAATTATATACTGACTGTAGTTAATCTGATTAGTCTAATGAAAATAAAAACGGACATAGGAACTATAGAGCACGGCATAATCATGATACAGGATTAAATTACTATCACAATCTAAGAATTAGTCAAACACGATAGCATTAACATTATTAATAAATTACCTACAGAAGAGCATAGTGTTAGCACATCTGGATTTAGATACTCTTATGAAGGCGGTTATTTAACAATCCATTTTACATTGTTAATTAATTTTCTAACAACTTTCAAATTCTAATATTCATTCTCAAATTCTCAAATTCTATTTTAATATTTAACTATGCATATAAAATTATTAGGCTGCTAGTGGCACAAATGCTTAAACCAGGATCATCAATTGGCGGACCGCGGTCCGGATGCGGACCCTAGAACTTTGGTTTCCGGACCGGTTAAATATCGAATCGATACAAATTTTAAAACCGATTAAACATTGAATACTACCAGTTATACTAAAGTTTATTTTTATTTAATATCACCTGCCGTTATGATGAGATGGACCTGGTTAGCTGGCATCCTCGTGTATCACATACCTTCTTCATCTAATCCCTTGTGCCAGATATGAGTATTTATTTTACTTTAAGTATGATGTATGTTGATGGCTATATAAAATAAAATTATATTAAATTTAAAATTAAATTAAGACCTTCAATAATAAAGTAGAAGAAAATAATATCTCACCAATATTTGATCTTCGTGCTTGTTTGTTTAAAAAATCACTTTCAACATTTATTATACATGGAAGTTAATATATTTATTGTCCCAATTGTAAATTAAAATTATTCACCGTTCTGCGGCAAACAATGTGTCTTAAAGAAAAATACTGAAAAAATTCACACTTGGTATAGTGAATAATATATAATTGTTGAGTAATTTATATGTGTGAACGCGTAAAGTATTACATTGTAAAATATATAAACTATACAAATACGAATTTATTTGTAATTCGGGTAATTCAAACTTTTATATTTATTCAAAACACAGCTTTATTTTTAAATAATGTTTTATTGATTACTGTATACACTCTAGACTCTGTAAGTTCGTCTTCTTTCAGAGGAAAAGTTTGGATAATTAATTGTGATTTGTGATCCTAAAAGCACTTATTTAGCAGATTATTAAGTTCCGGACCAATTAATAGGTACAAATTCGATATTAAATCTAGATTCTAAAGAAGAAGTCTAGATAAGACAAACAGTTGAGCAGTGCCAAGGTGTTAATTAATTTTAATATTAGGTTCATGTATGAAATATTTTCTCCAGATAATTATCTAGACATGCAAATAATAGGCCTACTTAGAAGATACTTCATTGCGCATCACAAGATCAGCCATAAAATTAAAACTTTTTGAGATGTAATTGCTTACCTGTATGAATTTACGAACTCTAATGCCTATGTTACATATGAAAAAGTCTTATATTTCAGCATATGGTGTTTCTTTCTTTCTATCAAAATTGGGATATATAGTATTCATTGAAACTTGTAAGCAGTGTGAATGCACTAAAGTAAACTATTTGCGAATTAGTAAAGAGGTACACAAGATAGCCTTTTATATTTTCACCATTGGTTCAAATTATACAATTTAATAGGGAATGCATTGACTGGGAGATACAATATCTGTGCTTGCTCGTTCCCTGAACATAAAATTTTATATTTAATCATTTTATGGACATTTACACGTCATTGTTTACACAGCAACATCTTTTTTTTCGTTTATACTGTTTTTCTTTTTTGTTTTACCTGTTTTTTTAACTTTCTTTTATTCTCACATACACACAAGGACACACACCCAGACCCAGGGTGGAGATTTAAAATCCCTTACCCCGCCAGGAATCGAACCCGGGTCGCCGGAGTGGAAGGTAGGGACTCTACCGATTACGCCACTACGACGGACTTTTTCATGTGCGTCACTAATTAGATGACGAGGCATTTGGCTACTATCGGTTATATGAACGTACAACGAGAGCGAGAATTTCAATACCTGGGAACAACACGAACTTTTTAAAACAATGCGTAATTTCCTCAGAAGATTATAATGTGTTGGAGGTCATACAGACCAATATTGTTAAGAGTATTGAGTAGACTGAAACCTCTTTACCTTTCCATCGTATATTACTGAACTCCGAGGCACTCAGTGGTTTTGATTTTAGGATATGTACGTAGGAGATATGTTTTATGATGTTTAATACTTCTTAAAATATTTTAATTTTTTAGAACACTTTGTAGGCCTCTTCGTAGAAATAAAAAAATACTCGAAAAAGATGTTTGTGTCCAAGAAAAAGAACTGCAATGAAGCCACGATGATATTATTGCCATGTGGCCTGAAAACAGGATGACTCTAGGGTCCACTTCGTCTCGTGTTCAATGGCTGCTAGGATCTTTTCTCTGGGGCCAAGCGGTAGGCGTGTAAATCTGACCACATCAACTTCTCCCACCTGGAATCCAACCTCAAAAAAACTAAGGCGCACCTTTTAAATGAAACTTGGTACTAAAAACCAGTACATCCAACCCGTTTCAATAAATGTTTCTAGTTTCATTAATTTAAGTCTAAAGTTTAATTTGAAGAACACAATAAAATATACTAATTATTATTATTACTATTTTTTGTAAACCATGGAACGAAAATCAGATTTATGGATAAAAAGTAGCATTCAAATTGGACTTGTATAACTTCACGTATAATCCGTTCTGTGTGAGGCTAAAAACTTGAAAAGTGTTAAAACGTAACTGATGTTTATGTGATTGTGTAAGTTTAATATATTTTGCTACGATGTATTGTTTAGGTTATACACCTGTGGAATCAGAGGCAGAGTAGTTCTGGGATAACTAATGTATTCATAATTTTGGATTAAAATAAAAAATATATAATTTGGTGAATTTCATTCAAATCCAATATGCATGATCATTGAAATTCAAATTTCCCGCCGCTTACCAGACGGCTGGGCTCCAAAGTCAATCAGCTTGACGGAGCCTTCTAAATTCACCTCTATTAACACTAGCGGCTTCTTCAGAGATGGATTTACTCATACGTAGATAATATATGGTTATTGCTGTATGGTTGCCAGACGAATTTAGTGTCTATATGTTTTGGTTATTTATTAGATCAGCAAGTTTGACCAAAGGGTCCAGGCTTGACATCACAGACAATAGAAAGAAACATGCATCTTTCATTGATTAATTATCATTATGTTTCAACCTATCGATTCATGAAAACTTAATTGTTACTTAAAATTTTGTTTGTTGAATACACTATGAAAAAATATGTTGTAATCTACTAATAACACTGAAAGACAAAGTTACGTTTTCTTCCCCTTTGAAGGAGTGGTAATGTATAATAAATTCGACTCCGATGAACCCAAATCTGGAATTGGAAATGCTGTATCACCTTTCGTTTTTCGAAGTTTTATTTATTCATGTTTTATATAAAACAATTTTCGTTGTAATACTACATTGATATTTGAAATTATTTTTAATTCTTTACTCACGAAAATAAAATTTAAAAATTGAAGTTAATAAATATGATATCGAAAAAGAATATAAGAAGAAATATAGTTAAAAAGGGAAACAACATACTTAATCGCATTTTCAATTTTTTTCTTGAATTCTTCCGTTTGTAACTGCTACCAGAAAATTCTTCCTTGAAGGTCCAACAATAGTCTGTCCAACATGTTCTGAACCGATTTTCCTGCACAAGTTCTCTCCATAACAGAAATCTCGTAGTGATATCACTCGCCACATTCGTCACTCACCGCGCCCACATCAAGGAGGAAAAATTCAAATGCGAGTGTAAAAAATGAATTTTCAAAGACAAATTGCACCCTATGTATTGTACTCTAATGAGCTCCTTGCGATTGTCAGATATCAAATTTCCAAGAAAATTAGAGCATACTTGTTTCAAAGCTAGCCATGCACATTTCTCTTTCCACAAAGTTGTCAGCATAGATTTGTGGCCCAATAAAATATACTTTCTTTTAACTTACTATCACTGAGTTGAGGAAATGTATCTCTGAAGTACCCAAGACCCTGACTATGTTTATTCAAAAACCTTAATACAATTTTTCGTCAGCCTTAATTGTATTGCAACGGTGATAATAGAATATTATCTCTCTCAATTAAAGGTTGATTTTTAACACTCTTCTCTCCACGAATTAAGTTTTTTTTTTTCGCATCGACCAATTCTCAATGTTGTAGTATTTATCCTTTGCTTAGATATTGGAATCGCTAAGAAAACAACAAAACTTCACAGACTGCGTTCCTAAAAGTATACCAATCATTTTCAGGCCTCCGTATATCTGCCAACTACATTTTTCATAACTTATTACTTTTAATGTTCCATCCATATTTTCGTATGTCTTTTTCATGCCGAAAGAATACTCAAAGTGTACTGATGATTGATCCCCGTTCGTCCTGCTTCGGGACACAGGTGCTTCCCTAGTGGGAAGATTCTTAACCAGACTAATTTAGTTACACGAAGCATCCTAAAAAAAGGTAGGTAGGGTTTTATTTAACGATACATTATAATATATGAAAATAATCGGAGTCATTTTATTTTATGGTTGATCACATTCTGCATGGTGGTACAAAATTTACCTACGAATTTCGACGATCCGTTCTTTTGAAACATTAGACAGCGTGAAACTTGTACAAAGAATTCATGTTGTACAGCCTTTTAATGGTTAATATATCGAAGTGTTGTTTTGCTGCTTGGAAGTTCATGCAGCTCACAGTAAAATTTGTGGCTAATGTTTCAGAAAGTTCTGGTGAAAATAAGCCATTTTCTTTGTGAATTACCTAATGTATAACATCTACAGTTGCTGGTCGATTCCGGTACAAAAAAAATTCGATGTTTCAGATCTGGAGAAATTGTTGTATAATCTGGCCAACAATAATGACGATAATAATGCAGAATAATAACTCTATTTTCTTTATATAAAAAGATAGAGAAAACGAATAAAGGCTTCTTCAAGTAATGTCACATATTTGACTGCTTGGGTAATGTAATGACATAAGTTACAACTACACTAAGAGCAAACCATACAGAGGATTTAGAGAAGCCAGCTCACCAACGTTGGATGTTCTGTGCCGCAAATGAGTCACTTGTATTTGTTGATGTAACCGTTAAGATGAAAGCGTGTTTCATCCGAAAACTAGATTCATTGAGGACCAAACCTCTTATTCTCAATGTTGACTAATAATGTCTCATCAAAAGTATGGCTGTCCTCAATATGTGCTTCTGGCATTAAAATATTGTAAGAAAGAATGTTAAAGCATCCTATGGTATTTACGTCATGTTTCAACTTTTCATGCTCAGATAATATATTTCTCACTGATCTTGCGGAATTTCTCTAAAACGTTTGTGACTACTGTTTCACATTGCTGGCGGTTCTTCATGATACTGATCGAAGATGGCCAATGTTTATAATATGCAATAGAGCCTGCTCGATTAAATTTTGCGACTATAGTGTTATGAGATGTTAAATATAAAATTGGTACCTGGTAAGTCAGTCGTCCTCAACTAAATTATTAAATATTTCCAATATGGAGGCCTTTCAAAATCAATGTTTCTTCTTCTGCACTTTAACTGGTACCAGTTAAAATGCAGAAGATGAAACATTGTTTTTTAAAGGCCTCCATATTGGAATTATTTAATAATTTCGTTGAGGACGACTGACTTACCAGGTACCAATTTTATATTTAACATCTTATTACATAACCTCAACGGTGCTTTAATATGAATTTTAAAAGTATAGTGTAATGGTGCATTTCTCAGGGCTTTTTTTACAAATAAACATTGGGTTCAAATGCTCATAGGACTCGCTCGACTTTCAGTTCAGTTCTAGCCAGTAAAATAAACAGATGTTGTTATGGGGTGTAAACTGCTCTTTCCACTGTCAAAGTATGATATTAGCCCGGTCAAGTTAGCTCAAAAAATATGGGTAGGCTTACAAAAATTCGCTAAAGCTGAAAATTGGTACGAATGTTGGGAACACCATTATGAATGAAATGTGAAAAGTCCCCATCGATTCCACATCTGTAAAAACATTTATTCAAGGTTAAAGTTCGCGAATGTGGGTTCTTTGCATTTTTCGGCCAAACGGTAATTTTTTATCAGAAAAATAGGTCAGACAAAAGTTGTAGATAATTTAATTATCTACAAAAATTGTTCTTGTACGTTTTTTTATAAGAATCGCCATTCTTGAGATATCACCATTCGAAGAGCTGAAAACAATAATATGCACGCTTTACAACCGCACGTTAACCTCCTATACATGATGGGATACTTAATATAATAAAAATATTGGTTGAATAACTTATATATGTACAAATTATATACCTATATTATATGATTGTGAGAATATACATAAAAAAGAAACTCGTCCCTAATTTAACTGGGCAGTTAAAAGACCGCATGAGATGGAGCAAGCCAGTACATCTGAAATCAGTCCACCTTGTACTAGAGCACGCGTAAGTGAATCCGTTTCTTGTTAAAAAGAATATTGCTTATTTTGTGGAGATGAAGCGAATGAAGAGGCTGAGAAGAAAAAAGAGCAAAATGTTAGACGTAAAATTGATAAAGTTGCTACGCTTGAATTTAAAGAATCCGAAGGTAGCACGGACTCGTTCTGATAAAGTAGGGAAAAAAAAATTACTGCACGTATTCAGTACGAATATGATTTAGTTCCTGCCGAGGCTAGGTACCATAATAATTGCTATAATTCCTTCTTGAGACCCACCACTGGGGGTAAAATTGGTCGTTCTCAAGATGAATTTACTAATGTTGCGATGGAGAAAAAAGTGATGACTCAATTTTCATTGGAAGAATTACAACATAATTGTAGAAATCCAGCTTTAGATAATAAAACAATTAAGATTCGATTGAAGTTGAAGTATGATCTTCGCGACATTCCTAACTAAGCTTGGTATGAGAAAAAAAGTCAAAATGAAAAGGAAGAATAATTTAGAATCATCAAAGCTGCAGCAGCAATCATTCGAGAGGACATTCAATCTTTAGTATTTGATAATACAAATTACCCCCGTCAAATGTTTGAAAATGTTAACAGCGATATTCCGGAGTCATTGACTTATTTCTTGGAACAAGTAATTCTTAAACACAAACAATTTAAACTAGAACTATTAAAACTAGTATGTACTAATATCAGTCACAGTATTATGACTGCTGTTAGCCTAGATATTTCAAATCAAAATTTCAATTGGGTCAATTAATTGATAATACTTTGGAACCAATTGAAACGTTACTCCCACCTGCTCCACAAATATTCTTATCATTTTTTTGCAATTGCAAAAAGGGTTGTAGTGCAAAATGTGGCTGTAAAAAAGTCGGATTATTTTGTTCACCAGTATGTACCAATTGTCAAGGCCAGTCTTGATCCAATGTTGAATCAAATGGAACAGATGAAGATTTATATGATTTCAATGAGGAAAAAACTGATACATCTTTCTCAGAACAATTAACAAATATCCAGCGAGAAGAAGAAGAAGAAATCTAACAAGACATAACTGTCAAAGTAGAATTCGAAGATTATCAATCAGATTAACATTACCCGGAATTAAAAATAATTGTTGTAATTTAAATCATTCCCAATTGTACCATTTTTCAATTAATAGAATAGTATTTAATTAAACTTAATTACAATAGATCATGGAGTATACCTTTCGAAGAAACCACATTAAAAAGAATGCGCCAAGTACACTACCTCATAGGTGGTGCGGAAATGCGCGTATACTTATTATGTAGAACACGACTTCTTCAAATTTTAGAATCGCGGTATCTTAGGAATGGTGACTTATGAAAAAACGTATAGGAACAATTAGTGTAGACAATTACATGATCTACAACTTTTGTCTGACCTATACTTATGATAAAACGTACCGTTTGGCTGGAAAATGCAAAAAACCCATATTAGCGAACTTTGAACTTGAATACATTTTTTTGCAGATGTGGAATCGATGGGGACTTTTCACATTTCATTTATAATGGTGTTCCCAACATTGGTACCAATTTTCAGCTCTATGCGAATTATTGTAAATTGAAATGTCTATTTTGACCGGACTATATCTCGAATCATCTGGACAAAAGAAAGAGCATATGTTTTGAATACCTAGTGAACATTTCAATATACGTTATCCAATCAGGTGATGTGGTCTTCGACTTGTAGATAATTTTTGGGCCAAATAAATAATGATCCAATTTATTTTAAACTAGTTAATACCCGGCGTGTGCTGCTACGCCTAAACAAATGATAATTAATGTGCTTTTATATTTAGTTGAATAACTATAAGGAACAAAATTAGATACCCCGTGCTGATTACCCGCGTTGCCCGGGAATCTACTTATCCCGATCTTCTTGACATAAATCAGCTGAAATACGAAAATTAGTGTGTTTTGTGTTTAGTTAAATAAGTGTAAGGAAAAAAGTTATATCGTAATTATTTTTAGATATCCTGTGCTGTTTACCCGGCGTTGTCCGAGAAACTACTCATCCCGATCTTTTTGACATAAATGAGCTAGAAGACAAAAATTAATGTACTTCTTATGATTAGTTGAATAAGTAAAATTAAAAATAATTATAAATGTATATCGTAATTATTTTAAGATTCCCCGTGCTGATTACCCGGTGTTGCCCGGGAATCTACTTACCTCGATCTTCTTGGCATAAATTAGCTAAAAGACAAAATTCGTTATTGTGAATTATCCGTAAAAGAATACCGTCATGTGTTGCTATGATTGCACAGGAATCTACGTACTTGTCTCGATCTTCTTGGCATCAATGAAAGACAAAAATGGTTATTCTGAATTATCCGTAAGAGATAAACACATGCTGTCGCGGACCTTTTTTTTTTTTGTAGAGCTTTTTGAGATATTCAATCCTGTGTACATTAATTTTGTGTATTTTTTATGGTTTAGGCAGCGAAAGTCATTTATGCGTCCAAAGAGCTAGCTATTTTCAAGTTTTCCACTACAAAGGGCGATTTTTAAGGGTGTAGGGAGTTGAGTATCACAACTATGTTCATCCCAGGAATCTCCTGAACATTTTGCAAAAAGCCCAATAACAATCGGATCAACGGTATGGCCGCGCATAAAGTACGAACAAACAAACAAACATTCATATATCATATATTAGATAACTCATCTCATATGATTCACCAGCATATCTATACTCATACATCCAAAGGTTTTCCCTTGCGTGAGTTTCATATGTCAAACTAATTTATTTTCGCTTATTTCCTTAACAGAGTAACAAGTGGAGAGTCATCGGCAAAAGAAACATCTAGTAGCTAGCTAAGGTTATTTAGTTGGACGGAAAATGCAGATTTAATTTTGCTCATAGTAATTTAGGCTTAAGGTTCTTTCATGTGTCAGATAATCTTCAGACTCGGGTCCTATGGCTTAAAGTCTCTTTCGGAGGGTTAATCCCTTGAATTCTTCCATTCTAGAAAAATCAATTACCTCGATCGGAATTCAACCAGCAGTCCACCCAAAAAACCACCGACGCTGATTAAATCATTCACCTCAAAAAACGAGGTACACTCGCCGGCAGTTAAATGGCCTTCAACCGAGGTACACTCGCTTAACTCTGCTGTCATATATTTTGCAATATTTTGTACATTACTTGGCAGAGTAATATTTTGTTAACATTTATGAATAGTAGAATAATGTGTTTTTGCATTCACCCTCATTGTGATTGCAAGTACCGTTATATTTTATTTGTTTTTAATGTTTGAAAATAGACAATATACTTTACGGTAACTTAAATTCTGTTTCTGGGAAAATGTATTGAGCATTTAAACGTGAAGCGAATCGGTTAAGCAAGATATCCCGTAAATCTATGACACGTCATCAACAATGTAATTCACATGAAGTCGTCTGACAACGTCTATAGTTCACAAACATTATTGATATAGAGTGACTACTACGGACGCTTAACTGGCGAGATTCACCTTTTTTTTGCCAAGGCATACATTTTTTTACAGTTCTCACAGCAACCACTAAAATGCATCATTCTTCATGTTTTGATTGCAACTGATAAATAATTTAGTCTTCGATTTTGTTGGTCCTGATGGATCAGTGGTTTCTATGCTCGCTTCTGTTTCCAAGGATTGTTGTTGTTGTAACTCGGACGGAATATATGCATTTTTAAGGGCGTAAACAACCTCAGCAATTGCTTCCTTCGGAAAGGAAATAATAGGCCTATGTAGAAAAGTATATAAAATGTTTTGTAAATGACTACCAACTAGACACACACACATACAACACACACACACAAATATATACGCATACAGGTGTAAAAATAATTTAGAATTAATTTATTTGCATGATTATGTTGTAGTAATTATTATAAAAAGTTTAGCCTAATGTTTTATATATATATAATTCAAATCAATATTTCATTTCAAAATCTACACTTCTAGGAGATTTTGCTGAGGCAGGATTATTAGAAGTTGATATTAGGCAGTTCCACGTTCAAATGTTGGTGTTAACTAACCTGATTCAATTTATTCCTCCGGTTTTTTTCGAAAATCAGGGAAATGCTGATTTGAATTTCATTAACAGGAACATTTTGTAATATCATTAAAATTAAATCTGTGATCTACACAGAAAAAAAAAACATGACAAACACAATTAACCTTCTGAGTAAAACTGAAGACTCTTCTCGCGATTTGATCTTAGATGTTAAAGCGTCTATAAGTAAGTGTATAACAAAATTACATATATTTTAAATTAAATTATTAAAACAATTAATGATTGACATGATACGGCAAACAATGATTTTTTTCGATGTAAAATATACTTGATCCCTTACTTAATGAAGAATTGTATTTTTATCATGTTGCCCTCCATGGTATCTTTACCTTGTCGTGGTGGAGTGGCTTGCGTGCTTAAATGATCCCGAAATGTATGCCGGCGGTAGCATTGCTGCCGATAGGGTTACCCCTGCCGGACTGGTCGAAGGTGATAAGTCAGACGAAAAAAAGTATCTTGGTCGAAAGAGTGACGATCTTTCACCGTAAAAATATAACCGTCAAGAAATGCGGACATGGGTTCAACTGTGGTCAAATTTTCCGGAGGTCAAATAGTCCCCCATTCGATTCCCGGGCGGGGACTACTTCAGGGAACCCATGCCAAAGGCTGAAACATAGGGACATGTTCCTAGGAACATGGGATGTTAGGCCTTTATACAATAGTGGGGCGCTAGAGGTATTAATCCGTGAATTAGATAAATCACCCTTGGATATAGTCACTTTACAGGAAGTTAGATGGCCAAGAGAAGATAGTTTGGTAGACCAAGAATGAGGTGGGAGAATAATATTAACTATGATTTGAAGGAAGTAGATTATACAGATATGATTGGAAAACATTGGCTCAGGATAGGGATGCATGGAGAGCTTATGTCCGCGCGGCCATAAATCTACGGGTTCGATAGTGCCAGTGAGTTATTTTTATCATGTTGACATAGTAATATATTCACGTAATTCAAACAAATTAATATTTTGGCTTCATTCATTTCTGTTCATTTTTTTACTCTAGCATTTATTTGGTAAGATAGTGAAACTGATAACTAATGGAACATTTTCTTTCTTGAAACAAAAGAACTAGAATTATGCAGTATGGCATGATGTTATTTGACCTAAGCCCTTGAATTTGTTTTATAGGTGAGATTTGCAAAGTTTGATCGGTATCAAGTGCGGATTAACGAAAAATTTCTTACAAAACATTTCCTTGGCAACAACAAAAAAACAGCTGATGAGTAAAATTGAATCAACACGAAACATAGCATTTAAAGCAGTTATTTGTTCGCAGAAGGCAGAATCCGCTGTCATGAAACAATTCAAGATTAACACTCTTCGCAACGGGAAACCAAAAACCTGCCCAACAAATGTGGAAGCAAATTCAGACAGACTCTAGCAGCTTTTGTAGGTGAGAAAAAATATATATTTTATAAAAATATTTTCTGTGAACATAATATTTGTATTATTTTAAATTTAAAGTAAAATAAAAACATCTCACATTAATATTAGAAAAAATAAATTTATAAATAAATGTTCACATTTGTTAATAGATATACTAAATCTCATAAAATATAAAGGTATTCATAATCTTTTCCGGTGTACAAAGTGAGAGCAATTATGTAGTTGATAAGAAATATGCCATTATTTTATCCAATTAGAAATTTCAAACGTTGTTTTCAATTATAAAAAAAATATTACGTTGTAAAAGAAGTTCATAAAACTTGTCATTTAAAAAATGTATGCAACTGAAACAAACGTAGATTTTCTTTTATCTCCGATAAACATCCTTTCTAAAAGTTTATATATGTGTAAATGTAAACAATTTAAAGCTATTTAAATATTATTTATGCGAATCAAATTTCCATTTCGATTAAAATATATTTAATTTTAAATATAATATTGGGGTAAATTCGAAAATAATTACAGTATTTTTTTATCGAAGTATTGTATAAGTTCGGGAGAACAATATTACATATTATAAATATACATATATTGCATATAGTAATAATAATAATAATAATAATAATAATAACAATTCCATGGCGCGACAGGCCTAGAAGGCCCTTAGCCTACCACATATATTACACACACATACACACACTAACATATATATAGGCCTATAATATTCTGAACACACGTTTGTTGCATACAATTTATTTGGAAGATTATGAACGACTTGTAATTGTAACATTATGGCATTTCTTATTAAGGATGATTGATAAAAATGGGTTTGTATATATACTAAAGTGGTAAAATTCAATCTAACATTGCATAATTATATTTCATGTATGCAATAATGAATATATTAAGAGTTCAAGACTGTGATACAGATCTAGAGCTTCAAAGTAAGTAAAACAGAATAGAATTGATTGAAATATATAAATGCAGCGCAATTGCATTGCATAATTTGTCAACATGAGCCCAAACACCATATAACCGCGCTATTAAAAAAAAGATAATAATGGCAAATTATATGAAGGATAAGGTATTCTAGGCTATTCCGCGTCATGTAAGATGACCTTTACATCGCTTTTTCGATCTTATAAGAAATCGATTCCCATTAAGTCTATAAGGAAACAGTTTTTGAGGTAGCCTATCACTAGGCATCCGTGATATGTGCCCCTAGCAATTATACTGACTTGAGTGATAGATGCGATGTTTAATTCTTCTCGGATGTTAAACATTCCGTTTATATAGCTCACTGGGGTCTTGGTAGTCTCATCTCATATCCCTCGAAACTGATCTGATGTTATGGTCCGAATTTTCGATACATGTAACGAAGTTGGGAATGCCATTGTTTTATAGAATTTCAAAATTGTCTCTGTTCTGACTTTTCTTAGTAGTTTCGATTTTATTGTGTACCTACGAGTTATCGAAATTTGTTAAATTTTATATTAACATCTCTGATGTTTATGTGGAAGTGAATCATTATATGGATTATAAATGACAATTTTATATTTTTGATGTTTTTTTCCCCTTCAAAATCCATTATTTTTGTTTCATTTTTATACATAATCACATTACAGTCGTTAGTCGTTTGCTATTGTGTACCGCATTTTGTAAATTGTCTTCACAATTAGCTAAACTGATGTGGTCACCTGTATAAAATATGCTTTAAGGAGATAGTCATTATTCATAAAGTTTTTTATTAATTCAGTTATGTTTGTCTTAAGAATATCATTAAATGGGTTGGGGACATTGGACAGTTATATTTAACCCATAGGTTTATTATGCTGCTTTGATTTTATTACTTTCATACATGATTTGTATTGCACAAATTAGATGTTCTGGAATCCCTGTTTTACTTACAACTTTTCAAAGCCGTACTCTGTCCACAGTATCAAATGCTTTTTGAAAATTAACACATGACATGTGGGTTGGTATCTTACATTGTTTGTTTTTCAATAATTTGTGTCAGTGCAAAAATACTATCAATACACGATTTGTTTAGCTTGAAACCATTTTTTTCTTCTACTAAATCTGCTTCTATAATTGCGTTATCTTATTGGTTTTGGGTGCAGGCTGAGTTATTTAGTTGAGAATAAATGTATGAAATAGAAAGCAGTTGAATTTATGTGTCGGTACAAATTAAACTTAAATGTAAATATACAGTATAAGGTTTCGGAAATGAAAAGTTAAATGTGTGTTGATTAATAGATCGGTTGTATAATATCTTTGACATCGTCCGATTCCTAATAGTCAATTTTGTCGGTCCATCTAATCTCCTGATTGTAGATGTTTCTTCTTCATGTATAAATAAATTCCCTGACTCCAGGAAGTTTACCTCTTTTTTCCCCTGCCTCGTCTTCCCTCAGGTTTCCATTCCAAAACACATTTTTGTAGCCGATCCTCTTCCATTCGTTGGACATGTCCATACCATCTTAATTGTTGAGATTTAATATAGCCCTAACCTAAAATAGTGTCTTCAATCTTAATTTTCTCCCTTATAACTGAATTTCTAAATTTTTCACTTCTTGAAATTCTTGCTGCCCTTCGTATAAAATCCATTTACGTTAATTAGATTATAATAATGTAATAAACATACATTGTTATAATCTTCCATTTAATATAATTTATACATTTTGAAACTTCTTCTTCTTCTTCTTCACTTCACGGGCTAGGCAAAAGTTGTCTGTTCCCCCACACAGTTGTTCTGTCCATTTTTCTCTGGCCTTCCTACATTCATTGAACCTCTTGGCTTGTAGATGAATGCTGCTCTTGGTATTCTTGTTACATTCATTCCTTCTATATGTGTAAACCATTTCTCTCTATATTCTTTGATTTTCTCATTCTATGGATATATATTTAACTCTGTTCCCTCAAACTACTTTAAGCAATATTCATGGATTTATGAAATAATATTTAAAAAATACTTTTAATTTTAATTTTTAAATAAACTAGTTCCAAGCTATTCTCAAACTGTTTAGCCCCAACTAATTTCAAACGTCTTATTCATGGTTCGATATTTTAAGAACCAACTGAAATAATTTTTTTCTATAGAAAAATGTACTTCGTAATCATGTTGCTTCATTTTTTAATACATAATTGTTTCATAATTGTTTCCGAATTAATATATTGTTAACTAAATGTTATTATGTTTCTCCATATTACTGTGACTTAGTCTATTGATAGTTATTTGTTGTAATTTAAGATTAAGAATTGTTGTCACTGTTGTCCTTCATGGCAAGGTGCGTGCATTTAAATAACATGTAAGCATATGTCAGAATTTAGAATTGGAATTTGGTTGGAGTATGTATTATTAACGTTTATATCCATGTCCGATATTACAGATAAAAACGATTACAAAACGGAATAGCAGAACATTTTATTTTTTTATAAAATTTAAATTTGTAAGAACATATTGCGCATGTAGTATTCAAGGTCAAAGTATCACGTTTAATTCTTGGTGATCACCTGATACAGACAATGAGACAAGTTATCTTGTAACAAGGTCACTACACTTCACAAGCCTAAAATATACAATATCAAATAGGCTAGATTATTATGGTTATAAAATTTGTACAGGTTTATAATACGCTGTGACTTCGCTAAAATGTTATAAAGCAATACTGAATTTTAATGGTTCGCCTATATTGAATATTTTATTAAACTCTTATGACGGCTTTTTATGTTGAACAAATGTCACTTCTAATGGATGTTCATCATTCCCATATTTGATTGAAACATGTGATGTGATGTCATCATCAAAGGGCCTTCAAGGACAGTCTTTTTTTACACAGTAGACCTGTAAGGTATTAATGCAGATTACAGTACGGTTCTATTTAATCAGACCATAGAGCGTATGTATTTGGAAGGAATATGTGTAAGGGGGAGTTATCTAGCAGGGTTAGAGTCGTTATCCAATGAAAATGAAGCGCAGTTGCCTAGTTATTCATTTATCTCATTGCTCATTTAAATATTACATTGGTTTGATTTTAAATTACGCCACTGAAAAGGGACAAAAAGTTTGCTAATTGTCTCTGCTACTAGTAAAAATAAAATTATGTTAATAATTTAATACTCCTCTCTTAATATGATGATAAGGTTAAACAGACATATTTCTTAATAAGTAATGTATGTAAATATTATGAAAAGACATAAAAACAAGTATTTCAATATTTTGTGTTATACTTTTCTGAAAATAATTACGATATAAATTTATAATTATTTTTTTACCTACTCAACTAAACATAAAAACACATTTTATTTATTTAGGCGTAGCAGCGCACATCGCGTATTAGAAAATATTACTTGGATGGGAAATGCCGATTAAATTTTTCTGAGGTTGTAATTTATGTTTGATGTTTTTTTACGAGTCCCAAAATTTTCGGACTCGAGACCCTACACAAGGTACAAAAATAAAATAAACTTTTAAAATAATTAACTAGTATTATCCACAGGACTCACAGTGGAGTTTTATCTTGTATTTTTTCATCCTAAAAAATCCCAAGATCCTCGGGACAAGAGGTAAATAACTTAGAACCATTAGAATATAGAGATGATACATAATATAACTAACAACTAAATATAATATGAAGGGAATTATATAACATATTTCAATTTTTTTAATTCAGACATACTAAAATCGCATTTTGTGAATTTAAATTAACAATAGACTTTACATTTTCTTGTTAAATTTTGTTTTACATACAATTATTATTATTAATTTTTTGACTCAGAGAAAAATATGTGATTCTGATAGCATGTTTTCTCCTGAATTCAAATATGATATCGGGTTTTCTCCATCACGCAAGGTTTCCGAGAGACAGGTTTGTGTAATTTCAAACACTAATATTTTATACATTCGTAACTACATAATATTCGAACATTCGGACTCACCTAGAAAGTAAGAAATGACGATTTTCTGCTATATTTCGCCTATGGAGCATCCCTCTTGTTGGTCCAACAATAATCGGCCAGCATATTAGCTTTCCATTTGTCTTGATATCTCTTTCCCATAGCTGAAATCTCCTGATGAAAGTGTTCCCCGTGCTCATCGCTCAATACACAAATGCATGAAAAAACGTTTATTAAAAAATAATTATTTAAATCCATTAATTGAAATTGAAATAAAAAACTGTGGGTGATGGAGAATTTCCGAATACATATTTGAAAACACGATAAAAACTGCATTTGGTACAACTATTGGTACTCATGAGACAAAAATCATGTTGATCAGTGTTATTGGAGGAGGCCAGGCATGGTTACTAATGTATGGAGGATGACGCATGCACCAATCAAATTTGAAGAGACATTTCATTCATAATTAATTGTCTTTTATGATCCTAGAATATCGACAATAATTTTAAAATTAATTTGTTTCAGTTAACCTGTCGTCAGTGGCGTATGGACTAGCTCTTACATGGCCTACTCCATCACTTCCAATACTGAAATCTGCAGACTCTCCAGTAGGGCCCATCACTGATGAAGAGGAATCTTGGATGTCATCTCTAGCATTTATAGGAGCCTTAATTTCCTCTCCAATTTTCGGCTATATTTCCCAAAGATATGGTCGTAAAATTGCTGGATATCTGACAGTTATTCCCTTCCTCATAGGCTGGCTACCCATAATATTTTCCGAGTTAATTCCTCTTTACTATGTATCAAGATTCGTGTTAGGAATAAGCTGTGGTGCAGTTTTATCATTTTGTCCAATGTACGTAGGAGAAATATCTGAAAATAAAATCAGGGGTGCTTTAGGAACAATTCGAGCTGGTGTAGGAAACCTATCAGCAATACTAATATGTGCAATTGGACCGATTCTATCAATAAGAGATACTGCAATCATGTGCTTTATAACGCCATTGGTATTTGCTGTTGCTTTCTATTGGATGCCAGAGTCGCCGATGTTTCTGATGAAATCTGGGAGGACGAAAGAGGCAATGGAAGCTATGACATGGTTAAGAGGAGGCAATAAACAAAATGCACAAGAAGAAATAAGTAAATTGGCTTTGGTTGTAGAAGAGAGCAAATCGAAACAAGTTAGCATAAAGAGTCTGATATCATCTCGAGGTACTAGACGTGGTCTTGGAATGTGCATGCTACTTGCAGCAGCACAGCAGCTGTCTGGAATATACCCTGTCATGAATTATTGCGTAAGCCTCTTCCAGTCTGCAGGAGGCTCTGTTTCACCAAATACTGCATCTGTTATTATGACTTCCTTACAACTTTTCGGTTCTATTATCTCATCGATATTATTAGATTATTTAGGGAGAAGAATATCGATGATTGGTTCTGAAATCATAATGACATTAAGTCTGGGATCGTTAGGGATGTATTTTTATTTACAAAAGCTAGATTTTGATCTTACATATGTAGGATTCTTGCCAATGTTATGCATAGCACTGTATGTTCTGGCTCATTCTATAGGGATAGGATCAGTTACTTATGTCATAATGTCTGAAATATTCAATCCTGAAGCGAGAGGGCTAGCTACTTCAATTACGACTGTAACAGCATGGGGATTGAGTTTTATGGCCACTAAATTGTATCCTACTGCGGTGTTTTATTTAGGATTGTATGGATGTTACTGGCTGTTTTCATTCGTTTGTATTTTGTTTACGATTTACATATTTTTCAAAATACCAGAAACTAAGAACAGAAGTTTAGATTCAATTTTACGAGAACTCAATGATGAAAGTAGTAAACAAACTGACATAGAAGTAAAAAACAAATCAACTAAAGAAAATATACCGGAAAGATATTGAATGGGTTATGGTGAATAATATTTATTGCTCCATGTTGTGTTTTCTGGAAAGTATTATAATGACAAGTGTTTGATTGTTATTTATAAAAGTAGATTAATAACGTATGACATTTTTATAAGAAAATGGGTGTAAATGTTTTTACTCTCTTATGAAGATAAGTATACATTTATTTCGTTTGTGTCTTCTATATTTATTTAATAAAATTATTTTTATTGTCTTCTTTATTTCTCAATTTGATTAAACATCCATATAAGCAAAATTAAGTATGGATGTTAATTTATTTTGTTATAATGTATGATTTGAATATATTCAGTTCTCTTTGTATATCCTCACTTCGCCTTTGATCCATTATCGTACAGCCAGCCACACTCCTCAGAAACCTCATATCTGACGTTTCTATTTTTCGTTCCTTTTTTTTTTTTTTTTGGTTAAGACCCAGTGTTCCGATCCATATAGTAGTGTTGGAACCGCCATTGTTTTATAAAATTTTTAAAGTGTCTCCTTTTTAGTTCACATCAATAGAATGGATAACAATATAATTCTGAAACAGATTCTTCATTACAAACCACTAGGACCAAGAAATGTTGGAAGACCCAGTAAACGATTGACAGACCAATTCAAACATGAGATTGGAACAGACCAGCAGGTCTAAGCCTTGATGCTGCTGCTGATGATAATTTGTGGTTTACTTCTTTAATTACACTGTTCAAAGAATCATGATAAAATATCCATCATCCCATAATTGACATTCCTTACAGCCATTTTTATAATGTTTGTGCAGAGAAAATCGTCTCATGATCCAATGTTGGGACTCACATTTTGGAGGTTTCGTTGTAGTACCTGGACTGGTGTACTGTCCTTTATAGTTTCTTTCGGTCATCAAGGTAGTGATGTGAGTTTTTATTATTACAAATCATTTTAAATAAACACAATTTTATAACTGATTATGTATCGTAGAATTCGGTGAGTTCCACATATAATTCTGACCACTATACATTTGAAATTAACTCTGACTTGGAAGGCTAAGATGTTAAATAAGGAGAGCTGCACAGAATATTAAAACTGACCATACAGCTTATAAGTTCCAATGGGGATTCTTGCAAAAATGTTTGATTATCGAATATTAAGAATATTGTGATTCTAAGAATGCATCGAAAACAAAGACAAGAATTGCAAATAAAAATGCGCATAATACCAGTTTCCAAAGCAGTCAGCCAAAGTGCATGGAAACTGCAGTTATGTCACGAGCCAGAAAACGAAGCCCAAAGCTGAAGCGTCAGAATGACTAATGCAATACAAAATATACATTTATATAGGAAAAAATACACACTTGAATATCTAAACAGGACTGACTACAATTACAATTAATGAGGTAAATTGAAATTAAATTTATTGTTTCAATACCAAAGTTTATTATAATAACAAATTCATAACGTAATTTAACAATTTTAAAGTTGATGTTTGGAATTGATGTTCGATTAGCATTTATAAACAGAAGAATCTTCCAGAACTATGAAGTTTTGATAAATTGGCAAACAACTCGTTTCTGGAGGCAGTTATTTAAATGTTGCTGACCGCAGCGAAAACTAAAAATAATTCATAACAATTATTTATTATCCAATATATACAAATGAATGTTTGTTTGTATATTATCCGCTGCCATACCGTTCATCCGATTGTGATGGGGCGTTTTGCAAAATGTTCAGGAGATTCCCGGGATGAACATAGGCTATAAGAGAGTTGTGACACTCATCTCCTACACCTTTAAAATCACCCTTTGTAGTGGAAACCCTCTGAAAAAGTAATTTTTTGGACTCTTAAATGACCTGACGTGACCTGTTATATACTGACCTATACTGACTCAAACTTACCGAACGTGATCTATACTGACCGGAACTGACCGAACCTAAAGTAACCTATCATAACCAAACCAAACCTAACTGAATATAACTGACCAGAACCTAACTTGAACCTAACATGAACCTAAACCTGAATCTAGCCTGAACCTTACCTGAAACTATCATTAATATATCCTGAATTTAACCTAACCTCAACATAGCTTGAACGTAACCTGAATCTAGCCTGAAAATAACATGAACCAAACTTGAATTTAACCTGAACCTAACTTGAACCAAGCCTAAACATAACCTGAAACAAACCTGAAACAAACCTGAACCTAACCTGAACCTAGTCTGAACATAACTTGTACCTAACCTGAATATACCTTAACTTAACCTGAACCTAACCTAAATCTAAATTGAACCAAACCGGAACCTAACTGAAGCTACACTGAATGTAACTGAATCTAAACTGAACCTAACATGAATCTAGACCGAACCTAAACCTAACCCAACCGATTCTAATCCAAACATGCTAATCTAACCGAGCCCAAACTAACCTAATCTGAACCCAAGCCCGAAATCAAAATCCGAATCCAAAACAAAAAACTAAAACCCGAAACCAAAACTGAAAGAAAACTGAAACCCAAAGAGAATTCAAACTGAACCCGGACCCAAAACCAGACTCAAATCCGGAACTAAACCTGACGCAGCTCTGACCTAACGCTGACATAACGCTATCCTAACCCGAATCTAACCTTGACCTAAAAGAATGGCCGAACCTAACTAAAGCGATCCTAACTGAACCTGACCTGGTCTAATCTGACCGATACCTGACCTAACAGATACCTAACCTAACCCATAAACATAATCTAAAAAGTCCAACCGACCCGACTAATCTACCCCTAAACCGATGAAATTAGCTATATAGCGACCAAATTACCAGTAGCTAATCAAACTACCTCTATAAAGACCAAAACAACCAGTAAACCGATTAAACTAACTCTATAACTAGAAACTACCCGTAAATCGATCAAGCTACGTCTAAAGCGATAAAATTACCCTTAAACCGATGAATCTACCTCTAAAACGATAGAATTGCCCGTAAATCGGCCAATTTACGCTAAACGGATAATTACGATATAAATGTATAAGCATTTTTATTTTTACCTATTTAACTAAACAATTCATTTAGGTGTAGCAGCGCACACCGGGTATTGGCTAGTTAGATATTTTGTGTAATTCTACACACATTCAAGTGATTTCTTCTAGTTTTTCTCTTTCTGTTTTATTAATAGTATTAAATAAATTAAACCAAATGATGTATCCTATAAGACACATTGCCAATTTAAGAGTTAAAAATGCGGTATGAAACTTAGTTAAAATATTTAAATGATATAGCCTAATTATAATTACATATATTTGAAGTACACGTTAATTCTATACCTTCGTAATTAATGTTAATAGGATTATCGCATCCCAGAAGCAAGGAAATAGCTGTTCTTGACATATACAAACAACCACAGTTGGAAGCCGTAAAACTCATTCTACAAATTCGACGGTGCGCCGCTTAGCATATACGTGAAAGAACATCAACTTGTAGATCCTTTTGCGCAGTGAACACAGCAAAATCATCCATTCCCAAGAATAAACCTTATGTTATTAACCTCGAAGTGTAGATGAAAGCATCTAATTATATTAATGCTTATTAAAACGGCAGGCTACAAGAATCAATTAAAATGAAATTGCTCTCATGAAGACAAAGGTATGAAGAATTAAACCCCTTAATGACGAAGCAGAGTATGATGACAAAAGCCATGAATCGTGTAGTGGAGACGATGTAAGTAGTCTGTGCGGAATTTCAAGACTAATGCAGCATGTTATAACTCTTTATGAGAAGTTTCAATGCGAGGCTTCAAATGACTTAAGCAGTTTGGCTGCGTGATGAAGACTAACTCATGTCGGCAATTGGTTATCCAATTACAGGTGGATTGATTAGGAGATACCGACTTGAGGAACTAGGCTGCATATCGAAGACCAGCTCATAACTGATAATATGGAGAATTTATAATGAAAAAAAAAATCACAGTCAAGCGGGTGATTATTAATAAAACATTGAATTTATAAGAAAAAATATATAAAAATGAATATGCTTTTAAAACCAGTAATACAATTTTAAGTATGCAATAAAAATTACGAATACAAATGCATTAAAATAAATTAATATAAACGCATAACGATTTATGCGCCATCTATATGGAACTTGTAATACTTGCATTTTTTATTTGAAGTGAAAATCATTACTAATGTAAATTATGTATTTTTACTAACCAATATTGAAGAATGAAACACAAAACACACACATTAAATATCGAGACTTAACATGCATTACAATATCAATTAACATATAATGGAAGCACTGACCCTAGAAAGATGACATATTTAGGCCATTGTAATATATACGGACATCCTAGATGCAGTTGGATGGAATTTAATTTAACAAAACCCTAATAAGGTTAAAAGAGCCTCAATTACGTAAACCCTGGGTGTGAAAAGCCGAGATGACTTATTAATTTAAAGTTGAGTTTATTCTACAGAGTGGTACAAAATTTATCTACGAAATTCTAAAATCCGTTCTGTTGATACATTAGTAATTTATAAGTATTCCCTATATATAGTGCACTATTTTTACAACTTAAAGTGGATCAATGACTTTTGTTGGTGTTTATAAAGTTTTACTCTTGCTTGAGTTATTTACTTTGGGAAAATTTTATATGCTAGATTTGAAACTTGTACGAGGTATTTATGTTGTTCTATCTTTTAATGATTCGTATTTGGAAGTGCTGTTGTCATTATACAATTTTTTCATGAATTAATTCATGTAATTCCTCCACAAATAATGGGTCGATTACGTATACACTGTCTTTAAGGTAATCTCAAAGAAATAATTCGATGGGTTGAGAGCTGGAGACAATGTTGTATAATCTAGTCCATCACAATTTCGACAATACCGTAAAGTAATAACTCCATTTCGAAAATGTTTGCGAATGTGATTGGGCACGGCCTGGGATGAACATTAAGTGTTCCACTTCTTTATCAAAGATAAACATAATAAAGGCAGTGTAATATAACGCTTGGCATTGACTGCTTAGATATTGAAATAAAGTCTAATCAAATCAAGAACACACTACACAGTACGTGAAGAAAAGCTGGAACATCAACGTTGGCTATTCTGTGCCGCAAATGAGTCAGTTGTATTTGTTTATGATTGAAAGAACGAAAACTAGATTCATTGAAGAGTAATTTGCTCGTCCTAAATGTCTGATAACATTGTCTCAGGAAACGCATTTCGGCCCTAAATGTTTGCTTCTGCCAAAAAGGTTGATGCACTTGATGATTGTAAGAAAACATGTTAAGGCATCATGTAGAATTTGTGTCATATTTTTACATTTTCATCCCCACTTGTTATGGTTTTCGTATTAATGAAGTGGAACTTCTGTGAAATGGTTGTCGCAAATGTTCGGCATTGTCGACTTATCTTCATTTGTTTTGGTCGACTACGGTAAGAAATATCATTTGGAACCGAGTTCTTTCGAACACATTTGGTGATAATATTGTTATTGTGTGTCTATAGCGGGTTTCAGAACATTCCGTTTTGTTTGGAATGTTCGTCGGATTCTTTTGGAATTCTAATTCCATTAGAAGTTAGTATTGATGAGCATTTGCTGTCATGTTTACAAGGTCAAAATATGATGGCAGAAGTGCTCTGGAAACAAGTAGCAGAATATTATCAGCATCTAGTTCACATTTCAACGTTTTTTACCAAATGGTTCAAGATGTACGGTTTGTTGACTTGTAAGTTATTTTTGGTCTGCATGTATTCCGATACACATAATTTATACACCCTATTCCAATGCTATATTCTCCTTCATATCTCTTCTCATCACACGGTGTAGTTGCTTATTGTTTTTTAGAATTTCACTTGACAGAACAATTACCGGTAATTCTTTTGCGTCCTTTGTCAGAGACTGCCAAACTCTAACACAGGTCAAAATCGGACGGTATTATGCATCAACCGGCTAAGCGCCATTAAAAATTGATATTTTGATGTCATCTGCTGCACTGGTACATGAAGTAAGTGTACGCACACTTTTAGCGCCAAATCGTTAAGCTTATTATTAAAGAAAAGTATAAACTACATCATTCCTATCAGAGATTCTATTTTGCAACAAATGGCTATGAAACCACATCTTCATAAATTCTAATCTAATTTTTGCATCATGCAGCTAAGCGCCAAATGTTCCCGCTCTTAGATTGTTGATGCATATCTGTCTAATAAGGAACATAAGTTGCAATAACCGGTATTGTATTTTGGCGTGAAGATTGGCTTAAACTTTAAATGTATTTTTCTCGAAACTTAGATGATGGCGCATAGTTGTTGATGTATAACGCAGTCCTTACCGCGACTTTTTAAAATTAACTTTTATAGTTTGGTTAAATTTGTATTTAATGTTTAATTAGACGTTAATATTTGTATATTAAATATTTGATTATAGATTTATATTAACATTTTTGTGATTGTGTGGTATTATCATGTCACATCTTTAGTTTGTCCTGGTGCGCGTGGCAGATAAGGTCACCTGAAACTTACCTCCCCCGGAGGAATAAATACATGAATAAAACTATGACACGGTACACATGACTTTAGTAAGGATTTTTACACAAACTATAATTCCATATACTCCCACCAAGTTAGAACCCACGGGATTAGGTGAAGTGTACATTTAATTTACATAACCATCGGTACCGACAGTCCTTAGATTATTTACAAATATGTGTCGCACGGGCAGTAAGCCGTACGTGCTGTTGACAGTCCGTTACAATAAGTTGATGTTTGGTTAATAAACATACCCTTATCCTCATTCTACTATAAATACCTGGTGTCCGCCACGTAAGAACTACGTAATCGATATGAATTCATCAGCAAATCGAATTAATGGTCCCTTTTGCTGATTTAAGGAATATCTTATATTCCTTTTGTTAAGTAAGGTAAAGTGATCCCACAACAGGCCTCAGGAGGCCCTTGGGGTAGTAAGGAGGTTAAGGCTCCCACTTTTTCTAGACAATCGGCACTTTATGTCAGCCGGGTTGTCAGCCCTGCGTGACGGCCGCCTTTACCCCAGAACAAGCGTCTGGTACTCATTTCAGTTAGAGGCTGAGTCGACCCCAGGGCCATAGTGCTGCCAGAGGGTTTGGGTCAGTTTAAAAATCCTGACCCCAACGGGACTTGAACCCTCGACCCTCCGGCTTGTAGCTCAGTGCCTTAACCACTAAATTGCATAAATTATAAAGCAAACATGGCAGTTGCTAGTGATGAATTATTCGGGTGTGTATTATTAATCGATTTATTTTTCTTGTGTTATTATTTGTTATATATAAATGTTTTAATTGTTAGATCAAGAAAAAAGAGCTAATTTTTAATTTTGGGTTTTAGGTATACCCACACTTCTAATGGAACGGTTTGCTGATTTTTTTGAGAATACTTTGGTCGTTTTTATTTCAGTGACATATACTGAGAATGAGCTATTTTTAAATTTTCGTTTCAAGTCAGTTCTTATTCACAATGGTCCAATTTTGCTGATTAACGTACTCGACATTACTTTTAAATTAATTGCTAAATGCCGAATATAGTTCCAAAATAAATAATAATTAAATCGGCCTGAGAGTTCGGATATATATATATATACATACATATATAAGGAAATTAGTGAAAGTATACAAATCACATATGAAACATTAAACGGTAATTCAAAGAAATTAAAAGTCATGGAACTTAATATACACATTGAACACAATAATAGTATATTACAATGCTAGGTTGGGAAGCGGTTTTTACAGAAGCGAGGAAAATGTATGAAAGCCTCGCTTTGGCTCGGTTTTTAATTTCCAACATTCTGTAAAACACTTCACAAACGTACGTTGTACATTACTTTTTGCGCGATGGTGTTTTCAGAGTTATAAATAATAGTGAAATAATAACATATTTGTTGGAAATATTTGCGTCCATTACAAACAATTGACTAACGTTAACAGTGTGGGCAATGTTTATTAGATGAAACTACAACAGGTCGTGACTCCAATTAGTCAGAAAATGGCGGAAAGTACGTATTTGTCTTATATTGTTTCAAATAAAGTTCAGTTAATTTAAAATGCAGTCATTTGTTTCGTATAATGTATGTTAACACTGCCTTTTGGATATATTTTTGTATATACATTGTACGTAGTATACATAGACGGCAGTGTTTTACATCCCACACGTGGTTTGTTATATGCAATATTACAGTATAGTTATTTAGGTTGGCAACCCCGAAATATAGGAACATTCCATCGTGGTCACCATTGCTGTAAGTACGACAAAACGCATTATCACGTAAAAAAATACAAAACGGAAGGTACCTCATAAAATTAAATGTAAGAATACAATATGAGCGAATATATGTTGTGTATTATTAATTCATCCATAGATTATAGATGTTAGCCATAAAGGAAACCATATTACTATAAATGGACTGTACATTCAACTATCCCACGAATAACCCTGAGAGGACTAAAACATCATAGTTGAATGCTAATTCGCAATAAATAAACTTTCAATTGAGAATAAGAACTACGCTAAATAGGAAGCAGCTAAATAATATAAAACATCAACAATAATAAAAACCGAAAATAATCTGAACACATAACAAAAAATAAGTCGCCATTTAGGAGCAACAATATCCGATATAGACAACATCTTATTGAATACGGAGAATGAAGTGTGCATCCATAAAACTAAGAAATGTATGAACGATAATAACTTTAAGAGAACCGAAAAGGACCTTAAGGAAATATCAATAAAGGAAATAATGTTATCATGTCCTTTGGTTATCACCCTATAACAACGAACAAAACAAGTACGCATACAGTAAATGGATAAACAACAACCTCTACTAATGAAAGCTCATTCGAAAATGCATCAAGTTGATAAATGTACAAATGCTTCTAATTACAAAACATCTAATTCATTTAGCCACAAAATAAAATATGTTAAACTTGAAACTAGATACACACTAAAAAATTCATACGATTTAGCGGATGAATTACAGAATAGAGAAACACAAACATTATGTCATTCCACATAAAAAACTCTATACAAACATCCAGATTAACGAAACACACACACACACATCCATAGTAATTCTGCCCGAGGGCAGGTCCTTCACTGCAATCATAGCACTGTCATGCTATGCTTGCAGCTTTACTAGGGAATTGTAGGTGTGGTAGCTTCCCGTTGCTTTCCACAACACACACACACATATATATATATATATATATAATATTGTGGAAAGCAATGGGAAGCTACCACACCTATAATTTCCCTAGTAAAGCTGCAAATCATAGCATGAAAATTCTATGAATGTAATGAAAGACCTGCTCTTGGGCAGAATTACTATTGATGATGGATATATAATATATAAAAAATGGCCCGTTCAACCCATATTTGTAAATAATATTGTATATATCTTACTTTTTGTCTAATAAAGTCCTACCTACTACATAAAAATGAATGTTTTTTTGTTTGTTTGTTTGTTTGTTTGTTCGTACTTTATGCGCGGCTATACAGTTGGTCCGATTGTGATGGGGCTTTTTTTCAAAATGTTCAGGCTATAAGAGAGTTGTGATACTCAACTCCTACACGCTTAAAATCGCCCTTTGTAGTGTAAAACGTGAAAAAAAAGTAGCTCTTTTGACGCTTAAATAGCTTACGCTATCTAAACCATAACAAGTACAGAAAATTAATGTACACACAATTGAATATCTCAAAAAGCTCTACAAAAAAGTCCGCGACAGCATATGTTTATCTCTTACGGATAACTCACAATAACTATTTATGCCTTTCATTGATGCCAAGAAGATCGGGACAGGAATGTAGATTCCTGTGCAAGCATAGCAACACATGGCGGGCATGCTTTTACGGATAACTCAGAATATCGAATTTTGTCTTTTAGCTCATTTATACCAAGATGATCGAGTAAGTAGATTCCCGGCAACATTGGGTAATCAGCACGGGGAATCTTAAAATAATTACGATATACATTTATAATTATTTTTCATTTTATTAATTAAACTAATCGTATAAAGTACATTAATTTTTGTCTTTCAGCTCATGTATGCCAAGGAGAACGGGGTGAGTAGATTCCCGGCAAACAGCACGGTAAACGCCAGGTAAACAGCACGGGATATCTAAAAATAATTGCGATATACATTTTTTTTCCACTTATTTAACTAAACACTAAACACATTAATTTTTGTATTTCAGCTCATTTATGTCAAGAAGATCGGGATAAGTAGATTCCCGGGTAACGCCGGGTTATCACGGGGTATCTAAAAATATAAATTTATAATTATTTTTTCTATTACTTATTGAACTAAACATAAAAGCACGTTCATTAAAAAAAGCACGTTCATTTTAATTGATTTAGGGTCGGTTTCACCAACTCAGGTAACTGTATTACGCCAGTATAACCTATGCAAAATACAAGGGAAAACTGGAGTAATAGGAAAACTGGAGTAATACAGTTACCTTTGTTGGTGAAAACTGGAGTAATAGGAAAACTGGAGTAATACAGTTACCTTTGTTGGTGAAAACTGGAGTAATAGGAAAACTGGAGTAATACAGTTACCTTTGTTGGTGAAATCGACCCTTAGGCGTAACAGCGCACGCCTGGTATTAGCTAGTATATAATAAAACAAAACTAACTGACCGCGACCTAAATAAAAACTATATTAAACTTCTTATTCATCTTCTTTAACTCAGTTTAGCTTCTCACCTTATATGTAATTACATTAAAAATTGAACAAAAAATACAAACAATAGAAAAACAAAATTATTTCCAATTTATCAATGAACTATTTTTCCAAGGCAACTGTATCCCAATGGGAAGTTCTACATCTGGAAGTTTGGCAGAAATATTGTTATAAGAAATGGAAAATAAACATTTAGAGAAGTAAATATATTTAACACAATATATTGACAGCAAGCTATGTTTATGACTAAGTAATTGATGTTAGAGAAAATAGAAAATAAAAATAAAACTCACATGAATTAAATAATACACATGAAAAAATAACATTTACTGCAGATATAGAGGTCAATAGAAGTATAAACTACCTACATCTAACAATAATAAAAAACTCAGTACTAACAAATTAGAAATAAGCATTTATCGAAAACTTACCGCAAACAATAATTGCAGACATCCTCACCAACAAAATATTTGCTCATTTATAGTCTAATTAGTAGGCTCTAATAAAAGAGATGCTTAAACGCCCTTTAAATATATATATATATATTACAGTTATTTAACTATATTTAATAGGTTCCAAAAATCAACGGCTGCAATGAACAAATTACAAATAAACTCGTAAAAAACACAAAAGCCACTAAATGTAACTTAACTAGAATTAGAATCGTATAACAATAAAAATAAATAGATAACACATATTCTGGAAAATAAAACACAAAATTAACTAGAACTCTAAAAAAATAAAAATAAAACTTGTGAAAATGTAAAAATTCATATAGAAGGGAAATAAACTTAATAACAGTAAGTAGTAGCATTTAAGAAAGTTATAGTTTTTACAATAAAGGAGTAGTATATAAATTAAAGTGTGAAGATTGCAAAAAAATTGTACAGAGGAAGAATAACCGGAAGCTTTATTATTAGATTCACAGAATATTTTAAATATATTAAATGTGCGGAAGGGAAATCCAGTTACGCCAAACATTTTGTTAAGACCCGATATCACATGCCATTATATTACACCTTCACAATACTGTACACAGAGTGGAATCCAGTCAAGATAGACATACTGGAAGAAATAGGGATTCTAAAAGAAATCGGCAAAAACTTCATTTTTTAACAATAACGTAAGCATTATAAATAACTCTCCCTATACAATAATAACAAACAAGCCAGTACTTCATCTATGGTCAGTATTAAACCAACCTGCTGTTGAAGATGGGACTAGTCCTGAAAGGCCTGTAGTGAAATAACTTTATCAGTTGAGGAGATGGACATCATCAACAACAAGGATTAAGCCCAGTGGTCTGTTCCGAATTGATCCTTCCATCTTCCTTTGCTTTGAGATGAATGAGTAGTAACAAATGTCCCCTGACTGCGTTGCGAGCGCTGTGCAGGATACGGATAATGACAGGACTGCTGTCTCAGAGCATCTATCCATGCTCCTCTAAGTATTAACCCTTTAGAGAGGGTTGCTGCTTCCGCCCCTTGAGCCCTTGTGATGATCGCCTGGTATCACGTCGCCTCGTAGACCGTTGCAGACTTCTTGGTCGAAGTCAACCTTCTGGCAGACGTCTCCCACGTTGCAGACTATTCTTAGTTTCCTCTCACCTCTCACCAATCGGCAAGTTAGCAAAGCTAAACGTCCTCGATTTAGTCGTCTGGTTCATTGAGTACTCGGCGCCCCCATCACATCGAGGTGATAGTCCACGGGGGGCTTACACGGTACTTGATTTTATAATTATACAGTTCAACGTGCTCAAAGCCGAATCGCATGGGACAAATTTTTTTTCCACATTGGACAAAATTCCGTATTATAAATAACTAAAACTTATTAATAATCCTACATTATAGAGTACCGTATATGTCTTTTTACGTACCTTGGATTAATTGTAGTTCCGCTGCCGTTGAAAAGTGAAATGTAGTATGTATGAGCTATTTCGACGGTAACGCGCGAAAAAAAAAGACAGTCCCATTTCGTCAGTATTACAAATGTCTCTTAGGCGTGTATCCTGAAATTCAAATATGCAGTTTCGGTTTTCACTCACTAACTACACTTTCGTCCACGTTCTTTCATTCTCCGCAAATTTCATTCCACACTACATTGTGTCGTCTTTTGATACTGTCCAGCCAACCAGAAAATTCCTTGAAATCGTTATTCCCTTAGGGATTTAACAAAAAGCTAGAGCTTGACTTTGGAGCATCGGTCCGGAAATGTTTGGAGAGTTATCTTCAATCGCTTTCACGTTTTCGCTTATTTAGAATGATACATACGTTTGAGCCATCTTTATTCCGTAAATTCAGAACGCTACCTGTGAAAGATCGGTCTCAGAACTTAACTAATTTAAGATTTTACCTCGCAATTGTTGTTTGCAAGACAGGTATCTGTGTTTTGCATTACGGGTGTGCAATGAGGCCGAATCTATACAGGTAGAATCTATACAGTAAAAGATCCTTGTTAGCTAGGATTATGTTCCGCAAATATGCCGCGAATATGGAATGACAATTTGCATGGGTATATAGGGGACACGTTCCAAGGTAACAGAATGAGATAAAAATTATCAACATAAAATAAATTAATGAGCGATTTTGAACAATTTCTATTAATTATTACTGTCAGGTTTAGGCAAAGACTTGAATAATTTAGTAATTCTGTTTTCTGTTTTGCGGCTTTTAAAATATATTTTAATTACGATTGATATTCAGCTACGAATTCTGCGATATAATTCCTTATTTGTCTTCGCATTTCTTGATTCATTAACACTGAAACATCGTGATAGAGACGCAAACGACTCGCCAACGCGTATAGACGGTCAAGAAACACACATTTCTTTTCTCTTCGGTACTAATTATTTTTCTTTCCTTTTACTCGACATTATAAATTGGAAACAAAGCACAAGAGACACGTGTTATTCAATCAAAATTATTGCAACGAACAAGTTAAAACAATAATACAACGATCGTGGCATGGAGGCATTTATTAAAGTATATATCGGCATGTGAAATACATCTTTTAACAATGAACTTTATGGTCAGTGATAATTAGATTTGTTTTGTTTTGATATTTATTTGTGCATTTGGTTTGAATCACTATTTGTAAAAGCCGTCTTGGCACCTGCTTCAGTAAGAAAAAAAACTGCGGATGGTTAATAAATAAATAAATAGTAGTAGTAGTAGGACTTTATTAGACAAAAAGTAAGATATTTACAATATTATTTACAAATATGGGTCGCACGGGCAGTAAGCCGTACGTGCTGTTGACAGTCCGTTACAATAAAGTAATAATTGGTACTAGTGTAAAGAAAAATAAACAAGAAATTCAGCAATAACATTACAATTACATAAAGAAAACACAATAATAATATTACAATTAAATAATAACACAATAGCATTATACACTAAAAACATTAACATTACAATTACATAAAGAAAACACAATAATATTACAATTAAGTAATAACACAATAGCATTATACACTAAAAAAACATTAACATTACAATTACATAAAGAAAACACATTAATATTACAATTAAATAATAACACAACAGCATTATACACTAATTAATTTATATATAATTGTTAATAATTAATGGTATTGCATTTTGATAACATATATTTATTCATGAATGAGTGTTGTCCTTATTTTTCGCGTTTTGTCCAGAAATTTACCGAGGTTTATCCAATTTTCTGGATTTACCAATAACTCGTAGCATGCCAATCTTTCCCGATTTGAATTTAGAAATCTTTCCGGTAATAACTGACGTCTCCAATATTCTAAATCATTACATTTTCCTAATATATGTATCTCATCTTCAAAGTTCCCGCACATTGGACATATTCGCATATCGTGATCGTCGCTAATTTTTAGAAATTTCCATGCCCCTAGCCTAAACCAAGCAAGCCCTGATCTCTCCTTAAATCCTAGGTTGAGTATATACGATTCTTTTCCCCAGACGTGTTTTAGGTCTCTTTGTAAACACAGTGAGCGTTTTCCTGTACATTCGGCGAAAGTATCTTGTTGGTTTATATCTAAGTACCTCCTCCTTATTTTTCTCCACACGTTCTTGCGATTTTCAGTCCCTTTTTCCCATATCCAGCCCATCCCAATCTTTTGGAGTTCTCTCCTAACCTCGTCTGCCCAAAATTTAACATCTATGTTTTTAATTTGGTGGTCGTAACAAATTGCTCTAAGCATTGTTTGTTCACCTTGGATTACTCGCAACCAGTATTTGAGTACACGAATTTTACAGTTTATGTCGTCCTGGAATGACCCGAATTCATATAAAATTCCACAGTTAGAAACGGCCTTACTAAGTCCTGTAATATATCTTTAGAAAATGCGTATATACCTTATTTAGTATTTCCGTTCTTTGGAAACCCCAAATCTCACTACTATAGTGCATTACTGGCCTGACCATCGCTCCATACATTTTTTCTAATGTGCTGACTGGAATATCAGGCACTCGACCCAGAATACCGAGTACACTGTTAAGTTGTCCCCTCCCTTTAAATAATGCTATATCAATGTGTTTTTTCCACTTTCCGTTCATTTTCAACGTCGTACCAAGATATTCAAAATGTTTCACGTTTTGAAGTACTTGATCTCTGTATTTCCATTCCTCTGCTCTACCATAAACCGTCCCATTTTTAAAGGTCATTGTTTTTGTCTTACTAACATTTACAGTCAATCCCCAATTCCTACAGTATATTTCCAGTAGGTCAAGACCTCTTTGCAATCCCTTGATTGTCTTGGAACAGATAATTAAATCATCTGCATACAACAGGACTGGGATTCTAACATTTCCTATCTCCGGAGCCTCAATTTCTCCTTCTAGCATTACGTCTACAATATCATCAACGAATAGATTAAATAGCATTGGTGATAAAATGCAACCTTGTCTCACTCCCCGATTGGCTTCACTGCTCTCTGTAATGTGCCCTTGGTCTACTTTTATACAAAATTTAACATATTTATAAATTGACATTAAAGCATGTATCATTTTATGAGACAATCCTTTCCGATTTAATTTTTCCCAAAGTGCGCTTCGGTCCACAGTATCAAATGCCATCTTAAAATCAATGAATGCACAAAATAATTTACCCCCCTTCATTTTCAGATTGTCATCAATTAATGTTCTCAGAACAAATACGTTGTCCACCGTGGAGTACCCTTCTCTAAAACCTGCCTGATATTTTGAGAGCCTATTGTTCTCTTTAGCCCATTGTCTTATTCGTTCGTAAAGTACTTTACAATATATTTTTCCGAACACTGACAAGAGACAAATTCCCCTGTAACTTTCTGGTATCTGTGCCCCACCTTTCCCTTTGTATAGCGGTTGGATGACACCTGTCGCCCAGGCTTCCGGATAATCTCCTCCATTAAAAAGTTTGTTGAACGCAGTTTTCAAAACGTCTAATAATTTATTGGATGATATCATATTTTTCAAGAATTCCCCTGGTATTCCATCAATTCCAGGTGCTTTACCATTCTTTAAACATTTAATGGAAGAAACCACTTCATTTTTCGAAATATCCTGATCCAGTAATTGAATATGAATTGGGTCAGGGATCTCAACTATATTTCCTTGATTATATCTTAACCTCTCATTTCCCAGCACCCTATCAAAGTAACTTCTCCATTCCCCGGGCGTTATTCTTGTCCGATTTATGGACTTTACTTTGAGTTCCCTTAACGCTTTCCATATGTCCGCAATGTTCCCACTTTCAGTCGCGACTCTCATTTCTTCGGATTTCTTATTTTGCCATGCTAGTTTTGTTTCTGCCAATAATTCTTTATATTCCTTTCTCTCTTGCGCATAATTTTTTCTGCTTTCATCTGTGCTTTCTTTTCTAAACTTTAAAAGACTACTTTCGACAAATTTCTTCTTCTTTCTACATGCATTATTGTACCACCCTTTGTCCTTCTGGTTCATTGCGTATTTAACCTTGAATTTTTCCCCTGCTTTTTGAAAACATTCTGTCAAAGTTTTAATAATTTCCTCCCCGCTAAGATCATTTAATTGCAGATCCTGTATTAGCGTTTCCAAACTCCTGATAAATTCTTCTCTCAGATCCTCGATCCACCTGAAACGTGTAATTGGCCGCAATATTGTTGCCACCTCATCATTAACTGTCTCACTAATACCTTTCATATTTAAAATAAGTTTGTTTGGGAAGTGGTGTGATTCGATTCTGGAAACTATACAGAAATTACTTAGGACTGGAATCATGTCTTGTGTGCATATTGAATAATCGATTACGCTACTTCCATTTTTATTAATAAATGTCAGTTCTCCATTTTTATCTTCCCCATATTTCCCATTCAGAATTTCAAGTTCAAATGCATCGCAAAAAGCTAACAATTGGTTTCCTTCTGAATTTAAAATCTTATCTTTGCTTCTCCTACCCTCACCTCGTGTTTCATTATCATCCGATTTTATAGTGATATTTTCCTCCCCAATCCTACAGTTAAAGTCCCCTAAAATTATTATTCCCGCTTCCGGAAACCTATCTTTTATTTCTGCCAACGAGTCAGACAATTCAACGAAAAAATTTGGATTGGCATACCTGGAATTTAGTGGTTGGCGGTAAATAGACAACAGACACATTTCTGCTCTTTCTGTATGGTAATATATACAAATTGCCTCTTTTAAAGTAATATTTACCTTTTTAATATATGGGTCTAAGTTAGCTTTATATAAAATGGCAACACCGCCTGGATATCTACCTCTCTTTCCTCTATTTTGATTACCCTTAAAATAACCTTTCATATTACATAGATTTACGCATTCATTAGCTTTTAACCATGTTTCTCCTAGAGCTAATATATCAAAAGTCTCAATAAACTCTACACATCTGTCCATTGAAAGTTTTTGTTTTAACCCTTCGATATTCCATGAACCGACTGTCAACAAACCCTATTGTGTTCCCTTGTCATTAGTCTTACCTGTATTTTTCGAACTTCCCCCTCTCAATAGTTCCTTTTCTGCGGGTAAATTCAGAAGTCTTAGTGATTTTCTTGTTGGAGTTCTTGTGTCCGCCGGTCGTTCACCTCTTAGAGGTGGGGTATGCTTTTTGCGTTCGGCCGTTTTTTGCTGTATGTTTATTGGATTCCTGGGAGTTAGTATCGTAGTGCTCCCTCTCTCTTTCTCTCGTGTAGAATTTTCTCCCTCCTCTGCTGTAAGGAGACCACCTGCTGTTGAAGCGTCCCCTGTAGGTTTTGGGGACTCGCTGTCAATGACCTCTTCAAATTCATTTTCAGAGTTGTCCATATTTTGTAGTTTTTCCCTGCTCCAGATTCGTCCATTTATAATCAATTTATTAAATTGCATGATTGCATGGCAGCCCTGCCTCCTCGCCTCGAGCATGTGTCGCTTAAGAAAGTCCCTTTCGCGGCGCACCTTCTCACTAAAGTCTTCGGCAATATTGATACCGGTCCCTTTAAGATATTTACTGTCTCTAAGGATCCAACATTTTATTTTGTAGTGTGATAATTTGCATACAATCGGTCTCTTTCCACTATTCCAACGACCTACTCTGTGCGCTCTTTCAATATCACTGTCCACCAAATCAATCCCGATTTGCGCCACTACTCTTTTAACTATATGTTCAGTTTCCTCCCAGCTCTCTCTGTCTTCTTCATGCACACCATATATCACAATATTATTACGGCGACTCTGGTTTTCGAGATAGTCTAATTTAGATTACAGCCATTTCAATCTGTCCTCCATCCGATGCATGTTCGTCTCAATATCACGAATTTTTTCACCCACGTTGCACTTTTCAAACCCCTCTTTCACTTCAGTTGACAATGTTTCAATCAGCTTTCTAACTTCTTCCATAATGCTTTGTCCCCTGCACACTTCAACCACTCTAACAAAAACACGTCCGCTCTTCTCGACGGCTAGCACTCGAATTCCGATGTTTCAGGGTCCCCTTTCGAGGGTTTGTTGATGTGAATGTATGGAATCTGTAGCTTATTAAACGAAACTTCAGAGTATGTGTGAATATATGAAACTTGAATAAATAAATATATATAATACCTTTGCGCTTTCATGAGAATATTTAGTAATGTAAATTTGTCCCTGAAAGTGTTACTGGCATGAAGATATAAGAAAGGAACTAAATATTTTCAAACTTACAGGCTGAATAATTAAATATAGGAACGCCTGGAAAGAACATATTGATAGAATGCCAGAAGAAAGATTTCCAAAATTATTGCTAAATTATAAATCGCGCGGAAGGAGAAATGTTGGACGCTCACACAGATGATGGTCTGAATAATTTTAACAATTCTAGCTTTCATGAAAGCGGAACTTGCCAACAGGCTTAATCCCTGGATGATGATGACCTTTCCGCTTTATATAATTTTTTTCATGAATTGTGTAGAAGTGTCCTTCCGTTTCCGCGTTCGACAGATTCTGTTTATTTGGCCGGGACCAATGAATCTGTTCACATTGGACAGATTCCCGCATTATTCACGTTCCGGATTAAACACGTTTTACTTATATTGTAAGATATGTAATAATTTTTAGAAGTATTTTCAGGATAATAGCCTCAAATAGCTTTATTCTAAAGCATTATATATATAGTATAACTAAAAGAGCTACCTATTCTCATTTTTCAGAATTAGTGTCTGCCTGTGACAAGCCAGGAGAAATGGGGAGTGATGGAGGAGTAGCACCTCCTTAAAAACTCAGGGTTCATCTGGCCCGGTTGATAGTACTCTGTGAGGGCTACATGGCAAGTTACAGCAACTGTTGCCTTGTATGGAGACATTGGTTTTGTCAAAGGCTAGAGGAATATTACCTTGAACAAAAATAATCTAGTTCTCCAGGATGGGGGTTATAACGATGGGTCAGCTCCCCGTCTTATGGAAAAAAAAAACAGTGTGAAGAATACAAGCAGGAGTGACCATATACGACTCAATATTAGAGTCAGAAGGAACAAGCAATTCTGAGATAAACAAAAATATAAGTGAAGGAAGGAAAACAATTTAAATGTTAAATTCGGTGCTGTGGAGTGGAAACATTCCGAGCAAAACAGATGAATAAATAAAAGTAATTATAGTTCAGTAGTGGAGAGCTTACTATTGTCATCATCATAGTACATTCACGAATTTAGGCCATTTGTTGACCTGTTTCGGCTTCAAGAGAAACACATCCAGGAGTCTTTTGAGTGGACGTCCTGGTCTTCTTCTTCCTGCAGGTTGATATCTTAACATTGTTTGGGTATCCTCTGATCTTCCATTCGATGAACATGTTGCATCCATCTTGACTTGTAATCAGAAATTTTGTTTTCTAAAGGTTCCATGTGTAATTCTTCTAACATGTCTTCATTTTTTTTGTGATCTAGTAGTGTGTGTCCTACAGTCCTTCGAAGGTATCTCATTTCAGCAGATCTAAGTCTCTGTATATCCTTCTGTTTCAACGTCCATACTTCGCTACCATACAAAAGAGTTTGTAGAGCCAGTGTTTTATACACTTTTAGTCGTGAATGTTTTTGGACTAACTGTGGCTTGGAGATAGAATTTATTAACCCTACAATTCTTAAAAATTTAGATATTTTTGCATTTAAATCCTTTTCTTCTTCATATGAGATATTGCATCCTAGATATGTAAAATTATTCACCTGCTCGAAAATTTTATTGTCAAGTACAATTTTACTTCATACAGAATCTACACCTTGAAATGCCACAATTTTCATTTTCTCTGTAGATATCTTCAATCCATATTCTTCTGTAATTTGTTAAGTTCATACAGACCTTTCTGCAGATTATCTTCTGAATTTGCAATTATTATTTCGTCATCTGAAAACAATAGGGTGTTTAATTTTATATTTTCTGATATTAATTTTTACCACTGTATGGCGCGGAAATGTGGACATCAAGCAGAGAGAAAGTACATCAACTATTGATGATAGAGATATACTTCTGGGGAAAGGCTTCTAGAAATTCAAGAAGAGACAAAATTATGATTACTAAAATCAGAGAAATAATGAATGTTCATAAAGCTGTTCTACAAATTACTGAAGAAAAAAGACAAACGTGAGATGATTTTGATATTTAATAAAATTTTCAAGCGGAGGATAACAGAAGAAAGGGGAGACCAATATAATAGTGGTTTCAAGGAGTGCAGAGGAATATAGTGTCGAGAGGATTAAAATACAGTGATGCAAAGAATAGGGATATATGGAGGAGTAAAATTTACAATGGTTATAGGAAAACAACTGTATTCTAGAGAAATTTCTAATTAAGAAGATAATTAAGCTCTGAAGTGTCAAGTAGCGTTTTTTTAAATGTTTTAATTTTATTATTCTCTAGATGTTGTCTTTATTTGGAAAATAAATAGTTTGATTTATAGCAATATTTTGCGTATACTGCAAGTCAAAATCACGCGTTAGGTTACTTGATAAAATTATTCCTGGCTTAGACATTGAGGCGCCAGAGTGTTTTTCAAGGTCAGGAATGTTAAGCGTCACGTGTTGAAAGAATACAGCGCAATGTTTGAGGAATTGAAATTTAAACTGTAAAAACAAGTTGTTGACAACGAATGGAATGTTCTAAACATCATATTTTAAAAAAGTAGAAAGTGCTCCTATTTTCAAGATTTAATAGCGAATTACGAAGGAATGAAACAACTGAAATTGTTCTCATTAAAATATTTTTGAAAAACGTTTAACAGATCTTCATCGATCCTATCTAGTAGACATCGAAAATGACCATGATAAAATGCATATATATAGCTGCCTTCTCACACAGCGGGCCCGGGTTCTATTCCCGGTCAGGGCAGGCTCCTGGGTGAGGTATTTTCGGGGTTTTTCCTCACCCGTAAGATAAATGTCAGGAAGCGTAGGGTCCAACGGTCCCCGAAAATTATCCGGCCATCATCATCATCACCCTTCACGTCCACCGCTGTGGTCTTGAGGTAGCGTGCTGCCTTGTCACGCAGCGGGCCCGGGTTCGATCCCCGGTCGGGGCAGTTTTTCTGGGTGAGGTTTTTATCGGGGTTTTTCCTCACCTGTAAGACAAATGTCAGGAAAACTTTAAGGCCCAAACGGTCCCCGAAATCATATGGCCATCGTCACCATCATCATCATCCTTATTATCATAAACATCATCATCCTTCACCGGTGTGGAAAGCACCGGGAAGCTACCACACCTACAATTCCCTAGTAAAGCTGCAAGCATAGCATGGAAATGCTATGATTGCAGTGAAGTACCTGCCTTCGGGCAGAATTACTATGGATGGATTATCCTTCACCGGTGTGAAAAGCAACGGGAAGCTACCTTACCTGTATTTTCCTAGTAAAGCTGCAAAGCATAGCAAGAATAAGCTATGATTGCAGTGAAAGACCTGCCCTCGGGCAGAATTACTATGAATGGATGGATATATGACAGCAAGAAAAATAAACGCACGAGCCGAGGTATGAACTCGAAACCTATAACTCTGTACGTTAGCGCGCTCCTAATTGCGCTACTCGGGCATTCCAGCAGAAACATTTATTTTTCTCTTATATGTGATTCTCTATCATGAGGAGCATCGGGACTTCGATCATGCTGCCATCTCATGGTTACTTTAACAAGTAAGCATATAAAGAGAACATTTACTTATAGCAGTAAAGCTTCTTTACTTCGGTGTTACAATTAAATAAAATAAATGAGTATATATATATATATATATATATATATATATATGTCCACCGCTGTGGTCTCGAGGTAGCGTGCTGCCTTGTCACGCAGCGGGCCCGGGTTCGATCCCCGGTCGGGGCAGTTTTTCTGGGTGAGGTATTTCTCGGGGTTTTTCCTCACCTGTGAGACAAATGTCAGGAAAACTTTAAGGTCCAAACGGTCCCCGAAATTATATGGCCATCACCATCGTTATCATTATCATCTCATCATCATCATCCTTCATCGGTGTGGAAAGCAACGGGAAGCTACCACACCTACAATTCCCTAGTAAAGCTGCAAGAATAGCATGATAATGCTATGATTGCAGTGAAAGACCTGCCCTCGGGCAGAATTACTATGGATGGAGATATATATATATATATATATATATATATGCATGTTTTAACGCTCTAGTGGTCTCAACTTTTTTTATCGAAACCAAACTCGGAATACAGAAACCAATTAAAAAAGTAAGCTTGAGTTTGTTAACCAGCAAAATCACGTCATTAGGAGTACGAGTTCACCTGAAACGAAAATTTAAAAATCGTTGTAGCGGTCGCAATTTTCTATTTTTGGCAACGAAATTTAGTAAATGCTAACTATTGAAATAAAACGAGTAAGGCATTCTGGAAAAATCAGCAAAATCATACAATTATAAGCGGGAATTTACCGGAAATCTGAAATTAAATAATCATACTTGAAACCAGCATGTTTGCTTACTCGCAATGTGTTCGTATACCATATAAGTTAATTTAATTAAACCTTACATTAGTAATTTATTCTGTACGTAAAATACATTGGTTTCAGTTATATAATATTTTTAATACAGCAATGGAACATGAATCGGTAGAAATTATTTAACTTCACGTTAAAATATACAATAATTTGAAACTTATGGTTATGAATGGTTTGTTTTTCCTGTAATGCGACACATTTAAATACGCGGGCATAAGAAATTAATTAATAGTGAGTGGAGAACTTATATTTTAACGACTCACCTGATACATTTTCAAATTTCTTTGATACCAAAAGTTTCAGACATTTGTCCCACTTCAGTCATGACTTCCACTATTAATGATATAACCTCATAATGTTTACTTCCCAACAATAATTCAAATATTTTTTTTTCAAATGCCCCAGGTTTGTCTTTTCGACAATCCTGGTTTCTCTCTTGGCATGGCGTATTTGTAACTCACTTTTGAGGTTGGGGCGCCTGGAAGGCGGGGTTAAGTTGCCCCGATGATAGGATGGATGATGATGATAGTGGTGCGCCAGGAGAGTTCCTAATCCTAACCTAAGATAAATATGAATGATGATGATTGCGATGATCATATGATTTCGGGGACCGTTTGGGCCTTAAAGTTTTCCTGACATTTGTCTTACAAGTGAGGAAAAACCCCGATAAAAACCTCACCCAGAAAAACTGTCCCGACCGGGGATCGAACCCGGGCCCGCTGCGTGACAAGGCAGCACGCTACCCCGAGACCACAGCGGTGGACATAATTCAAATATAAGAAATTAAGTTTCACCAATTTAATAGTTAACAAGAGAAATATTTACCTATTTCAGAAATCAGCAAAATTGAACCATACATTTGACATGCCGAATATTCCGTTTAATATACGGAGTTGCTCCGCGAAGAACTATTTTATATTTAATGCATTTTGCTTTGTGCTGATATTTATGTTAAATCATCTTATTACACATGAGGATGTAAGTGTGCCAAGTAATGCTGATATAATTTGTTATATTAAGATATGTCGTCATTCATGTATTTTTAAGCAAAAATTGAGATAGATTAAACATTGCTGCTTAACACTATAAAATTAATAATCATGTTTCTTTACTGTATTACAAGATCATCCAAAATACGTTAGTTTTCAGTGTATCCTACAGTTTAATGGATGCCAAAAAGTAGTTTCTTAATTTAAAAGAGGAGGTAATGTTACAAGCACTTGAGAATAAAATGCTTAGGATTTTTTTTTTGGACTAAAGAGAGATGAACTGGCGAATGGAGGAAAATCCGTAAAATATAACTTCATGTCAATTATGAGAAATCAGATATCCATCCGTAGTAATTCTGCCCGAGGGCAGGTCTCTCACTGCAATCATACCACTTTCATGCCATACTTTGCAGTTTTACTAGGGAATTATAGGGTGTGGTAGTTTCCCGTTGCTTTCCACACCGATGAAGGATGATGATAATAATAAGGGTGATGATAGTGATGGTCGGAAGATTTTCGGGGACCGTTGTGCCCTAACCTTCCTGACATTTGTTTTACAGGTTAGGATAAACCCCGAAAAACCTCACCAAGGAGTTTGTTCCGACCGGGAATCGAACCCGGGCCCGCTACGTGACAAGACAGCACGCTACCTCGATACTATTACGGTGGACATGTAAGATATAATCAAGTAAATATACGAGAGATTGCGAAAAGGACATGTGACAATATATGGAAAATAAAGTGGTATGAAAACCACTGAGTACTTACCACTTTCTTTTACTAAGAATCAAACATTGCCGGTAGTTATCATGACATAAAAGCACTATAGTTAAACATTTAGTAAAATAAATCAATATTATGTTCTGTTGTTGTCAATTGTATGTGCATATGTTCCAAACACCAATTTCATCTTAATTCGTAAAATTATTCACAACATATTCCACCGCTGTGGTCTCGAGGTAGCGTGCTGCTTTGTCACGCAGAAGGTCCGGGTTCGATTCCCGGTCGGGACAGACTCCTGGGTGATTTTTTTTTCGGGGTTTTCCTACCTGTAACACAAATGTCAGGAAACTTAGGGCCCAACGGTCCCCGAAAAATCATCCGGCCATCATCATCATCCTTACCATTATCATCATCATCCTTCACCGGTGTAGAAAGCAACGAGAAGCTGCGACACCTATAATTCCCTAGTAAAGCTGCAAAGCATAGCACGAAAATGCTATGATTGTAGTGAAAGACGTGCCTTCGGACAGAATTACTATGGATGGATGGAATCACAACATTCAATATTAAGACTATAAATAAAATGTTCCAAATTAAAAACAAATTGGTGAAAACGGGATGCTATTTAAATAACTGTAACTGTGTCCTGAATAAGAATAGATTTTGCGCCTTTACATAATTCACAATTGTAGTTGGATAATATAGGCCTAAATTTAATACTCGGCGTGCGCTGCTTCGCCTAAATAAATGAAATGTGTTTTTGTGTTCAGTTGAAAAAGTAAAAACAAAAATAATTATAAATTTATATCGTAATTATTTTTAGATACCTCCTGCTGATTACCCGGCGTTGCCTGAAAATATATATATACTTATCCCGATCTTCTTGACATCAATGAGCTGAGAGAAAAAATGGTTATTGTGAGTTATCCATAAATTATACTTATATGCTCTCTGTGACTTTATGGTAGAATGTTTTGAGATATTCAATTCTGTGTACATTAATTAGGCGTGTTTATTATGTTTAGGAAGTGAAAGCCATTTAAGCGCCCAAAAAGCGACCGATGCTCTTTTATTTTTTTAGCTCCGGCCTTATAGTGTATAGCAATATGTTATATAAAGTTAATTGTCCCAAAAATAATCTCTAAAATAATGGTAATTTAATCTGTCAAGTAGTTTTACAGTCCCTAAAAGGCAGATAGACTCACAGACACTCATTTTTATATAAGTCAAATGATTAAATTTTGTCATTTGATTCGATCACATTCAGTTCAGTTAGGTTTACTTTATTTCTGCTAGCTCTACAAATGATAGGTTTTAATTAATTAAAAGTAAACAGAACGTTTGTATATTTTGTGCAAAAAAAATTATCCCTGATGGATATTTTAAAATTTCAATATAAACAAAAATGTGTTTTTATCCCTTATGATTCCGTACGCCTCAGTGTATAGAATTGGGTCTATTGTAATATTTTTTTAGTGTATTAAAAAGTATGAGTGGATTCCATGCTCTTCCAACACTAACTGATTTTTGCTTTGTTCATGTTGTACATTTATAACAAATCATGGTTTACATATTTGCATAAGAAACTGATTAGAATAAAAAGTGATGACGTACAATTGCCATGGCAACAGCATCAGTGATAACTGAATTACTCTTAGCACAATGTTAACCAAAAGAACAAAAATCACTGCCAGTGACGTAAAAATTACATTTGATATTGGAACAGTTCACAATGAGGCAGAACAAAATGTATATCGTGCAGAAAACTAACGAAAGAAATAATATACAGAAAAAATGTGGAGGAAAATTTACACAGATTGTAGCCGCTTGTACAGGTAAATTAATTTACATTTCTTCTAACATTTTATAAATGTACCACATGTCAGTAGGCTGTTTGAAATAAATAGGTAATGATGTATTGGTAAAAATATATTCTTTCTCATAGTGTACCATGGTAGGAGATGTAAAAATAAAATAATGTCACTTACATGTCTTTTGAGGTCCTTATGGTTCTGGGAGGTTAAGGCACCCACCATACTAGACAATCGGCAGGATTGTCAGCCCTGCATGACGGATGTCTTTACTCTCAGAACAATTCAGGTACTCATTTCAGTTAGTGGTTGAGTCGACCTCATGACATGGTTCCGCCAGAATATATAGATCAGTTTAAAAATACTGACCCATCGGGACTCGAATCCACGAATCTCCGGCTTGTAGCGTAATTGCCTTACCAACACGTTACGGCATGCCGAGACAAGTAAACTTACCGTGGTAAACGAGAAATATCCATTTTTAATTATATTTATTCGGGTCCTTTAGAGCCAAATTTGAAAGCTATAATTAAAAGGGGAAATATGAGGTGAATTTTGTATTTCATATAGATATAAAATTCAACCACATGAATTGGGTTCTAAACCCGCAATTTTTAAAGTCCACGTGCATGAATCTCTCAGACAAGTATAACAAGAGTGTCACTGATTTATCATAAGTATTGTCTTGACTTTGGAGCACCGATCCGGAAATTTGGAGATTTATCGTCAATCATTTTCACTTTTTCGTTTAATGACTATGATGCATACGTTTTAGCGATCTTTATTCCGTAAATTCAGAATGCTACCTGTGAAATATCGGTCTCAGAACTTATAAACTAATTTAAGATTTTACAGTGCAATGGTTATTTGTAAGACAGGTATCTGTATCGCGTAACGCCTGTGCAGTGAGGCCGAAATAAAATTTCAGGTATAGGCAGAATTTCTACTTTACTCGACGGCAGAAATCATTCCTTAGTTTTTGGCATAACGGGAATTCAATGAAGTGGAAACTAATTTATTTCTCTGTTATTCCGCTTTATAAAATTGTTTTTCATGAACTGTGTAGAAATATCCTTCCGTTTCCGCTTTGAACAGATTCCGTTTTATGCAAAATAAATACACATAAAATTACTATTATTTCGCCGCGACCAATAAATTTGTTCGTATTGGTCACATTTCCATATTATTCACGTTCCGGATTAAACAAGTTTTACTGTATATATATTGATAGCTTGGACGTGTCCTACCATAGGGAGGACAATTTTCTAATATAAATTCGACCTGATCGAGGAATCTGGATAGCTACAATTAGTAGCGCTCCAGGTTAATAAAACTAGCAATAACGGCTGAGGATTCAACATGTCTACCTCCTGTCATTCCTATAGTGGCTGAATGATTGATCGTGCACCTTTGTGAGTGACACATATGAATACGAAGCCAGTAATCGAACATTCTAGACCTGCCACGCCAAGGGGATTGTACTTAAACATTTTAAATTCCATGTCGGCTTCTTTCAAATAAAGATTATAGCGGTGGCTAACATTTGTCTCTTAATTTGAACACGTATTTGTCTATTTGTTTCTCTCACTCGAAGAAAAGTTTCTTAGTATTACGTATTCATCACTGTTGACTTGGGATATAATAGAGAAATACGACCCCTCTTCAAACCAGTCGCTGTCAATAACTGGAAATATGTAAAGGAAAATCAATAGCTTTCTCATTAAAAAATAACATTTTTCTTCTTATTTTCATGAATAGAGACCGGAATATATGCAACATAACAAGCTCGAAATATGCATGAACAATGCTTACACTATGCATGAAAAAGTCAATATATGCAATACCAATTAATAAAAACATAATAATTACTTTATTAGATATTTTATTTTTAATTAACATAATAATTAGTATTTTATTATCTATTTATTAATATTATCATTTATCACTGATAAATGGTAAATTATCAAACACTATCAGGCAGAAGTATTGTTCACAAGTTAAACTATTCTATTTTTTGTTACTACTGTAAATATAAACGATCATGTAGGCCCTACTGTTCCAAATGTTCGGTAGTAAGGTTGTGTCTTCGATCGCTCAAAATATTTTTATAAATAGAAAAGGACCGTTCTACGTCAACCGAAGAAACTGATCTGTATTTGAATTTGGGTGCAGTTTTGGCTATTATTTATTTTTAATTTTTAATTTCTAATTTTTAATTCATGTTAATTACTAAGATTGGTTGGAGAAAACCCTCAATGATGAGGAAAGTTCTCAAAATGAATTAATGCATTTTGGCACTTATTATTTCTGGCAACTGCTCGCCCGTCCCATTTATAAAACTGTTAATTTGCCACAAATATTCAAAGCCTGGGTTATCGTTCAAAATGTTTTCTAACTTTTCCTTAAGTTAGCTTGGGAATATCTCCGGTAATAAGGAATTCAGTTGACGGATTTTATCCATTAACTGAGTAGAATCAATCAACGCCAAACATTGAGTTTCAAGCTTTTTAATAGTTGCATGAATACGGGAAAAAAAAGGGGGAAAAAAAAGAGTGCTAATCACAGCAATTTTTTTATACATACTGGAATCTTTAAATGCTTCCTTGCACTGACAAACTGCCAAAGTCTCTGCACTCTCGAAATCGTTTACTACCCTTTTGATGGCCTCGAAATGTTCATTGTAAAAAACACAGATTTTTAAACTGTTGTAAACATAGCGTGAAAATATGTGTTATCACTAGTTTTTGGTGAAAATATGCAATGACAGGTGAAAAGGTCTAAATATTCAAATGCACATGCAACGTGAAAATGCAAATATCCGGTCTCTAGTCACGAATCAAAACTCGTAAAAGATGTCAAGAACCTTGATAGGTAGGATACGGTCAAGGTCGAGTATGTTGACACAAAATGTTCTGAGCTAAAACGTGACAGGGGTTCTTTCGAATTTTTCTTGTGGTTGAGGCAAATGCTTTATATTAATTTCATTTCGAGAACGCAATTTTTAAATAATTCATTGGATATTACTATCGGTACATTTTTATTAGACAATGTATACACATAACTATATAAATGCAAACCCTAGTGGTACGTAACCAAATATCTCGATACAAATGACATAAGATGTTCAATTCAAAATTTTATTAGACTAAATATTGATTTAAATATTTTAAATTTTATATTTACATATTCCAACAAAAATCAAAGAATGAATTTTAATATGGTTACATTAATGTGAAGATGTATATTTGTTATCAATGGCACCAGATTCTTTAAGACGTTTTTCATATTATCTCCTCGTATGGCTTACTTGTAACCCACTTCTGAGATTGAGGGTTCTGGAAGGCGGGGTTACACTGCCCCGATGATGTGAAAGGCGATGATGAAAGTATTGATGCAGCAGGAGAGGCCTTAATATAAATGAGGCTAATATGATCATGATGGTCAGATGGTACTTGGGGATCGTTAGGGCGTTAATTTTTCATGACAAATGTGATTAAAATCCCCCGAAAAAACCTCACCCAGGAAACTTGTCCCCACCGAGGATCGAACTCCGGCCGCTGCATGACATGGCAGCACGCTACCTCGAGACCACAGCGGTAGACGAATCGTAAACATTAAAAGCAATTACTTTAAATAAAGTTCAAATTGGTGTGATTTATAACCGATGTTAGATTTAAGCGAACTCATTGTTTACAACATAACGAAATGTAGATTAAAGCCAGATGTAACTTATTTATGATACGTGAAACGTGCGGTCTTAGAAAACACGTGAGGATATTATTATATATCTTTTGACGTGTTTAGTATTTCTTAATGTAATAATAATAATAATAATAATAATAATAATAATAATAATAATACTTATTCTTACTTACTCACTGGCACTATCGAACCCGTAGGTTCATGGCCGTACGGACATACGCTCTCCATACATCCCTATCCTGAGCTAATGCTTACCAGTCATTCCCTGTATAATCTACTTCCCTCAAATCATAGTTAATGTTATTTTCCCCACCTCATTCTTGGTCTACCAACTGGCCGTTTTCCCTCTGGCTTTCCTACAAGAAGCTTCCATGCAAGTCTTTCATTCCCCATACGTGCAACATGTCCTGCCCATCGCAGTCTACGAGACTTATTATATCTGGCTTCCTATAAAGACCATGTAGTTCATTGTTATGTAGTCTTCTCCATTCACCTGTCTCTTCATCTCTCTTTGGTCCAAAAATGTTCCTAGATACTTTATTCTCAAATACTTTTAATCTCCTTTCCTCCCTTAAAGTAAGAGTCCATGTTTCGCATCCATATAATATAACTGGTAGAATAATAGTTTTATATATTTTCAGTTTAACGTATTTTGAAAGGAGTTGGGACATCAAGAGTCTCTGCAATGCATAATAGCACGCATTTCCAGAATTGAGCCTATGTTTAATTTCTTTGTGCATCTCATTCCTATTTGTGATTACTGTTCCTAGGTATTTGAATTCCGCCACTTCCTCAAAATTTCTCTCATTTGTCATTAGCTGTCCATTTCCATTATATAATGAATTTCTACGTGTGACCATATATTTAGTTTTATCGATATTTACTTCCAATCCTAATTTCTTAGTGTTACTCAATAGCGTGTGCGTATTGTCCTTTAGTATCTCCTCGCTATAGGCCAACAATACTACATCATCAGCATAAACTAACAGCTTATTAATACCATTGAATTGTAAGCCTTCCTCATTCTCTAAAGATTTAATGACATGCTCTAGTACAAAATTAAATAGTAGAGGAGATAGTGCATCTCCTTGCTTCAACCCATTCTGGATTTCAAAAGTATCCGAAAACGGTTTGCCTACACGCACCCTACTCTTTGTGCCATTTAGACACATTCAATAATAATAATAATAATAATAATAATAATAATAATAATAATAATAATAATAATAATAATAATAACAATAATACTTTTTTTTGTAAGCCCATGTTTTCCCTTTACAGAGGTTTAGACGCTATCCCCCAACAGGGAAGAATTTGAACCATACTAATTTAGTTACACTTCGTATAGATGTCATTTTGAGTGGTCCGTGGTCAGCGTTCCCCCTCATACTGACATCTAGGAAACCAAGGTAGTACTAGGACGAGAAAATTCGGTAAATTTTGCTTAGAGGCCTTTTCATTCTGGCTTGAGGATTTTTAGGAGCCTGAAAATCTTCAGACTCGGGACCCACGGCTTAAAGTCCCTCCCGAAGGACGTGCTCCTTGAATTTTTCCGTCCTAAAAAATCCATCGACCCCGGCCGGGTTTGAACCTGCGGGACCAGAGGCAAGGAGCATAACCACTGGTCCACCGTGGCCGATAATAATAATAATAATAATAATAATAATAATAATAATAATAATAATAATAATAATAATAATAATAATAATAATAATAATAATAACTAAATTAGTGGCAGTATCAAACCCGTATGTTCATGCGCGCGCCGACATAAGGTCTCCATATATCCCTATCCTGAGCTAATGATCTTGAATCATCCCTGTATAATTTACTTCCCTCAAATCATGATTAATATTATTCTTCACCCCATTCTTATCAACCTACTGGACGCTATCCCTTATGGTTTTCCTGCATGGAGTTTCCATGTTCCCTTTCGTTCCCCATTCGTGTCTCATGTCCTGCCCATAGCAGTCTTCGAGACTTAACTGTTCTTATTTACATCTGTTTTCCCATAAAGATCATATTCTGTTAGTTCTTGTCTCCTTAGTCCAAAATTTTTGCTAATAATTTTATTCTCAAATACTCGAAATCATTTTATGACGTCACAATAATCGAAGTATGTAACACAAGGTTCTGTACAAGGTTTGTTTAATGAAACAGGAAGCCATTTGTTAAGTCTAAGCTAGTGTATAAAACAGATAAATTATTATTAAAGAAGTGTTTCACTCTTACATGCTTCACATGGCCCGAGCCTTACAGTGGGATGGCCTGTTGGAAGGGGAGTTTAAACTTACGATCATACACTTACTTTTTAAAAACACAAGGACATAGAGTTTTCAGAATTAATCATCAGCTCAGTTCAGGGCCTCCATCGATACAACACAACATTATTCCTAAAATACCACAAGCTATCCTAATGGAAAAACAAATATGCTCACAACTATTAACATATCTAGGCCTACACTTCCAGTCATTATTATAAATTATTATATACTTCATCATCATCATCATAGTACATTCACGAATTTAGGCCATTTGTTGACCTGTTTCGGCCTCAAGAGAAACACCATCCAAAAGTCTTTTGAGTGGACGTCCTGGTCTTCTTCTTCCTGCAGGTTGATATCTTAACATTTGTTTGGGTATTCTGTGATCTTCCATTCGATGAACATGTTGCATCCATCTTGACTTATAATCAGAAATTTTGTTTTCTAAAGATTCCATGTGTAATTCTTCTAAGATGTCTTTTTTTTTGTGATCTAGTAGTATGTATCCTGCAGTCCTCCGAAGATATCTCATTTCAGCAGATCTAAGTCTCTGTATATCCTTCTGTTTCAACGTCCATACTTCGCTACCATACAAAAGAGTTGGAAGAGCCAGTGTTTTATACACTTTCAGTCTAGAATGCTTTTGGACTAACTGTGGCTTGAAGATAGAATTTATTAACCCTAAAATTCTTAAAAATTTAGATATTTTTGCATTTACATCCTTTTCTTCTTCATATGAGATATTGCATCCTAGATATGTAAAATTATTCACCTGCTCCAAAATTTTATTGTCCAGTACAATTTTACTTCTGACAGGATCTACACCTTGAAATGCCATAATTTTTGTTTTTTCTGTAGATATCTTTAATCCATATTCTTCTGTAATTTTGTTAAGTTCATACAGACCTTTCTGTAGATTATCTTCGGAATTTGCTATTATTATTTGGTCATCTGCAAACAATATGGTGTTTAATTTTCTATTTTCTGATGTTCTTATTCCAAATTTATATTGTTTGTTCCAGCAACATATTACTTCATTGATATAAATTGCAAAGAGTGTAGGGGATAGGGGGGCAGCCTTGTCTCACACCACGATTTATAATTCCTTCTTCAGAAAATCTGTTATTTAATTTAATCTTTATGGTGTTGTCTTTGTAAATATTTTGTATGTTCTGCCGAAGTAAATTTGGTATATTTCTGTCTTTATACTTATCCTTTATTATTCTTCATAATTCGATCGTGCACTGTCTCTAGACCAAAATTTAACATATCATCTTTAGTGTTTGTCCCTCTCCTATGTGATAAACGTTTCTCAATGTCACATTCTTCTTCTCCTTCTTCCTTTCATGTGATAGACCTAGAGGTCTGTTACGGTCTCAATCCAATGTTTGAAGGGTCTGCCTGGTGGCTGGTAATTTAAGATTTGACGTGGTATTCCTGTTCTGCTCATTCTTCTTACGTGAGATTTCCAGTTGTTTCTGTACTTTTGTACCTATTCCATGATTGATTCTGTTTGTAATTATTTGAGAATCTCAGAATTCCTTTTATGGTCTGTTCTTGAGTAACCTGCAGTACGTCTTATAAATTTAATTTCTGCCGCAGTTAGTCTTTGTTCATCTACACCGCGAATTGTCCAGGCCTCACTGTCGTAACATAATATGGGTCTGGCCATGTTTTAGAAATTCTAGTTCATGTGTGTTGCTGTACTGTGTTAGGCTCGAAAATATTATTTATAATTCCTGATACTCTGTTAAATTTTATAATGTTTCGACTAGAATCTTTTTCTTCTTCGTATGTAACTTAGTATCCGAGGTAGTTAAAATGTGTTAGTTTGTTCTAATATTTTATTATTAATACACATTTTACTGCGAACTGGGTCTTTCCTAGAAAAGTCATGACTCTAAATTTTTCTGTTGAGATTTCCACGTTATAGTTTATTGCAATTTGGTGAAAAGAGTGGACAGAACGTCGTAGGTCGTCATCTGAATTCGCTCAATGCAACCTTATCCGAATTGCAGTCTGTCCCCTAACTGATCAAATTTTGATGATGCTGCCATGCTACCGTCTATCTCCAATACATTAACTAACTAAATAATTAACTAACTCACTGGCACTATCAAACCCGTAGGTTCATGGCCGCGTGGACATAAGTTCTCCATATATCCCTATCCTGAGCCAATGTTATCCAATCATTCTCTGTATTCTCACATCTCATTCTTAGTCTACCAACTGTGCGTTTTCCCTCTGGTTTTCCTACTAGAAACTTCCATGCACGCCTTCACTCCCCAATCGTGCCACATGTTCTGCCCATCGCAGTTTACGAGACTTAACTGTTCTTATTATTGGCTTCCTATAAATACCACGTAGTTCACTGATATGTAGCCTTCTCAATTCACCTGTCTGTTCATCTCTCTTTGGTCCAAATTTTTTCGTAATAACTTTTTTCTCAAGGACACCTTGTAGAGTTCGGTTGCAAATTTTATACCTAGTCAACATTTTAAAGAAACTGTATTTTCTATGGAACTACACTACCTAGGACAATACAATTTTATAGCCAATTAAAGCAGGTTTTCTGACGATACTACTGTCATTGATTTTTATCTAGCATTAATTGCTTTCATTTTACCAGGGTTTTCAGATCATACAATAATTTACAAAAAATATATGTATACCTCCCCATATGGGTGCACTTTTCTTTGAAACTAATCATCATTTTACTGACATTGTTTGTGAGTGGCTTGAGATAACCAGTGAACAATTTACTCACTTGAGAGCCTAATATATTTTATAAAAATGATTTACCTTGAGATATTTATTATTATTATTATTATTATTATTATTATTATTATTATTATTATTAGTTTTGCTTTAATTTTTTTTCTTGAGAATAGTATATTTTAACAAGAAAATATTTGACCAACATGATACAGCTAGACATTCTAAACATCTACAAAACATAGAAGCTTCTATGTTACATAGTTTCTGAGAAATATGCACCTGCAATTCAATAAATCAGTTTCTTTTCTAAATTATTATATGATTTTAAAACCCTGGTAAAATGAAATAAATTAATGCTAGATGAAAATCAATGACAGTAGTACCATCAGAAAACCTGACTTAATTGGCTGTAAACCTTTTATTGTCCTAGGAAGTGTAGTTCCATAGAAAATACAGTTTGTTAAAAATGTTAACTAGGCATAAACATTTGCAAGCGAACTCTACCAAGTGTGCTTAAATACTCGTAATCTCCTTTCCTCCCTTAAAGTAGGAGATATACTAATACATTAACTATCTTATGAGTAAGTTATCCTTATTCTTGAATGCTGTGCTCTTAACAACAAGATTCTTCGATGTGGCACAGACGACTGATATAATCCATTCTCGCTTCTATATTCATGGACTATTGATAATTGCAAGTTAGATATATTCCACTTATTAATCAAGTTATGAAACCATCCCTTGTACAAAAAAAAAACACCAGATTACGTTTACATAACACTTTGGCTAGATCAGTGTTGACCTATGGTAGTGAAGCATGGACACTAAGAAAACAACATGAAAGCAGAATAACGGCTTGTGAAATGAGATTCATGCGCAGAACAGCGGGTTACACCAGATGGGATCGGAAAAGGAACACCGATATCTTAAAAGAATTGAAGACTACGCCAATTTTGGAATGTATTAAACAGTACCAACTAAATTGGAAACACCATCTTGAAAGAATGAGTTCAAATCGGATCCCCAAAGCTGTTTATAATTATATACCAAGAGGACGAAGATCACTGGGCCGTCCTATGAAACGCTGGAGGGAAAATTTTCTATATGATCGTAACAGGCCTTGGCCTAATACTTGGAAAGAAGAAGAAGAAGAAGAAGATATATTCCAACTTAAATTCTACCCCCCTTAAAAATAAAACTAGACTGGATTTACGTATTATTGTCCTGAACACATCTTCCCGCCCAGTTTCGCATAACAGTATTCTAAAGCAGTTTTCATATGATATCGTGAAAGCCTACCAAATACGCACCTTCAGACAACTCATCCTTAAACTTGCCATCATCATCTATTTTGAGAGTATGCACATTTACGGTTAAAAATAATGCAGTTACCATTTTGTTTTATATATCAGGCCCGGACGTTTAGATATTCAGTGCGAATGCGCCTGTTTTAATGTACAGCTTTCCATTCCTTATTTGTAGGCATAAACAAAACGGCACGAAGTTTAATCAATGGGGTACAATGCAATCTATGTCACCAGTACCTTTCTACTACAGAATATGCATTTGTGATAGGCATAGCACCGAACTGCTTTCTGATCATCACCATATCAGCAGCAGCATCAAGGATTAGACCTTAAAGTCTGTTCCGATCTCATGCTAGAATTGGTCTATCTATCTTTTACTGGGTCTTCCTACATTTCTTCATCCTAGCGGTTTGTAATGAAGAATCTGTTTTGGAATTCTATTGTTATCCGTTCTATTGACGTGGTCCATCCATTCATCTCTGTATTGTGCAGTTCTATATAATAGTTTGAATGTATTTGGTCTCATGGTAAAAAATGCTGGCAAATTTAATTGCTTTGTATTTTATGTTATATGTAGTCAGTGCGACAATGTTTTTGTGAAGGCATCGCCGCTCTCAGAGTACCTAACCCCCACCCCTATTATATATGACACACATAACATCTCGGATGGCTGAGAGGATCTTCCTTCGGGCTAAAAGCCCCAATCCAAATTCAGGTCTCGCTGCACACCCTTAGTATAATGAAAGTTTCCTGATTCCTGGTCATTTCATTTCCTTATAAAGCGAGTATATCCAAAGGACATTAATCTAATTCCGGTGTTAAAATTTTTATTGCTCCACTATTATATGGAGCCCTAATATTCCAAGCTGATAGGAACACGTTTGAGGTTTCTTTCATTAATTCCCTGAAGTGTTATAGTTGTTGCAGACAAAATTTAATATTTAAAAGGAAATTAATGGAATTAATTAGTTACTGAAACTAATAATCATCATAAAGCAAATCTTTGGGTTTTAAAAGAAAACATATTTTAATTTGAGAAGGATATACATTTATTTAAAATAATAATGGACATTTTAAATGGTATGTTGAAAAGTGAAAGTTAAAGTTAACAAATACATTTATTTCAAATGGACCTATTTAGATGGTTTCGAAAAGTCAAAGCTAAAAGTTAGCAAATTTAGTAAACTCCAGAACAATACTTTCACTGGAAATATTATGAAATAAAAATATATATATTTGGGAGACTTGGACATGATGAAAAAAGTAAGTAGAGAAGGAGATGGAGGAAGGTACATCCACCATGTATATAGATCTCCATAAACATGTATTTTTTAATATTTCCATGTTTTAGTTTCAAAATTATGGCGTTTACCTAAATTATATTCAACATGTTTTTGCACGTAGATTCTCAAGTAAATATTGATTAATGTGAACTTAGGATCTTATAAACTCAGTAATTATTAAAGTATTTCAAAGTATCAAATGTAAGGGAAACAACAAGATAATTTAAAATTGTCTAGTTAATTCTTAGCGCCGTTACACACACTCTCAAATTAAGAGTTATATTTCGGAATATGTCCGATCCGATTGAGGGTCTTTCCACTTTTCAGCGGTTGCTCTTTTACCAGCGGGCTGCTGGCCCTTCACATCCACATGTGTCAATCACAGAGGTAGATGATCAACAGCCAGTGTCGGGGTGACATGTGGTTAGCATGGCGAGTCCCCCAGCCGTTATAACTGGTTCCTCAACCTGGAGCCGCTACTTATTGTAGCTACCCAATTGCCTCACGATGCTGGGTGGGCACCGGTCCCATACTGGCCGAAATACCATGAGAAAATTTCTTCCCCCATGGAGACTCGAACCAGCGCAAGTCCCGTAGCTCTGCACCAAGGCTTCCTACCTTAACCGCTCGGCTACGGCGCGGGACTCGGAATATGTAAGGTATTTAAAATAGTTTGTAAATGCTCCTTCTCACCTAGAGATTAACCTAGCTCAACAAAATATGTCACTGCAAATTTCATGTCATATCATATGTAAACTTGTTACTTCAGTAGTTATTTTAATAAAATGTTAAAATTCGGTAGTTTGACATTAATAACACTCCTATCCCTTTTAAGATTATTTATAAAAGAAAACCAGTAGCCGCGCCCGCTCCCGAAAAATAGAGTTCATCCTAAGTTTAGTATTAACATAGGCCCGCTACCATAATTGTAAAAGAATCTCTCCTAAATTCATTGTAAATATAAGAAAACCTCCGAAGAACGATACGACCTAAGTCACGACATGAATTATTTCAAATATATACCTTATAAAACAGTCGTCCTCAACTATAATAACTTCTGTTACAAATGTGATCACAGTGTTCAAATTCAAGGTCTTACAAAGACATGCTACATGGCCCGGCCCTTGATCGCATCACATGCGGCCCGCAATGATATTTGCTCTATCATATCGCAATCGGCCCGCAGTGATATTGTTAAGTTATAGTCTAATATATTTTATGAAATAAGTAATTCTATTTGGTATTGAAAGGGTATTAATTAAGGGTGATATAGTTTTAAGGTTAATAAGGGAAATTGGGCGCCAGGAGTATCCAAAGGAATTCTCCATGTATGAGAACTTAGGTTGCTCAAGTTGGAAATTGGTAGAGCTGAGGTTCTTTTCTACAGGGATAAGCAAGGAGCTGGCCGGCGCAAGACTACGCGAGATGAATTTTAATAAATATACTTTATTAATCGATGGACACTGGTTACACGTATGATTGTAGACACATTTAACGTCAAGGTAATGACCGCAGGAACGCATTTAGAATCCAAGATGGAATCTCTGAGCATCTATCATGGTGAATTGTTTGTAAGTATGAAATTTCTGAAGTTATGCTTTTTGCTAATTGATGACCATGTCGGTGGGTCTGTCCCGACTCCCGCCTCGGTGAGCTACGAAGAACTCAGAATGCTTAACTCACTTTTATCGGTGGGTTTTGGAGAACCCCCGCCTTGATGAATTACGCAGAACTCAAAACGCTGAACTATCTATGGGCTGCGGAGAACTCTCGCCCCGATGAGTTACGCAGAACTAATTTAACATAATTTTGTTGGATATAAGGAAAACTTCGTTTACCCTCTCTCTAATCATGTCGTCATGAGGTCATTACCTTGTCGTGATATGAACATTTACTATATTGGCTGACAGCGATTCCTTAGTACCAAAGAAGGGATCGCCGTCTTTCGATTGGACAAGGATCCACCATATTCCCTGGATGAATACTCCCATCCTAAAATACAGTTCTACCAAACGTTCGTACACTGGGGAATTCCGGTCTAAATTTATTATATAAATTTCTTTAGGCCAGTGACTTTTTTCCAGCTTGTTTGCTAGGTTCGCGTCCTCGCGGTTTGTCTGGATCCTTATAATGAGTTGTTTACTTCACGCTGTATTTTCCAAGCCCTACATCAATCCTTTGTTCTCAACCTGTCAGCGAAGCTCGGTTTAAGATCTTAGATTACTAGTCTACAAAGAAATGTCCGGTAATCCGCTAGTACAATGAATTTCCTCATATGCTAATTCTAATGTCGCCGCTTCAAATACCTGTTGCTTGACAATAGCGGTACCATGTACTTGTTAAATGGTTTCCTTAATAACTAACTGATCGTTTATTCGGGATTCTATCAACTTCTTTAATTCAATTTATTTTTAATTAATTATATAAAAATCGAATCCCTCGCGTTCTCACGATTTGATTCCATATATGTTTCATATGTCTCCGACGATTATTTCGTCCTATAGAGATCTAACATGATAATAATACACGTCCTAATTAATTAATTATTTTAATTTCTTAATCTAGGAATCTGAGTGAAAGATTTTGCTTCAGTATAAGGTAAACTTAAATGAGCAAGACTTTCTGTTTCCAACATATGTGCTTGCGAAAGTTCTTCCTAATTATCCTCTTATTCAAAACATGGAGAAATCACATCCGTTTTAAGAAACACCCAGCCAACAATTTTATTTATGATCTTACCTATCGCGCATCGCTTTGAAGTCTCCGTGCATTTTTGAATGCGCGATTACTTCTTTCAAAGGCGAGTGTGTGCCAGAAGTTCTATTATCGTTAAATTTTGTACATTCCATGTTAGTTTGCAGTTGTTGGCTCACATTGTAGTGTCGGTGTTAGTGAGAGGTTTGAAGAATATAATTAATTCTGCGAGTTTTATAAATGTTAATTGTGGTTTCTAAGCGTAGCGGCAAGGATAGAAAAGTTGTTTCAGACGAAGGTAGAACATTTAAAATATAATGGACAAATCAGTACTTTTTTACTGAATTAAACAAGAAAGCAGTGTGTTTAGTTTGCAGTGAAACAGTTTCAGTGTTTAAAGAGTTTAAAGCGGCATTACGACACCAAACATGCGTCTTCAAATGATAAATATGAGGGTCAATTCCATGAAGATAAGGTGTCCGAACTTACAATTAAACTTTCGGGATAGCAATTATTTTTTAAGGATGTATCAAGCAGAATGTGTTTTCTTCACCTTTCTCCATTAAAACAGACGAGGCCCTAAAGGATCTGCAAATGGAGTGCGTTAGTTTTCAATGTACGTCAGACCTGAATAATAAGTTTTACTATGTCCTCTGACTACAATTCTATCGCGACTACTTTCCCAGAGAAAAATATCCGGGCATTAATAGACATGCACTTCATTTCGTATCACTTTTTCGGTAGCACATGCATATGCGAACAAGTGTTATTCAGGATGAAACATGTGAAGTGCGTAACGAGAACGGGAATCACCAATGGTCATCTGGAGAGTTCGCTTCGAGTTGCTACAGCATCAGTCAAACCAGATATCGGATGCTTGTTCGTAAAATGCAGTGCCAGGTGTAGCATTGATAGGTAAAAATTATTTCAATACAACAATTTTATTTAAATTTTAAACTAAAATGTATATTAAATATACGAGGGTAGTAATGCTTTATTTTTATTGTTCAATTTAGATTTTATAATTACATTATACATAAAATATATTGTCCATCGCTGTGGTCTCGAGGTAGCGTGCTGTCTTGTCACGCAGTGAGCCCGGGTTCGAACCCCGGTCGAGACAGTTTTTCTGGGCGAGGTTTTTCCTCACCTGTAAGACAACTGTCAGGAAAACTTTAAGGCCCAAACCGTCCCCGAAATAATATGGCCATCACAATCATCATCCCTATCATTATCATCATCCTTCACCGGTGTGGAGAGCAACGGGAAGTTACCACACCTACAATTCCCTAGTAAAGCTGCAAATCATAGCATGGAAATGCTATGATTGCAGTGAAAGACCTGCCCTTGGGCAGAATTACTATGGATGGATTAAATATATTAGCTATTTTATATTTAAAATAATTGGTTTATCTTGCATCATATTTAATACGGTAAAAAATCGTAACATGTGGCCTGCAAACCAATTCACCATAACGACAATGGCCCTTTTCCAAAAAAGGTTTGACACGCCTTTGCTACATCCTCAGGAATTATTATGGTACTGAAATTATTTGTACATTTCATATAGAGGACTTTGGTTGTTGGATGTGTTCACATTTAGCACATTTTTATTTTATGCTTCCTTAATAATTTCAATCTCTTTCAGGATATTGATTATTAAAAGCACAGATTCCCTGAAGTAGTCCCCGCCCGCAGACCCGAATGGATGATTATTTTCCCTCTGGACACTTTTACCCCAATGAGACGTTTTAGAACTTCTAAGAGGAAATATATCTCTTCATAAGTCTCCAAAACTATTATTTTTACATAAAGTACTCCTTGAAATTAAATCAATTCTCTTAATATTTAGTTTATTAACTAGGTGGATTAATTTTTACTCAAATAAATGACTCATTAGCAATAACCTTGATGCTCCTCATTCGAGCTATTTTTCGGTGTTTCTAGACGGTTGTATTCTACGGTGAAAGATCGATATTCTTTCGACCAAGGTTCACTCTTTTCTTCTCGATTATCGCTTTTGACCTGTCTGAAATGGTCATTCTTTTTGGCTGCAATTCTATCGTTGGAATAACTCTCCGGGTAATTTACGTATGCATGCCACTGCATCACAAGGTAAAGATACCCTCAAGAAGATAATATGTTTATGTAAAGTAACTTATACTTTTTTTATTCAACCAGAAGAAACATACGTTACACTTTAGGTAATTAGTAAGGCAAGGATTTTGGTGCATTTGCATCTTTTTTTTTCTATGAGAACTACACAATACTTAATTATAAATCCGTTTTGGCGGAAAATGATCGTAATCAGGTAACTTTGTGGTTGCATTTATATGCATTTTTTGTTAATTTTTTAGCATATTAGTGCTTATTTCAACCACTTAAACACTCTTTTTGGCATTTTATGCGTTTTCACAAAGGAATGTAGATTTTTTAAACGCAATTATTTAATCATAAAAATTATAAAAATTAGAGCACTTTATATTTTAGCCAATTGGAGCACTGGTTATTATAACCAAAAACGGCAGATACCGCAACATCAGTTCATTGTAGTTAAACCTCTCATTAGTGTAGCAATAGTCCTTATAGTATAGTGAAGCCACGGAGAAATAAAAAATAATAAGAGATTTAAATAAAAGCATTATGTTTCACAGTATGGGAAAAAACTGTTTAGCACGGATGGTGAAATATTGTATTGCAAAATATGCGGCATCAGATTTGAAAATGAAAGAAGTTTATAAAGAAACAATAGAAACATTGGTAACTGATATGCATGAAAACTGTTCTGAGGGGTAAAGAAGAGAAAAACTATAGAAATATATATTTACATATAGGCCTATTGCATGAAATAGGCATCAATCAATTGCGATTTGAAATATGACTGTATTTTTGGGATGTGATAAAAATTTAAAAGGAAAATAATAGAAAGTATTAAATAAGTATTTTTTGAAATATAATGATCTTACCTAAAGATGAAAACAATTCCATGCTGTGATAAGTGAAACTTACTTACTTACTTACTCACTGGCACTATCGAACCCGTAGGTTCATGGCCGCACGGACATATGCTCTCCATAAATCCCTATCCTGAGCTAATACTTTCCAATCATTCCCTGTATAATCTACTTCCCTCAAATCATAGTTAATGTTATTCTCCCACCTCATTCTTGGTCTACCAACTGGGCGTTTTCCCTCTGGCTTTCCTACAAGAACCTTCCATGCAAGTCTTTCATTCCCATACGTGCAACATGTCCTGCCCATCACAGTCTACGAGACTTAACTGTTCTTATTATATCTGGCTTCCTATAAAGACCATGTAGCTCATTGTTATATAGTCTTCTCCATTCTCCTGTCTGTTCATCTCTCTTTGGTCCAAAAATTTTCCTAAGTACTTTATTCTCAAATACTTGTAATCTCCTTTCCTCCCTTAAAGTAAGAGTCCATGTTTCGCATCTATATAATATAACTGGTAGAATAATAGTTTTATATATTTTCAATTTAACGTTTTTTGACTGCTGATCATCTAACTCTGTGATTGACACATGTGGATGTGAAGGGCCAGCAGCCGGCTGGTAAAAGGGCAACCGCTGAAAAGTGGAAAGACCCTCAATCGGAATCGGACGTTTTTTGAAAGGAGTTGGGATATCAAGAGTCTCTGCAATGCATAATAGCACGCATTTCCAGAATTGAGCCTATGTGATAAGTGAAACTGCAATGGATTATTAATAATACTGTATGATGAGAAGGAATATAAAGTACAACGTAGAACATAATATAAATACTGTAATTAAGAAATTGTTTATGTTTGACTGAACTATAAGAAATTCAAACAATAAACACACTTCTATAATGAATATATCTTGAAAACGCAAAAAGAAAAAGTTTGTAAATTGTTTAATTATTTCTTCTTCTTCTTCTTCTTCATCTTCTTCTGCTTCTTCGCGGTTTAGGCTTATTCACTAGCCTGTTCCGGCTCCAAATTGCTGCTGTTTCCATTTTTTCTTTGGTCTTCCCAAACTTCTTCTTCCACGTGGTTAATAGTTGTATGCTGCTTTAGGTATTCTGTTGTCACTTGCTAAGTGTGCTTTCCAGATTGTTCTGTATTTCACTATAGTTGTGTTTAATTCCTCTACATTTTGTTGTTGTCTTATATCCGTGTTGTGGTTCTTGTCTTTTCTTTGATATCCTGCTATTGGTGTGAGGAATTTCATTTTAGCAGCTTGGATTCTGGCAGATTGTTGTGTTGTCACTGTTCATGTTTCGGATCCATAAGTAAATATAGGAACTGTCATTGTTTTGTACAATTTCATTATAGAGATTATTATTGAAAGTAATTATTATTATTCCACTGTTTTACAGCCCATCTGGCATCAGTTGCATTTTTCCATGGTCTTGAGTTGGCCAACTCCATCGCTGCCAGTACTCAAATCAGAAGATTCACCAATTAGAGCAATTACTGCTGAAGAAGAATCATGGCTTACTGCGCTTGCTTTTGTGGGAGCTGTAATCGCATCACCAATATTTAGTTACATTTCACAACAGTATGGCAGAAAAATAGCTGGATACCTATTAGCAATACCGTTCATCATTGGCTGGCTTCTGAAAATTATTTCAGAATCCATTATTCTCTTTTACATTGGAAGATTTGTGCTAGGCCTTAGTTGCGGTGCTGTAGTGACTGTGTGTCCAATGTATATCAGTGAAATTTCTGAAGATAGTATCAGAGGAACGCTTGGAGTAATTCGTTCAACAATTATATGCCTAGTTAGTCTTTTCGTGTGTGCAGTTGGTACCATTATATCGATACAAGCAATGGCGATAATATGCATTACTGTGCCATTTTTGTTTTTATTTTGCTTTTTCTGGTTACCAGAGTCCCCGATGTATTTAATGAGAACTGGAAAAACGAAAGAAGCTATGGAAGCTTTGATTTGGTTAAGAGGAGGGAATAAAGAAGTAGCAGAAGAAGAAATGAGTAAATTAAATGTTGTCATCGAAGAAAGCAGAATCAATCAAGTTGGCATTAAAGATCTCATTTCTTCACGAGGAACAAGGCGTGGTTTGATAATATGTATTGTTTTAGCTGCAGCTCAACAATTATCTGGTATTACTCCAATCATGGCTTACTTCGTTAGTCTTTTCCAGTCTGCAGGAGGTTCTGTATCTCCAAATATGGCCATCATTATCGCTAAATGTGTACAGATTGTTGGATCTATCATAACTTCAGTGCTCTTAGATATTGCTGGGAGGAGAATTTTATTAATATCCTCTCAAATTTTCACTGTAATTAGCCTTTCAACTTTAGGAGTTTATTTCTTCTTACAAAAAAATGGTTTTGATGTATCATATCTTGGATTTCTTCCTTTAATGTGTGTTTCGATTTATGTATTGTGTTTTGCTGTTGGATTAGGTTCAGTTCCTTATGTAATAATGGCTGAAATATTCAGTCCACACGCAAGAGGAATAGCTTCAATGATAACAGTTGCAACAATATGGATATTCGCATTTATTACGTCTAAATTTTATCCAGATTTCGTGTCTTTATTAGATCTTCATGGGTGTTATTGGATGTTTTCATTGATTTGTGTAGGTTGTACCATATTTATAATTTTTAAATTACCAGAAACTAAAAACAGAAGTCTGGAGTCAATATTAAAAGAACTTAATGGTGTTAAAAATGTGGACAAAAACAATATAAATAAGTCTGAAGTAGGTCTTGAAAAGTATTAGTAAATATGTTCAGTGTTTTAGTTGGAATGTAAAAGCTAAGTTTCACGAATCCATGGAGTAAAAACGTTACACTAATTTATTATTTCCTTTGGATTACTTCACATCCATCCATTAATGACAAAGTAAATTTAAAAAAAACGTGCAATGTTTGTTTCAATGTATTGACTTTTCCATCAGTATGGTCTGTACATAACGTATAAGCATAATTATAAAAAAAACTGCGGACCTTTATTAATAAGTATGTAAGCATGTATGTATTGAACAGGTATATAATAAATAATATGAATGTTCAACTAATTAATAAAGGTGCTTTTAATAATTAATATATAAGCTCTGTGTCACTTTAAAATAATTAAAACACAATGACTTCGCCATAAAGAAGAAAAAACGGTGCAATGATATTTAGAAAAGGGGACTAGATAGCCAAAACTGATGCCTTAACTTTCGGAAAAGAAGAACTAAAAATAATGAATCATTACAACTTTCCTAGGAATACGACTAAAGACGACGAGGACATTCTTCAGAATCCATGTAAAGAAAAAAGCAATAGCAGCCATCAGAGCTTCCCAGGACATTTGTAGACCTGAACTCCTAGACCTCAAACAGTTCTCTCTCTGTTCAACACAAGAATAATGCCTATAGTCACATAAGGTATACATGTGATGTGGCAAAACCTGACGACTTCCGACTTAGCAAACCATAGAGAAAGTAAGGCCAGTTTCCTGAAACACACTCTTTGCGTATCAAAATACACACCAACCAGACTTATATACGAGCTAGCAAAGGAAACATTCTACATAGAAGGTATCAGAATCAGTCTGGGTCAAGTGCAACGAGAAACACATCAAAAAGCCATGATGAATAAAGAATGTACGAAAGCGAACCACAAACTTAGACATGGTGACATGAATTACACCAAAAAATATGTGTATTTGTGAACTTTGTGGCAAAGTATGCGAGAGGTACCACTTAATCAAATGCATAAAAAAGAGTGAAATCGCTTGTTGAATATAGCAGAGAGATATACACAAATGTTTGCACAAATGTGCGCATTCCTTTTATTATTATTCATAATTGAAAATTGTTGTTGATATCTAATGTGCTGCATCTGACTCCGAAGTCATTAGCAGTCTTGTTCACCAATACCTCGAATTCTTAGAATAATCACGTTGGACAGAGATGCAAATTTTAAAAATTAAAATAGTATTATTATTTGATGAATTTGAAAAAATTACTTCGAATTTGACTTGTGAAAATGAAATAGAAAAACCAGACATAACAATGGACGAACTAAAAGAAGTTTTAAAGAAGGCCAAGAACAGGAAAAGTCCAGGTTTAGATGATTTAAATTTAGAACTTTTTAAGTATGGAGGAACTGCCTTGAAAGAGAAACTATTAGAACTTTTTAACAATATTTGGCATTGTCTTAATATTCCAACGGATTGGGAAACGGGTCTAGTAATTAATATACATAAAAAAGGTCAGAAAAACAAATGTGATAACTACCGAGGCATTACCTTACTCCCAACTGCATCTAAATTATATGCCAACATAATTAAAAATAAGTTATCAGTAAGTACTGAAACATTTTTGGAAGAAGAACAATGTGGATTTAGAAAAGGGAGGAGCACTATAGATGCAATATTTACCCTGCAACAAATTATGGAAAAAAGGAGAGAATTTAATCTCCCACTGTACATACTATTATAGATTATGAAAAGGCATATGATAATGTAAACCGAGATAAACTTTGGCAGATACTGCATGAAGAACATATACACTCACATGTAATACGAGCCATACAAAGCTTATATCAAAATTCTAAAATCAAAATTAAATTACCAGATGGAGAAATAACAGAACACATAAACACAGGCAAAGGTGTTCGACAAGGATGTGGACTATCTCCCACTCTTATTTAATATATATATTAACAGAATAGTGCAAGAATGGAAACAAACAGTAAACAGTGGAATTTCAATAACTAGGAATAAAATAATTCAAACAATATTATATGCTGATGATCAAATAATATTATCAGATTCCGAAGATAGCTTACAAATAGCAGCATATCAATTATTCAAAATTGCCAGCAAATATAATATGAAAATTTCCACATCAAAATCCAAAACAATGGCAATGTGTGGAAAAAACATACAACGGGTGAAAATTGAGATTGATGGAAAAATTATAGAACAAGTGTCAGATTTCTCTTACTTAGGAAGTGTATTTGCAGAGTATAAGAGTGACATTGATTCAAAATTACAAAAATATAATAAAATGAATGGGGTAATACGAAGACATTTTGGTAAACAGATGAGGACAGAGACAAAACTAAGATTACATAACGTCACATCAAAAGCTGCTCTAAAATACGGAAGTGAAATTTGGATTTTAAATAAAAGAAACTCTCATAAACTTCAAGTAAGCCAAATGCGCTTCTTACGATCATTGTTAGGAGTTAATAGACTGGATCACCAAAGGAACACTACTATCAGAGGAAAACTTGGAGTAGCAAGTTTAAATGAAGATATCCAAAGATACCAACAAGAATGGAAAAATCATCTGAGAAGAATGGCAAGAAATAGACTTCCAAAATTGGCATTCCAATATACCCCAACTGGACATAGGGACCAAGGAAGACCAAAACATCGGTGGAAAGATCAAGACCATCTTCGCTAGGTTTACCGTACAGGCCACATGGCCTAAAACGAATTTGTTCATGATGATGAATTTTTTAATCAATAATGGTAACTGCATTTTCAATGTTGCCCAGCAACACTCACAACTTTAAATTGCATTGTTGAGTTGAAATTAAAATAATGTTTGCTTTGTAAGAATAAATATATCACATTGTATAATTGAAAACTGTGAAACAATCGCCATCATATCAACAAAAATATACAAAATAATATTATTCATGAAGTTAAGGGAAACATGAAATCATATCAATATAATGTAGTAAATACAATGGTAAAGTATTAATTGCATACTAATATAAATATTGAAAAAAGAAAACACGTTAAGGCACATTAGAATAAACTAATGGAAGGGTAAATAAATATTTATATCACAGTTAATTAATTGGAATACTAAGTATTAAGAAAAGTAAAATCTTTGCTGCAATCATATCAAATTCAATTAAAATGTTGGTTGCATATTTATTCTTAAAAAATAAAAAATAATATCTTATAGCTTTTTTAATTTTATTTCAAAAGACGGTGCCAGGAGAAAAATCCAAATCGATTGCTTTGACAAAAATCATTATGATCTTGGAACACTAACTGAGGTACAGAGATTGAATACTCATACATACGAGTATAACACTGTCACAATGTTAAAATTGAACCCGTTTTCCCTGGAACATTAAAATATAGATTTGCAATAAAACGTAGCTGATCACTATTAGATGATAAAACCAAAAATACATCTTAGTTTTAATAAAATGACAATATATTTTATATCTTATCAGATACTCTATAATGAGAGATGGAAGGTAATAAATAAACTGACAAACTACTCCAAATCCACGTGTTGACAAGCATAGATTGCTCTGGACCTTCCAGCAGGCTGCTGGCCTCACATTAATATGCGTTAATCTAAAGGTGGACGCTCATCTAGCCAGTATAAGGGGGGATTTTGGTAAGCATATCGGATCTCCCAGCCGTTATACTTGATTTCCTCAACTGGATCCACTAGTTATTGTGTTACCCAAATTCCTTAGGATCCGTGTAGCACCGCTCCCATAAAGGTCGAATAAAAAGTCTTTCCCCACAGGAATTCGAAATAGCGCAAGAACTGTAGCCTGTACCAAGGCATAGTGTCTTAAATCGTTCAGGTACGATGCGGGAGAAAACATTGATGTAAAATTAATACTTTGTATTTTATCCGCTGTTAGAAGAAATAATGTCTCGCAAACAAATAACGTTTGTAATGAAGTATACTTATAAATAACAAAATGCACGTTGTGGTGTAAAGGTACATAATTTTTAAAAGTATTTAATACTATGGTATATAACGGTAGGTTTATTGGTGTTTAAATAGTGTTATAAAACAACAAGTATATAATTAATAAAAATCCTGCATTAGGCCACATGACTAAAATATTCTATATTACAAAAGTAAACGTGTTTTGTAAATATTTTACATTTTCAACAGGCAGTTAGTGAATAATAACTAACTAAAATCCAATAAAATTTTATTGACTTCAAAGTAAAATGTCAATAAACCAGTGCGATTTGCCTTTTCGTTTAAAAACATAAATTGTATTAGTTGGAACATGAGTATTTCTGTTCTTGCCAGCTTTGGCATAGTGCCGAATTCGAACCACAATACAACAGTCTCTCAGTATACCGCATTTTACAACTAGGCCACAAACAAAATCCTTTCCGGCATACAGTGGATTGCAAATTCATAAAAAAGTTGAAAAATAAATTATTTCCATTAACTATTATAAATAATTTGACAATCAGAGGAAATGTGAAATTAATTAATTGAAGATATTAATTATATTCTTCCAATGTTTTGCAGCAAACTTTGCATCTGTTGGATTTGGAATGGTAATGACTTGGCCGACGCCTTCACTACCTAAATTAAAATCCGCAGAGTCACCAATTGGACCAATTTCTACTGCACAAGAGTCATGGTTGACATCATTAACATTTCTGGGAGCAATAATTTCACCGCCTATTTTCAGCTACATTTCTCAAAAATATGGACGTAAAATCGCTGGATATATAATAACAATTCCTTTCATATTGGGCTGGCTACCTCTGATCATTTCAAACTCCATTATGCACTTCTACATAGGTAGATTTATTTTAGGCTTGAGTGCTGGTGCTGTTGTAACATGCTTTCCAATGTACGTTGGTGAAATTTCAGACGATAACATCAGAGGAACTCTTGGGGCAGTACGTTCAATATTTGGTTGTACATCTGCACTTATAGTATGTGCTACAGGTTCAATTATATCCATTCAGACTATGGCGATTGTTGGATTAATAATTCCTGTTTTAGTCACGTTCGGATTTTTCTGGTTACCAGAGTCACCGATGTATTTGATGAGAACTGGGAAAACAAAGGAGGCCATGGATGCTATGCTTTGGCTACGAGGAGGAAATAAAGAAGTCGCTGAAGAAGAAATAGCGAAGTTAACAGTGGTGATTGAGGAAAGCAAAGCAAATCAACTTAGTTTAAAAGATCTCATTTCTGCTCGAGGGACAAGATGTGGTTTGATAATATGCATTGTTTTAGCAGCAGCTCAGCAATTATCTGGGATTACTCCAATCATGTCTTACTGCGTTAGTCTCTTCCAATCTGCAGGAGGCTCTGTATCTCCAATCACGGCCAGTATAATCGCTCATGCTGTTCAACTCGCAGGAGCCATTATAACTTCAATACTCTTAGATATTGCAGGAAGGAGATTGCTATTAATTTTCTCTCAAGTTTTGATGATTATCAGTCTTGTAACTTTAGGAACTTACTTCTTTCTACAAAAACAAGAATTTGACATATCGCATCTTGGATATCTACCTTTGGCATGTGTTGCAGTTTATGTTCTGTGTGTTGCTGTTGGATTAGGTTCAGTTCCTTATGTAATAATGGCTGAAATATTTAATCCACATGCAAGAGGAATAGCATCTTCAATTACAGTAGGAACGATGTGGATTTTTGGTTTCATGACTTCAAAATTTTATCCAGACATGGTAACACTATTGGATCTCCATGGATGTTACTGGATGTTTGCATTGGTCTGTGTAGCATGTCTTATTTTTACAATATTCAAAATTCCCGAAACTAAAAATAGAAGTTTAGAATCAATCTTAAAAGAACTTAGTGGTGGAAATGATGAAAAACATGAAGAAAATATAAAGAAATCAGGTGGTGAAGTTATTGAAAAATATTAGCATCAATAATTTCTATCGTTAGCAGATTAACGTTGAGTTTTATAGTTATTATATTTCTAAATATTTACGGTTTTAAAATGACTTGTACATAGTTATTAATTTTTAAAATACTACGAAAAATTACCCATCAATTACAGGATGGTATTTAAAATGTAAATGTCGACGTAACTAGCCCACTTGTTGTAATATTCATATGCAGTAAGGAAAATAAACCGAATGTCGAGTTAAATGAGCATCATCAACCTTTCACTTTCTTCGTATATATTTTAACAACATTAGACTATATAACTCTTAAGACAAAAACGAGCCTAAGTGACATTCCACCAGAATCGTGCTCTTTTACTGCTTTTGGGGTTCCTTACAATTAGAACTGAATGTTGACATTACAGAAAGAATTGTTATTCTTTTTGAACATTGAGGATATCGTCCATTTTCTATATAAAACTCGTCCACTAAAAGTTAGCTGCGACATACGTATAAGTACCCGAAAATAAGTGGAGAATCTGTTGGAACATGTAGGGATAATTGTTACAAATAAATAATTATTTCCCTCCATTAATTAACTTCGTGATAGTAAATTCTGATATATTGCCATGCTGTTATAATGCTAGTATCAGTACACTCATATCGGTACATACCTGAAAATTTTACTTGTATCATTCATTTTCTATATAAAACCCGAGCACCCAAATTTAGCTGCGGCGAATAACTGGAAGACCCCACCACTTAAATCCTGGAAAGTATTGCGTCCGACCATTTGGAATGTAGCAGTTGGACACCCCTTATTAGCTCCATTACTCGCACGTGCGCAGTGCAGAAAGAAATACACAGAACGGTGACGGAATTGTGCTGACAGCCGTCTTTCTGCACAGCGCACGTGCGAGTAACGGAGCTAATAAGGAATGTCCAACTGCCACATTCCAAATGGTCGGTCGCAACACTTTCCAGGATTTAAGTGATGGGATCTTCCAGTTATTCGCTGCAGCTAAATTTGGGTGCTCGGGTTTTATATAGAAAATGGGTGATACAAGTAAAATTTTCAGGTATGTACCGATGTGAGTATACTGATACTAGCATTATAACAACATGACAATATTATTATCACGAATTTAATTAAGGTAGTGGAATCATTATTTATTTGTAACAAGTTAACTGCAAAGTCAACATCCGAAGAAAGTCACAGACAAGAAACCAAAGCGTATTTTTGTAGGGCGTATCATAATTGCTTATATACTATCAAACTCTACTCTGTACTAGGATAGCACTGACCATGCTGTCAGTCGGAAACTCCCTAGTTGAACGTATGGGTAGGAGTAATTTCTGACCATATCATTGATCCTACATTCTTCCCCGGATATTAAATGGCGTCACTTATAAGACATTTCTAGAGCACGTCCTATCTAGATTGCTAGAAGAAGTTCGTCTTCACATCAGGCTCCTCCCCACTTCTGCCGGAAAGTGCGAAATCATTTGGATGAAGTGGATCCTGGCCGCTGGATATAGGAAGTGGTAGTTCAACTGTAGTGTGGCCACCTCGTTCTCCAGATCTCTGCCCACTTGATTATTTTTGTAGCGACACCTGAAAACACTGGTGTATGCGACCCCTGTTGATACAGACGAACTGTTAGTTGCACACATAATCGCAGCATGTAATGTGATCCGCGCGACACCTGGTATCTTGAACGGGGTACGAGAATCCTTTAGTCGCTGATGTCGTTTGTGCTGTAAGAATGGAGGTGGCCAATTTGAACAATTTCTCTACTGAGTCTGCAGGTGCTATACTTTTTTCTCTGGTTTACTTAAATATATTCTTTTTTATTTCCCAATAACATTATTTATGCCATGTGTACATAAACAGTATCTCTTCATGTTATTACGCTTGTGATCATTGCACTATCATTTATCTAAGTACCTAAGTACTGTACAGTACAATTACACATTTTATTTGCGAAACCTATTGTACTCTACAGTATGTGTATTATTATTACAACCCTTTAAACAATTGTCTGTACAATACGTACGTAGACAGTTTTGTAACTCATGTACTGCGCAAAAATGCCAGTACCGTATTCTGTAAAGTAATGAATAAACATCCATCTATCCATAGTAATTCAAAATAGACATTTCAATTTACAAAAATTCGCATAGAGCTGAAAATTGGTACCAATGTTGGGAACACCATTATAAATGAAATGTGAAAAGTCCCCATCGATACCACATCTGCAAAAAAATTATTCAAGATCAAAGTTCGCGAATATGGTTTTTTTTGCATTTTCCAGCCAAACGGAAAGTTTTATCATACAAATACGTCAAACAAAAGTTGTAGAACATGTAATTGTCTACACAAATTGTTTCTATACTTTTTTCATCAGAGTCACCATTCCTGAGATATCGCGATTCTAAAATTTGAAGAAGTCGTGTTCTACATAATATGCTTCCGCACCACCTATGAGATAGTGTACTTGGCACATTCTTTTTAATGTGGTTTCTTCGAAAGGTATACTCCACGATCTATTGTGATTAAGTTTAATTAAATAATATTCCATTAATTAAGAAAAATGGAAAAATAGGGAATGATTAAAGTGACAAAAGTTATTTTTAATTCCGGGTAATGTTAACCTGACTGATAATCTTCGAATTCTACTTCGACAGTTATGTCTTCTTCGATTTCTTCTTCTTCTTCTTCTTCTTGCTGGATATTTGTTAATTGTTCTGAGAAAGATGTATTCAGTTGTCTCCTCATTGAAATCATATAAATCTTCATCTGTTCCATTTGATTCAACATTGGAGCAAGACTGGCCTTGACAATTGGTACATACTGACGAGCAAAATAATCCGACTTTTTTACAGCCACATTTTGCACTACAAACCTTTTTGCAATTGCAAAAAAATGATGTTAAGAATATTTGTGGAGCAGGTGGGAGTAACATTGCAATTGGTTCCAAAGTATTATCTATTAATTAACTCAATTGCAATTTTGATTTGAAATATCTAGGCTAACAGCAGTCATAATACTAGGGCTGATATTAGTATATACTAGTCCATTTCGGTACAATAGTTCTAGTTTAAATTGTTTATTTTTAAGAATTACTTGTTCCAAAAAATAAGTGAATGGCTCCGGAATATCGCTGTTAATATTTTTAAAACATTTGACTAGGCGGGGAGGGGATAATTGGTATTATCAAATACAAAAGATTGAATGCCCTCTCGAATAATTGCTGCTGCAGCTTTGATGATTCTAAATCGTTCTTCCTTTTCATTTTGACTTTTTTTCTCATACCAAGCTTAGTTAGAAATATCGTGATGATGATACTTCAACTTCAATCGAATCTTAATTGATCTGTTATCTAAAGCTGGATTTCTACAATTATTTTGTAATTCTTCCGATGAAAATTGACAGTCATCACTTTTTTCTCCATCGCAACGTTAGTAGATTTATCTTGAGAACGACCAATTTTACCCCCAGTGGTGGATCTCAAGAAGAAATTATAGCAATTATTATGGTACCTAGCCTCGGCAGCAACTAAATCATATTCATATTGAATACGTGCAGTAAAATGTTTTGCTACGTCATAAGAACGAGTCCGAGCTATCTACAGAATGGATTTTTTTAAATTCAAGTGTAGCAACTTTATGAATTTTACGTCTGACGTTTTGCGCTTTTTTCTACTCAGCCTCTTCATTCGCTTCATCTCCACAAAATAAGCAATCTTTTTTAAACAAGAAACGGATTCACTTACGCGTGATCTAATACAAGGTGGACTGATTTTAGATGTACTGGCTTGCTCCATCTCATGCGGTCTTTTAACTGCCCAATTAAATTAGGGACGAGTTTCCTATTTTATGTATATTCTCACAATCATATAATATATATAATTTGTATATATATATAAAAGTTATTCAACCAATATTTTTATTATATTAAATATCCCATGAATGTATAGTAGGTTAACTTGCGGTTGAAAAGCGTGCATATTATTGTTTTGTGTGTCTCAAATGGTGATATCTCAAGAATGGCGATTCTTATGAAAACACCGTACAAGAACAATGTTTGTAGATAATTCTATTGTCTACAACTCTTGTCTGACCTATTTTTCTGATAAAACTTACCGTTTGGCTGAAAAATGCAAAAAACCCATATTCGCGAACTTTGACCTTGAATATTTTTTTTTGCAGTTGTGGTATCGATCGTACCAATTTTGAGCTCTATGCGAATTTTTGTAATTTACCCCTATTTTTTGAGCTAACTTGACCGGGCTACAATGGAGAATAGCATTTGGTCATGTGACTTTGTTAAGCTCCAGAATTTTCTATATTATGGTAATTCACCCATTTCATCGAAGACACCTGCATAAGATGGACGTACTGTATAATGCACATGGGAGAGTTCATAATAATTGGAATCCCCAGTATAGGGTATATTAACTTAATAACAAGATCGTCATCATCAATGGCTCGACAGCCCCATGTAGGCCTTGGCCGCCTTCAGAAGCTTATGCGAGACTTCCCTGTCCTTAGCTTCATTCTTCCAGTTTTTTGTTTTTAAATTAATAACACCAACTAATAATTAATAAATAGATAACATATAAATATTACAAATATAAATTAATCATGACTTATAGAATTAATAAATATAACAAATTAATTCAACAGAGTTTAATTTCTAAAATTAAGTAATATTTTAAATACTTCAAGTCTCTTTGAAGAGAGTGGACGCAAAAACCTGAGTTATATGAACCCAACACCAGAACTTACCAGGATTTATCTCAGAGATAATAATCTCATCCAATCCTTCAGTAATGTTTCCAATAATTATTCCTGTTAAATCATCGTCAGAGCCGAGACAATGCCAATTTAAGAACTCTTGGAACTTCATTACTTGGTGGTTATCTAATTCCTCCAACATTTTGGTGTCATATACATGGTGTCTATCCCAGCTAATATACGCTTTCAAATTTAACACATTTCCGTTTGGTAAGTTTTCAACCTAAGGTCGGTTTTAAAGCAACCTACGAAAAGAGTGAACATGAAACAAGCGTTAGGGTACCGGTGCTCAAGAAGAATTCGCTCGATACTTGTAGAGTAGTGCTTACCAGCTCGCTTCTCGAATTCAAACTCGACTGTATTCGATTTATTTTTAAGGGTGTAAAAGTTCTTAGCATGGGTTCCTTCACAAGTGTAAAATCATGGATCCTATTTCGTAGGTTTACGTTATTAAGAGAACTCCTAAATCTAAAATAAGATATAAAAGTATTTGTGCAAATATAATATATTATTCCACACACAGGCTTGAATTATTTGATCTGTTAAGGATCATCGTTAAATAAATCACCAAATGAAAAGAAATGATAACATTGCAATCGAGTGTTACTTATTTTATCGAAAAAAATATATATAATTTCAGATTTTTGCGAGATGTGCCTTACAAATCCGATTCTATCTTCCTATCACCAGTATCTGTGAGACGATATAGATGGCATTAAAATTTAAATTCCCGTGTGGAGGTGCTAAAATATCTTGTTCAATTTAAAAATCCCAGAGCCAAAATAGATAGTCATTCATATTTGTGAAGATAAATATTAGCATAAGTTCAAGAACAAATATTTATAATGCAATAATGAGTTGCAGAAACATCGGAACTAAAATCTAGAACAGTAAGTAAATTAAATAATGCAGAAATGGAGTTTTGGAAGCGTTCAGCTGGAATTTCTGGAAGAGATAAAATAAGACACAGTGTAATTAAACAAAAGATAAATGTTCAAATTTTAATTGTGGATTTCATAAAAAAACAAACTATTAGAATGGTATGATTATGTAAAAGAATGTCAGAAGACAGATTCCCAAGAAGAATACTAAAATGGGTGTCACTTGGTAGAATAATAAGAAGAAGAGGACGGTAAAAAATAACGTGGGTTGATATGTTTTAGGTAGCGCGAGGGAAAAGGATTGGAATATGGATATTGGAATGACTAAGAGAATGACAGTAGATTAATTGTATGCAAGAAAATGTGAAACATTGTGAAGTATGCTTAATAAATAATAGGTTGGATTTCCGTCACCGTGAATCATTTCATTATTAAATAAATTTAATTTATAAATACAGAGTCTTATATTGTATACTCAAAACATTTTATCAATACGATACGACGTAAGATGTCCAAGGGACTGAAAATTAGTGAAGGTTTTAATGCACGTAATGCAGCAGAAGGCCCTTGGCTGACCATCCGGCATCTGGCCTCACATCCACACGTGTTAATCACAGAGGTAGACGATCATCTAGCCAGTGTAGCGGTGGCATGTGGTCAGCATGTCGGATACCCCAGCCGTTATAGCTGATATTCTTAACCTGGGAACATACAGCGAATATGCTGCAAACCATCTGACGATTTAAACAAAGCTTTAACATACTGTTTTTCTAGTCTCAGTTTAATGTGGAGAGATGGTAGTAAGATATTCTTCCTCTCAATAAGAGGTTCATGTAGAACATTATTTTCTCCTGGAACAAGTTCGTTTATTGAAGGCCTCACATTTTGGATGTAGTGTTGGCCAGTTGCTCGGCTGTTCCATAAACAAAGGAAACATGGATGCGATCGAACCGTAAACATTTGGAGAGAAATAATATTAACCAATCATATACTTGAAATTGAAAAAGTGACAAAAACAAAAATCGTGATTACTATCGAACCGTGGACATTTGGACAGAAATAATAACACATTTGAAATCAGCGCAACAAACTGAGTCATAAACACTAAATATGTGCAGAGGAACATTTTCATTGTTACCCAGTGTTATACACTCGTAGGAACGAGCTATGATTTTTAATGTGTACACTTGTTTTAAAAAATTGTCGTCAGAAGAAGTGCGCGCTAAGACAGAATTTTCTAAATGTCAAGATCTTACACCTAGGGCATGTAATTAAGTGTGAGTACGGTGCCACGTATTTTGAAACAGAGCAAACAGTCACATTGGTGTACCTTTATTCAAATCCCTTGATAAAAACTTTAGGAAAAAAGCGGCGACGTTGGTGGCGTCTCGCAGGGGCTGCCATCTACCACTCGATCTCTTTTCATTATCATAAAATAATCTGTGAGTTGAGTTTTCAATTTTCAAAAATCGACTTTCATCTATTTCGGTATATTTATATTGTAACTAACTAAATCACTGGCACTATCGAACCCGTAGGTTCAGGATCGCGCGGGCATAAGATTTCCATACATCCCTATCCTGATCTAATGTTTACCAATCATTCCCTGTATAATCTACTTCCCTCAAATCATAGTTAATGTTATTCTCCCACCTCATTCTTGGGCCTACCAACTGGCCATTTTCCCTCTGGTTTTCCTATAAGAAGCTTCCATACACGTCTTTCATTCCCCATTCGTGCCACATGTCCTGCTCATTGCAGTCTACGAGACTTAACTGTTCTTATTATATCAGACTTCCTATAAAGTTCACTGTTAAGTAGTCTCCTCCATTCACCGTCTGTTCATCTCGCTATGGTCCAAGAATTTTCCTAAGAACTTTATTCTCAAATACTCGTAATGTCCTTTCCTCCCTTAAAGTAAGAGTCCATGTTTCGCATCTATATAATATAACTGGTAGAATAATAGTTTTATATACTTCCAGTTTAATGTTTTGTGAAAGGAGTTGGGACATCAAGAGTCTCTGTAATACATAATAGCACGCATTTCCAGAATTGAGCCAATGTTTAATTTCTTTGTGCATCTCATTCCTATTTGTGATTATTGTTCCTAGGTAGCCTATTTGAATTTAGCCACTTCCTCAAATTTTCCCTAATTTGTCATTAGAGTTGTCCATTTCCATTATATATTTATTTTTAATGATATTTACTAATGAGAGATATCCATTGTTAGCAAGAAATTATCAAGCAAGAGGAAGACGTGATGTTGAAAGACCTAGAAGACGTTGGGCTGATGCATTATGAAGTCGGAACGGGCAATTGCCTAATCCCTGGAGTGATGATAATGATGATAATGATATTTACTTCCAGTCCCAATTTCTTAATGTTACTAAAATTCTGAGTGCGTCTTGGCCTTTAGTATATCTTCGCTATCGCCCAAATAGTACTACAGCATCAGCATAAACTAACAGCTTATTAATACAATTGAGTTGTAGGCCTTCTTCATCCTCTAAAGATTTGATGGCATGCTCTAGTATAAAATTAAATAGTAGACCCATTATGGATTACAAAAGTATCCAAAACTGTTTGCCTACACGCACCCTACTCTGTGCACCATTAAGACACATTCGTATAAGTCTATCTAACTTCTTAGGAATTCCGAACTCCAACAGGATACTAATATAACTTCTCCCTCATAATTTTATGCCTTTTTGAAGTCTACGTATAGTTGATGAACAGTCCCATTATATTCCCGTTTCTTTTCTAAAATATTATACAAAAAATCTGATCTGTTGTAGACCTGTTTCTTCTAAATCCACATTGTTGATCTCCTAGAATATAATAAAAGCAGTAAGTCTGCTTACTAATATATTTTTTAGAATTTTGTACGAATTTGAAAGTAATGTGTTGCCCCTTACTTGTTGCAATCAGTTTTATCTCCTTTCTTATAAATTGGTATGATAATCGATTTTTTCCATTTATCTGGAAGAGCTTCTTTTTTCCCCAAATCATACTAAGCGATCGGTGTAGTTAGTCCATCAATTTTTCTCCCCCTGATTTTATCAGTTCTGCTAGGATCCCATCTGAACCTGTTCCTTTATACAACTCAATTTTTCTATCGCCATTTCAACCTCTAATGCACTTGGTTCTGCGACTAGCATTTCTGCTGTCTGTAAATTATCCTCTTCAATATCCTGTTCTGTATGTACATTTAATAGCTGCTTAAAGTAACTTTTCCATCTATTTAATATACTCTTAGAATCTGCAATCAAATCCCCAGTTTCATTCCTAATTATGTCTCTTCTAGCCTAAAACCCTTTCTTCGGTATGAAAAAATCCTCGGCAGGAGCACAAATGCCAATCTACTAACCGTGCATTTTTGCGCTAAGCGGAGGAGAAAATAGAGATCTTAAGGTATGTTAGTAGTTTATTTACTTGCAGAAAATAAGAACAATGCTCATTCATGAATAAATGCATGTTATCAAAATGCAATTAATGTATAATGTTATTGTATTAGTATCTAATTGTAATATTATTGTGTTTTCTTTGTGTAATTGTAATATTATTGTTTTCTGTTTGTGTTTTCTTTATACTATTACCAATTATTACTTTATTGTAACGGACTGTCAACAGCAGGTATGACTTACTGCCCGTGCGACCCATATTTGTAAATATTATTATAAATATCTTACCTTTAGTCTAATAATGTCCTACTACTACTACTTTAAATTGTTTTAAGTACGCAATTAATATTGTATCAAGCCTCTGTAGTTTTTACAGGAATTTAAAGAATTATGGATATTACTTATAAAGCAAAAAGTAATAAGCACAGTAAAAGCTCCTTATTCGCGGTTTTGTTATTCGCGGGTTAAAAATTGTGACACAGGTCCTGTATTCGCGGCTAAAAAAATCTTTACTCGCGGATTCAGTTGTCATATTCGAGGGATTAGTATCCGTTATTAACCTGCAGTTTTTTTCTTTTTTTACTGCAGGTAGGTGCCTAGGAGACTTTTAGAAATAGTGATTCAAACCAAATGAAAAATACATATCAAAGCAAAACAAACCTTATTGTCACTAACCCTAAAGTTCATTGTTAAAAGGCGTTGTCGTATTTCACTTTGATAAATGCCTCCATCGCCAGGATCCGTGTATTATTGTTTCAACTTTGTCATTCGTTGAAATCATTTTGATTGAAGAACACATGTCTCTTGTGCTTTGTTCGCAGTCTATATTTTCGAGTAAAAGGAAACAAATGGTACGGAAGAGAAAAAAAAAAGTAGTGTTTGCCCTTAAAGTAAAAATATAAATGCTTGATCGTTTATACGCGTTGGCGAGTCATTTGCGTCTATATCACGCTTTTCCAATGTTAATGATTCAAAAAATCCGAAAACAAAATAAGGAAGTCTATCACAAAATTCACAGCTGAATATCAATATTAATTGAACGATCTTTTAAACGCGGCAAAACAGGAAAAAAATTACAAAGTTCTTTAAGTCCTTGCCAAATCTGACAGTAATAATTAATAGAAATTGTTCAAAATCTCTCATAAATTGATTTTATTTTGATAATTTTTATTTTATACTGTAACCTTGGAACGTATCTCCTATATACCCATACAAATTACCATTCCATATTCGCAGTTTCTGTATTTGCGGCATATTTACGGAACATATCCCCTGCGAATAAGGAGCTTTTATTGTATTAATTTCAACATGACAAAACCCCTTACATGATACGAAAAAAAACTGTTAATATATTTGAATTTAGCACATCAGAATTAGGTTTAGATACCTGTTAAACCCAGTACCGAAAAAGAAATAAATTGTCGGCCCTGTGTAATGTTACAATATAGGCATAGAACAAATTCATACGTTGTATGAATAAATTCCAAGAAGAATTGCAGCTGTTTAAAGACTAATGTCAATTAATCAAGATTTGGGAGGTGTTTCATTTAAATTATCTACATCCTTGTATCATTTTCATAATGTTGCTAGAGGTAAGAGATTTAAATGTAGTATCTCGAATGGGGGATATAAATACTTTCAAATGTCTTACTGGAAACCATTATGAGAAAAAAAAACATGAGGATAATCTAGGCGTAGGTGGGACTGTATTTCGTGTTGGATTCAGTTGGCTTAGTGCAGGGAGTAATGGATAGCTATAGTGAATGAGGCAATATACCTGCGTGTTACATAAGCTATAAAGTTAAAAATACCTGGATATTAAAACTGAATTCAGTATTTGAGTTTTGTTGTGCCACCCTATATAATATATATAACAATAAGTTTGAGTGTTTTATCGTTTATCTGTAATGTGTTTGAAAAACTATACTAACTCCGACTAAGTTCCAGTTGTACTGTAAAAAAAAACATGCAAAAGTTTTATTCCACCGGCGCCGTCTATGGGGGGAATCGTGATGCTACTTTTACCCACTAAAAGACTGAATTGTGTACGGATCTGTCATCAATAAAATATTGTTATTAAGCAATATCGTATTTTACGGGAAATAAAACAGAATTATACGTAAGATGGCACCAATAATTCGGAACATCTTCCATTTTTTTATTTATTTGAGACACAAAATCACATATGGACCTATCTAATTAGACTTTTACTTGTTTCCATGATGTCTATATATATATATATATATATATATATATTATATTATATATATTATTTTCAATTTCATTTAAGAGCAGAATTTATGCTCTTTGCCAACTTATCACCTGTAAATTCTGCTGGTATTTTCATATCCTCGATAGCTAATGTAGGATTTTTTCACCACAGTGTTTGAAAACATTCAAAATAATTTGTTACTCTCCGCTTTTCAAAGATTTTCCTTTTTGATTCTTTAAACATTGTATAGGAGAAGCAGCCATTTGGAACAATTGAAATTCCAAAGTTTTCTGCATTGCGCTGCTATGCCTAAATAAATGAAATGTGTATTTATGTTTAGTTGAGTAAGTAAAAACAAAAATAATTATAAATTTATATCATAATTACTTTCAGATACCTCTTGCTGATTACCCTGCGTTGCCCATTCTTCTTGGCATCAATGAGCTGAAAGTCAAAAATGACTATTGTGAGATATCCTTAAAAGATGAACATGATGTCGCGGAATTTGTTGTGGAATTTGTTTGAGATATTCAGTTCTCTGTACATTCGTTTGGTGTATTTTTTTATTATTTAGACAGCGTAAGCCATTTAAGCGTCCAAAGAGCGACTTTTTTAGTGCATCAATGCCCTTTTTTTTAGCTCCGGCCTACGTTAAATGTCCCAAAAATATTCTCTAAATGATGGTAAAAACTCCATTCAAATCGTCAAGTAGTTTTTGAGTCCATACAGGACAGACAGACACACTCACAGACACTCACTTTTATATTTCAGATACATAAGTCAAATAATTAAAAATTTGTCATTTGATTCGATCACACGCAGTTCAGTTAGGTTTAATTTAGTTTTACAAGTAGAACAAATGTTAGGTTTTAATTAATTAAAAATAAACAGAAAGTTAGTAGATTTTCTGTAAAAAATATACCTGATGGATTGTATTTTTAAATTTAAATATAAACAAACATGTGTTTTTACCCCCTTAGGTTTCCGTGCGGCTCAGTGTAGAGTTGTAATAGTGTTTTAGTTTATTAAAACATATGAGTGGATTGCATGCTTTTTCTACATAGACTGGTTCATGCGGTACATTTATAACAAATCATGGTTTACATATTTGCATAAGAAACTGATTAGAATAAAAAGTGATGACGTACAATTGCCATGGCAACAGCATCAGTGATAACTGAATTACTCTTAGCACAATGTTAACCAAAAGAACAAAAATCACTGTCAGTGACGTAAAAATTGCATTTGGCATTGAAACAGTCCACAATGAGGCAGAACAAAATGTATATCGTGCAGAAAACTAACGAAGGAAGTAATTTACAGAAAAAATGTGGAGGCAAATTTACACAAATTGTAGCCGCTTGTACAGGTAAATTAATTTTACTTTTATTCTAACATTGAAAAAATGTACCACATGTCAGTAGACTGTTTGAAATAAAGAAGTCATTTGTATTACTAAAAAACGTACTCTATCTCATAAAATACCATGAAAGTAGACGTAAAAGTAAAATAATGTCTTGAGGTCCATATGGTTGTGGGAGGTTAAGGCACTCACCTTTCTAGACAATCGTCAAGACAGTTGTCAGCCGTGCGTAAAGGATGTCTTTACACCAAGAACAGGCCTGGTACTCATTTTAGTTAGAGGTTGAGTCCATCTCATGACATGGTGCCTCCAGAATATATAGGCCAGTTTAAAAATACTGACCCGTCGGGACTGGAATCCACGAACTTTTGTCTTGTAGCGTACTTCCCTTAGTCAACACGCTATGGCATGCCCAGAGAAGTAAACGTACCACGGTAAACGAGAAATATTAATTTTAAAATATATTTATTCGGGTCCTTTAGAGCCAAATTTGAAACTTATAATTAAAAGGGGAAATACGTGGTGAATTTTGTATTTCATGTAGATATAAAATTTAACCATAATAATTGGGTTCTAAATTAGCGGTATTTTTAAGTCCACATGCATTAATCTCTCAGACAAGCATAAGAAGAGTGCCACTGATTTATCGTGGTAAACAATCTAATATGTGAACCCATGTTCCTACCTCAGTAAAATATTTCGGATTATAAAAATAATTAGTTTGTTTACGTGAGTTAAAATGTTTCTGGACGAATTTAACAACAGAAGTGAAAACTTGAGACTTACATTTTAAATTAATATATTTATAGTGTTCAGCAAGTATTCTTTGCATGCATTTTGAACTATATTAAATAAATCCTTATGATATATCATTTTATATACTCTCAGGAATATCTTATTATAATCTACATTGGACATTTATCATCATCAATATGAAGGCTTAGGCCCTCTGGCCCGTTCCGATTTCAAGAGATTTGGTCTTGGTTAGCATAATAAAAAAATTGAAAAACAAAATAAAAAATCAATTCTTAAATTGAATTAATGCATAATATTTTATATTCTAACAGATTCAGTGCAAATTTTTCATTTAAATATTTATTTTAATTATATAATTATATGCATGTTAGTTATACAACTCTAGTTGAACTGTAAATCATTGTGTTATAAGTCCCGAGAATTTATTTAAATATTTATGTTCTGTTAAAAAAAATATTGAATACATAGAATTATACGTATTTATTTATATAGAGTAAACAAAATCTTGAGAAAATTCATATTTCCACTAGATTTTCTTTAAATATATGAATTTTCTTTTTTGGATAAATTTAAAATTGGGAGGCATTCAATTGTGATAACACGATGCAATGATTCACCTCTGTACACACATAGTACTGTAAGGGCTGAAGGTTAGGAGGCTAAAACTTGCTCTGGGTCAATGAATTTTTAAGAGTGATAAAACTTCGAGCACGGCTTCCTTTGGAAGATAAATAAAGCTAAGATCCCATTTCTTAGTTTTACGGTACGTGAAAAAATCTGAAGTCTGGAATAAGAGGTATCCGAACTAAATTTGTTAGTTTTTTACCTAATGGTCCATTAGCCTACCGGAATATACTCTTCATTTTATATTAAAATTGATTAGTTTATTTGATAATGAATATCTTAGAATTTTTATTAAGACTACATTATATAAATTTAATTATAGTTAATTTAACAGAGTTAGTTATATTTAAACTTAAAATTAATATTGCACACAAACATATCAAATAAGAAACTAATATTTTATTTTTATTTACATTTACACATTGACAAGCCCCTGTAAGAGGAACAATACTTTTGGCGGGGATTTTATTAAAGGTTGGGTGTAAAATGAATTTCATTTAAATTTCTATTAGAGCTGTTAATAAAAACTAACCTTTGTTTAAATTGTTGTTACCTCTCTGAGTAATGAATATCTCTTGCTCGGGGGACAATTACTTTATTACATTGCCGTGCTTACTTAAACTATATAGGAGTAAAGTAAATCTATTAAAAAAAATTAAAATTATATATATTGATTGATTGATTGATAACTTGGACATGTGTCCTACCATAGGGAAGACAATTTTCTAATATCAATTCGACCTGATAGGGGATAGGTGCCCAACATCGAGGAATTTGGATAGCTACAATCAGTAGCGCTCCAGGTTAATAAAACTAGCAATAACGGCTGAGGATTCAACATGTCTACCTCCTGTCATCCCTATAGAGGTGAATGTTCGTGGACGTTCTGGGTGGCACTTGAATATGAAGCCAGCAACCGCTGGTAAGCCAAGGGAATTCTAGGCCTGCCTCGCCTATGATTGTACTTACAAATTTTTAAATTTTTTGTCGGCTACCTTCAAATAAAGATTAGAGTGCATTTGTCTCTTAATTTGAAAACATATGTGTTTGTTAGCTTCTCACTTTAAAAAAATTGTTAGTGTTATGTATTTAAGACTATTGACTGGGATCTGTGTTCAAACCTGTCGCTGCCTATAGATGTAAATATGTAAAGAAAATCAATAGGTTTCTCATAAAAAAAGTAAATGAAACATTTTACTTATTATTGTCACGATTAAACAACTGAAAATGAAGTCTTGAACCTCGAAATGCAAGATATGGCCAAGGTCGAGTATGCTGATACAAAAATAACATTTGAGAATTTGCATTCAAAATGTTCTCAGCTAAAATGTGACAGGGGTTCTTTTGAGTTTTTCTTGTGGTTAAGGTAAATGTTTTATATGAATTTCATTACGAGAACCCAATTCTTAAATAATTAATTAGATATTACTATCTGTTCATTTTAATAAGAACAATTCACTTTCTGTTTATCTAGAACGTAAATATAAGAAATAAATGCTCATTTTATTACGCGAAATTGAAAACGAAACAAAAATATGAGATTTCTCATTTATTGCTATGAACACACTATTCTCGAAAATTTTCACAATTCTAATAAATGCATGAAAAAACAATTCCATACATCACTTCAAAACTACGTAAAATGCATTATGAACAGAATTTTTATTTTAAAAAACCCTTCTCATCTATAAAAAGCTTACCTTTATCGTCGTTAATCAAGAGGAAAGACGCCACAGTCTTCGTATATAACATTTTCTGCCTCATCACAGCCGATAAATAAATTCTCGGCTTTGACTCGTATAAGAACTGATTTTCTTTTTGATTCAGATGAGCCACTCGCCATATTAAAATAAGAATGAACTGAAGCTGTATTGTTAACAGTTAATCACAAGAGTGAAGCAGCAAACAAACACACTCTGTACTGCAACAAAGAGCAACTGAAGCCACGTGGTTAGCACAAATACAGCCGACAACATCGCAGCAATCTCAAAATATACTAGCGGCGTCAAGAGCAGTGATTGGTTGTAGCCGACGCTCACTTCACACTCAACTATTGTCTTATTGGCAGTAGAGGGCGAGTTCCCCTTGTCCCTCGTGCAACCTAAACTTCAGAGCTGCAAATAGGGTGGGCAGAGTGTAGGCTATACCATCTCCGTCTTCCGTAAGCTGAGTCTCTCATCTTTCAATTGTTCCCGGAAACTTTATTTTAAATACATACTAGCGTACCCGGCAGACGTTGTCCTGCCCGAACGTTCAATCCCCATGTCATGAGCGGACGATAAAAATATGTTACTTTTTAACCATAAAATTCAGCAATTAGGACATAATTAGATATTATTAAATAAGTTCATAAGAAAACCTCGTACAGCCTTCTGTTGTGGCCCAAGAACATATAACAATTATATTAGAGTGAAAAAAAAAGATAAATTGATGAGAGTGAGTCAAGACAGTTTTTTTTTTTTCAGTTAGATTTCATTTCTGACCCAATGTGCACCGGTCCCATATTGGCTGACATTCCACGAGAAAAATTTCTTCCCTCGTAGAGACTCGAACCAGCGTAAGTCCCGTAGTTTTGCGCCAAGACTTCTTGCCTTAACCACTCGGCTACGGCGCGAGACTCTTGATATCAATGAAAGACATAAATAGTTATTGTGAGTTATCTGTAAGAGATAAGGGACTCTTGGTATCAATGAAAGACAAAAATGGTTTTTATGAGTTATCCGTAAGAGATAAACATGTGCTGTCGCGGACTTTTTGTAGAGCTTTTTGAGATATTAAATTCTGTGTACATTAATTTTGTGTATTTCTTATGGTTTAGGCAGCGTAAGCCATTTAAGCGTCCAAAGAGCTACTTTTTTCACGTTTTCCACTACAAAGGGCGATTTTTAAGGGTCTAGGAGTTGAGTATCACAACTCACTTATAGCCTATGTTCATCCCGGGAATCTCCTGAACATTTTGCAAAAAACCGAATCACAATCGGATCAACGGCATGGCCGCGCATAAAGTACGAACAAACAAACAAACAAACATAGAAACAAACAAACATTAATTTTTATATATAAGATGTTAGCACATGATGTTAGAGTAGGTTCTGCATGACGCACATAATTAACCACGGAGAGACGGACTGAGAGTCGCTCTTCGCAGAAAACTTGATTCTTGAATGTCGATCTTAACCCAAACTGAATCTAAACGACGTGAATATGTAATGAAGATTCAGATTGTATTCTGGGACCGTTTGGGTTTTAAATTGTCGTGATACTTGTCTTACACATGATGAAAACCCCCGAATAAACCTCACCCAGAAAACTTGTCCCAACCGAGGATCGAACTCTGACCGCTGTGTGACAAGGCAGCACCCGTCGAGACCACAGCTGTGGACGTATCGTAAAAATTAAAAGCAATTACTTTAAACAAAGTTCAAATTGGTGTGATTTATAACCGATGTAGATTTAAGCGAAGTCATTGTTTACAACATAACGAAATGTACGAGTAGATTAAAGCCAGATGTAACTTGTTTATGAAATTTGAAAAGTGCGGTGTTATAAAACACATTACACGTGAGGATATTACCATATTTAACGTGTTTAGCATTTCTTAATGTATAATAATAATAATAATAATAATAATAATAATAATAATAATAATAATAATAATAACAACAACAAATTCAGTGGCAGTATCGAACCCGTAAATTCATGGTTGAGCGAACATAAGCTCTCCATATATTCCTCCTCAGCTAATGATTTCAATCATCCCTGTATAATTTAGTTCCCTCGAATCATGGTTAATGTTATTCTCCCACCTCATTCTTAGTGTATGTACTAGACGCTACCCCTTAGGTTTTCCTGCAGGGAGTTTGCATTGCCCCCTTTCGTTCCCCATTCGTGTCACATGTTCTGCCCATAACAATCTACGAAACTTAACTCTTCTTATTATAGGCCTATATGTTTTTCCAAAAGATCACGCTGCTGGCTGTTACGTAGTCTTCTTCATTTGCCTGTCTATTCACCTCCCCTCGATCCAAAAATATTACTAATAATTGTATACTCAAATATTATTAATATGCCCACCGCTGTGGTCTCGGGGTAGCGTGCTGCCTCGTCACCCAGCTGGCCCGGGTTCGATCCCCGGTCGGGACAGTTTTTCTGGGTGAGGTTTTTATCGGGGTTTTTCCTCACCTGTAAGACAAATGTCAGGAACACTTTAAGGCCCAAACGGTACCCGAAATCATATGGCCCTCGCAATCATCATCATTCATATTCATCTTAGGTTAAGCTTAGGATTAGGGACTCTCCTGGCGCACCATTATCATCATCATCACCCATCATATCATCGGGGCAATGTAACCCCGCCTTCAAGGCGCTTCAACCTCAGAAGTGGGTTACAAGTACGCCATGCCAGGAGAGAGACCAGGAATGTCGAAAGACAAACCTGGGGCATTTGGAAATAAAAAATTATTAATATTTTCTCCTCCCTTAAATTAGGGTTCATGATCGCATCTATAGAATATAACTAGGAGAATAACTTATATACATCATCATCATCATCATCATCACTCCAGGGATTAGGCAATTGCCCGTTCCGACTTCATATTGCATCAGCCCAACGTCTTCTAGGTCTTCCAACATCACGCCTTCCTCTTGCTTGATAATTTCTGGCTAACAATGGATATCTCTCCTTGCTCATTCCATCCATGTGATCAATCCATTTCTGTCTGTAATTCGTGACTTTATCCAATAAAGGCTGTACTTTCAATTCTTCTCTTATATCCTCATTTCTTATTCTATCAAGTCTTGTACATCCTTTTACTTGTCTTAGGAACCGCATCTCTGCCTTCTGTATTCTATCCTTCTGTCTTTTCACTGGAGCCCAAGTTTCACATCCATACAATATTGTGGGAACCGCCATAACATTATACATTTTTATCTTGGTTTCTTTTCTAATTTTATTTTTGAATGTTCTCTGTATTGTTCCACACACCGTCTGAAATCTATTTATTTTGGAGTCAATATCTCTTTCCACATTGTAGCCAACATCACAGCCCAAATATTTGAAACTAGACACCTGTTCTATACTTTGATTTTCTAAAATAATTTTGGTTCTCACTGGATCTCTTCCTCTAAAAGCCATGGTCTTCGTTTTCCTTACAGAAATTTTTAGATCGTATAATTTACATATTTCACTTATATACATTTTTAATATATTCTTTTAGAGAAGTTAGGATGACAAGTGTCCGTGTAATGCATAAGAGCAAACATTTCCAGAATTGAACCTACGTTTAATTTGTTTTTGTTCCCCATTTCTGTTTGTAATTATTGTTCCTAGGTATTTAAATTCAGCAACTTCTTTAAATATATCTATTTTTCATTACGGTAACTGTCCATTTCTATTAGGCTTATACAACAACAAAAATAACAATAATAATAATAATAATAATATCCTAAACTCGTGTCCAACTCGGTGTCGGATCGAGGGATGAGATGAGATGAACTCCCTTATATATATAGAGGTCTGTGAATGGCAAGGATGCCGGCCGACCATGCCTGACGCACCATCATAGTGGCAGCTGAACGAAATGAAACTAAATGGACGATATGAGTATGGGGAAATGGTGGAATGAAATTGTGGAAGGGGAAAACGGGAGAAAACCCCGAGAAAAACCTGCCCAAGTTCCTTTTCGTGCACCACGAAACCCACTTGAGAGACTTTATCTCGAAATCCTAGCGGTAAAAGGCGAATAACCGCTTGTGCCACGGATCCGCATAATAATAATAATAATAATAATAATAATAATAATAATAATAATAATAATAATAATAATAATAATAATAATAATAATGTGTCTATTTTCATCTTCTTCTTCTTCTTCCTTCCAAGTATTAGGCCAAGGCCTGTTACGATCTTATAGAAAATTTTCCCTCCAGCGTTTGAGGGAAATTCTCATATAAGACTTGAAAGCATAATAATAGTCCCTTCAATTGGTTGCTGGCCAAAGGAAGGCAAGACCAGTGATGGGGTTGCCATCTTATAGCCTCTGGTCAGGCTTTTCTGGAGAAGAAAAGAAAATAAAGGAAAGAAGAAATGGAAGAAAGGAAAGACTCCCTAGCCCTCGGATGCCCTAATAGCGTCGGGGTCGAAAAAACAAGAGTTAACCAAGAGAGGTTAGATAGTAAAGTTAAAAGAGTGCAAAACACAAGTAAGTGGAAGAAATGTTTTGCACAGCTTGGGCACCTTGTGGTCGCCATCCACATATCCCCTAGATGAGGACCCCTGAGGGGCTATTTTCATCTTAAATCAGTTAAATCTTCTCTTTCACATGTCCAGAACTAAAAAAGTAAATTTTCTTAAAAAATAAAATGTTTCAAGGTAACTAAATTGTGAAAACCTTATTTCCAAACACTTAACTTCTGTAGAATTAATTATTATGAATTAGATAACGTTCTGATATAAATGAATCTCTTCGAATTTCACTTGTATGATATCTGTATCTTTTTAAACTATTTTCTACCATCGTATCAAGAGATTTGTTTTATATTATTCATTGTTGTAATATCCTGATATGAATTGAGATCGCATTAATTGCTATAAATCAATATATACGCCTACTTTATTTATTTTTCTTAATTTATCATCTTCCATTATAGCACTACATGCCACCCGGTTTCAAAACGACACGGCCTATCGGGGGAAATATTTTAAACTTTGGACCACAAACATTTTTTTTAGTGCTTAAAAATGAATAATCAACACAAACATATAAGACAAGAGACATCATTCACTGATGCATTCATACTAAACATGGCGAGTGTGATATGGATAATGTTATGATAGCTAAATGGTATTCGGAGACTATTTGGCATAATTATTCCTGACATTTTGTATTGCAAGTGAGGGGAAAAAAACCCTGGAAACTCAATACCTAGATACAAGAACTGTGCATTCAAACTAACAAATACCGCTCAGTATCATGAATTGATCCGACACAAGGTTAGTTATCTGTAGGGAGCGGATTTTTAGGTTCTAAAAGTTAAGATTACAACATAGTACAGAGATAAAATGAATTTAATAATTCTTTATATCCAATCAACTGAATATTGTTTTATAATATAACTTACAAAAAACATTTCTCAGTAATTTTTGTGTGGGAGTCCACCGCTGTGGTCTCGGGGTAGCGTGCTGCCTTGTCACGCAGCGGGCCCGGGTTCGATCCCCGGTCGGGACAGTTTTTCTGGGTGAAGTTTTTATCGGGGTTTTTCTTCACCTGTAAGACAAATCTCAGGAAAACTTTAAGACCCAAACGGTCCCCGAAATCATATGGCCATCGCAATCATCATCATTCATATTCATCTTAGGTTAAGCTTAGCATTAGGGACTCTCCTGACGCACCATTATCATCATCATCACCCATCATATCATCGGGGTAACGTAACCCCGCCTTCCAGGCGCCCCAACCTCAGAAGTGGGTTACAAGTACGCCATGCCAGGAGAGAAACCAGGAATGTCGAAAGACAAACCTGAGGCATTTGGAAAAAAAAAAATAAGTAAATAAAATTAGTGTGGGATCTAACGATATTACATTTATGTATTTATGTAAATAGAACATTAATTGTTTTTAAATTAAAACAAAGATATATATATATATATATATATATTTGTAATATTTATGTAAATAAAGCATTAATTGTTTTTAATTTAAAAGAAAGATGTGTAATATAAATGTAATATTGGTAGATCCCACAAAAATGTTTTTTTTTGTAAATTACATTATAAAAATTCAGTTGATTGGATGTAAAGACTTATTAAATTAATTTTTACAATATACTATGTTGCAATATTAACTTTCAGAACCTAAAAATCCGCTCCCTATCTGTATTGAAACGCATATTTTTACTCATGAGCTTGCTAAATTTATTATTATTATTATTATTATTATTATTATTATTATTATTATTATTATTATTATTATATTAACTCAAATATTAAATCACCTAAGTATTGGTACATTTATTCACATCTTCGATACAATGTTATAATATAACATACAAAGTACAATCAAATTAAGGGCAGAGGATACTGAAAACCTGAAAGGTCTTATTTCTCGACTATTTTTTCTCCACTGAACAACCATAAAAATAATAATTCGAAAATTGAGTACTAGATTAGAAATAATAAGAAGGTGGAGAAAAAAATGTTTAGTTGTTAATAGTTTATGAATCTTTTTATATAATATCAGATTTAGATGTTTTGATAGCTCTTCTCCTATTGGATTCACAAGAATGTATTATAAAAATGGGCTCTATTTGACTATAGTATTTATATGTATCTAGGTGGTAGCCTATTGGAACACTTATACCGACCGGGAATCCAAACCGGGCCCCCAATGCCTGACGTAAGGACGTTACCCCTAGACCACAGAGGTGGACTGAATAAATAAACTCTAAAAGAGTAAATAAATAATAATTATATAGATAATAAAGTGGAGTATGGGCTCAATAAAATTAAAGTCGTGTGTATAAAATGCTGTAATATATAGAAATATAAATTTGTTACAATAATTTATTTGCATTTACACGAACAAATAAAGTAAAATAAACGATTTAGTTAATTACACGCTTGTAATGATTATTTAATGCAGTGTTCTATGATTACTTACTAAATAAGCTATGAATATTCTAACAGCGCCAGATAATCACTGGTGAAGAGGAGATGAAATTTCATACTTGACAACTGTAATTGAAGAAGTGACTGAATTCAAATACCTGGGAACATTAATTTCAAATAGGGATGAGATGCAGAAATATATTAAATATAGACTCTATTCTGTAAATCCATGCTATTATGCTTTATTGGGACTCTTGTTGTCCCAACGTCTCTAAAAAACATTAAACTGAAAATATATTAAACTTATTATCCTAGTATGTCCACCGCTGAGGTCTCGAGGTAGCGTGCTGCCTTGTCACGCAGCGGGCCCGGGTTCGATCCCCGGTCGGGGCAGTTTTTCTGGGTGAGGTTTTATCGGGGTTTTTCCTCACCTGTAAGACAAATGTCAGGAAAACTTTAAGGTCCAAACGGTCCCCGAAATCATATGGTCATCATCATCATCAACACCCTTATCATTATCATCAGAATCATCCTTCACAGGTGTGGAAAGCAACGGGAAGCTACCACACCTACACAATTCCCTAGTAAAGCTGCAAGCATAGCATGAAAATGCTATGATTGCAGTGAAGGACCTGCCTTCGGGCAGAATTACTATAGATGGATCCTAGTTATATTATATGGATGCGAAACATGGACTCTTATTTTAAGGTAGGAGAAATTATTACGAGTGTCTGAGAATAAAGTTCTTAGAATAATTTTTGCAGCAAAGTGAGAGATGAACAGACAGGCGAATGGCGAAGATTACATAACAATGAACTATATATTTGTTATAGGAAACCAGATATAATAAGAACAGTAAAGTCTCGTAGACTACGATGGACAGGACATGAGGTACGAATGGAAATGAAAGAGGATCATGAAAGCTTCTTGTAAGAAAACCAGAGGGAAAACGTCCAGTTAGTAGATAAAAAATGAAGCGTGAGAATAACATTAACCATTATTTGTGGGAAGTAGATTATACAGGGCATGATTGCAAAACACTGGCTCAGGATAGGGATGTATGGAGATTTTATGTCCGCGCGGCCAAGAACCTACGTGTTTGATAATGCCAGCGAGTTAGAGGTAATGAGTAACCGAAGGAATTAAGCATGAAGAGTAGAAAACAGTGTTATGAGAGGCGGTAGATAAAACAGAGCATTGTTGATATATAAAAACAGAATGTGTAATAAATAGCTATATTAAAGTGTCTGGATGCTTCAACAACACAGCTAACTTCCTTATATTCACAATACAACAATATAAAACAGTCTCTTGTTTTGCGTCTAAAGTAATTTTATATAAATATTTTACTTTGGGGATATATTTTCTTATAATATTGGCAAAAATTAATTTTACATAAGGTACTGATACCATTCAAGAAGTATTTGTAATAATGATACAGATAATTATTAATATAGCTTTTTTTTTACTTTATGCTCATGTATAGATGCTTTAATATGTAATAGCACATCTATAATATTTGATAGTATCTTGTAGGTTATGTACATATATATATATATATATATATATATTACACGTTGTTGTGTCCAATCGTTTATTGTTTTCAATGATATGAATTGGTGATTACAATAACATGATTACGTACAATGAAATTCCAACCCAATATTTGCCTTGACGGCTGAGGACAACTAGGAATATACTCAGGTTAATCAGCACCGGGATTTAAACCCCGGATAGGACAAGTTTCCGGGTGATAATTTTTGGGTGCTTTCCTCACCTGTATGAGAAATTTCATGAAAATTTAAAGCCCAAACTGTCCCCGAACGTTATCTGCCATAATAATCATCATTATCATATTCGCCATGCTATGCGTGAGTGAACGGTCTGTTTAGTCTTAATAATAACAATAATAACTTATCCACACTCAACCAGGTTATATAAAACTTAGTATAATTAATCTTATATATAAATTATAATAAACATAAATGATTACATGGTATACCTACAATACAATTACTATCTACATAACATGTTGATTTACTCTAGACTTAATGAATAATCATAAAATAAACAACTACAAAAATGAAAATAGAATTACGATTGACATTCAATAAATCTAATTATGAAGAAAAATTAATTATTTAACAACAAGTAATTGTATAAGTATGACTTAGAAGTGTCCAGTGTGCGGCGTCCTACGATAGCTTATCTTGAGGGAAATCAATCCAGAAGAGAGTAGAAGCTACAATGAAAGAAGTAGAATAAGTAGATACTGTATGGACATGTATTATTTTCATATGATAGTATCATAATTATGAGGAATTGGACGCCAGGTAACTAGGTGCGCAAGAGTTCAAGAGCTTGAAGATAAGTAATAACGGAGTGCAATTTACTAAGTCAATGCTAAGATGGACCAAGAGAATTTTTGAAGTGTACGGAAATATTTTCATAACGGCGGATGATGATGATGATGGTAGTGAATAGAATGCACTTTATGAACACGCTGCAGTCTCTGCGATATGTCAAAGTTTAGGTCATATATGACGTCACAATAATCGAAGTATGCAACACAAGGTTCTGTACAAGGTTTATTTAATGAAACAGGAAGACATTTGTTTAGTCTAAGATAGTGTATAAAACAGATAAATTACTCTCGCCAACAGTGAAAATATACTGAAATTTGTAGGTATATCGACCACACTGATAACGAAAACGACAATGAAAAGCTTGAATTAGCTCTCATTTCCAAGTTAAGGGGGTGCATTTAACTCTTTTAAATTATGATTTTGTTTAGGTTGATTTCAGGCAAGCAGCCACAGCAACATCACTATTTATCCTAGGGTCATGCTTCGAACCTCATTCTCCTCAGAAAAGCTTATTTCAACCACTATTTGGCATTTTTATGCGTTTTTTGGGAGGAAATTCACATTACTAAAATAAAATTTACTTTTACTGTCTCTAATCATTATAAAAATTGACTTGAACTTCATTGTCCATTCTTAGCAATTATTATTATGACCAATGTTCACTTCTTATTTTAGTCAATTGGAGCACTCGTTATTATAACCAATCACGACAGATCTCGTAAATCAGCTAATTGTAGTTGCACATTTCGTTAGAATAGCAGATGTAATATAGTGAAGCAATGGGGATATAAAAAAACAATAAGACCTTTAAATTAAGACATTGTGTTCCACAGTATGGGAAAAAACTGTTCAGTACGGATGGTGAAATATTGTATTGCAAAATATGCGATATCAGAGGTTGGAGCTGAAATAAAAAAAAATCTGTAGATCAACATGTGACTTGAGAGAAGCATAAAATAGTTCTACATTGAATTGAAGGCGAAAAAACATATGATTTAACAAATGTGGTCTACGATGTCCTTCGGGTTCTCCTTTTTCATGGAACTCTTCGAAGCTTTGGTTTCTGGTGACGAAACTGAATAATCCAAAGTTCCGAGAGTTTCTAGAAAAAACATACTGGAGAAGTTATATCCGATTCTACACTAAGAAAAAAATACGAGGGAAAATGCTACAAAAATCCAGTGATATAGTTACTTTCAAATATTCACCTTTAGTTTCGGTAGAAGTAGAAAGTAGTTTTTTGACATACAAGTCATTGTTAAGAGACAGTCGTCAATCTTTCTCTTTTGACAATCTACAGCAGTTGTTTATTGTGCATTGTAATGCACGACTGAAAAGTGAACATCTGGTATTTAACTGCAAATGTGATTTTATAAATATCATTTTTCATTTTTTAAATTTAGTGCATTTTTTATGTAATTGGTAGTGCATTATTACATTTTTATAATGCATTTCTTATATTTTATTGTGCATTAACATCTTTGCCCTAATGATTAAATACTTTATTTGATGAGAAGGAAGATAAAGTACAGTTAGAACATAATATAGGTCTAATTATTGTAATTAAGATGATGTGGTTATTTTTGACTAAACTATAAGAATTTCAAACACTAAACACCTTCTACAATGAAGATACATTAAAAATGCAAAAAAAAAAACTGTTTGTAAATTATTTACTTAAGATAATAATTATTATTCCACTCTGTTGCAGCCAATCTTGCATCAGTTGCATTTTCCATGGCCTTGACTTGGCCAACTCCATCGCTGCCAATACTAAAATCAGAAGATTCACCAATTGGAGTAATCACTGCTGAACAAGAATCATGGCTTACTGCGCTTGCTTTTGTGGGAGCTGTAATCGCATCACCAATATTTAGTTATATTTCACAACAATATGGTCGAAAAATAGCTGGATACATATTAGCAATACCGTTCATCATTGGTTGGCTTCTGAAAATTATTTCAGAATCCATTATTCTCTTTTACATTGGAAGATTTGCGCTAGGTCTTAGTTGCGGTGCTGTAGTGACTGTGTGTCCAATGTATATCAGTGAAATTTCTGAAGATAGTATCAGAGGAACGCTTGGAGCATTCCGTTCAACAATTGTATGCCTAGCTGGTCTTTTCGTGTGTGCAGTTGGTACAATTATATCGATACAAGCAATGGCGACAATATGCATTGCCGTGCCTTTTTTGTTTGTACTTTGCTTTTTCTGGTTACCAGAGTCCCCGATGTATTTAATGAGAACTGGAAAAACGAAAGAAGCTATGAAAGCTTTGATTTGGTTAAGAGGAGGGAATAAAGAAGTAGCAGAAGAAGAAATGAGTAAATTAAATATTGTCATCGAAGAAAGCAAAAGCAATCAAGTTGGCATTAAAGATCTCATTTCTTCACGAGGAACAAGGCGTGGTTTGATAATATGTATTGTTTTAGCTGCAGCTCAACAATTATCTGGTATTACTCCAATCATGGCTTACTTCGTAAGTCTTTTCCAGTCTGCAGGAGGTTCTGTATCTCCAAACATGGCCATCATTATCGCTAATTGTGTACAGCTTGTTGGATCTATCATAACTTCAGTACTCTTAGATATTGCTGGAAGGCGAATTTTATTAATATCCTCTCAAATTTTCACTGTAATTAGCCTTTCAACTTTAGGAGTTTATTTCTTCTTACAAAATAATGGTTTTGATGTATCATATATTGGATTTCTTCCTTTAACGTGTGTTTCGATCTATGTATTGTGTGTGGCTGTTGGATTAGGTTCAGTTCCTTACGTAATAATGGCTGAAATATTCAGTCCACACGCAAGAGGAATAGCATCAATGATAACCGTTGCAACAATATGGATATTCGCATTTATTACGTCTAAATTTTATCCAGATTTCGTGTCTTTATTAGATCTTCATGGGTGTTATTGGATGTTTGCATTGATTTGTGTAGGATGCACTATATTTACAATATTTAAAATACCAGAAACTAAAAACAGAAGTCTGGAATCGATATTAAAAGAACTTAATGGTGTTAAAAATGTGGACAGAGACAATACAAATAAGTCTGAAGTAGGTCTTGAAAAGTATTAGTAAATATGATCAGTACTTTCTGGAAATTAAAAGCTAAATTTCACGAATCCATGGAGTAAAAACGTTACACTAATTTATTGTTTCCTTTGGATTACTGCACATCCATCCATTAATGGCAAAGTTAATTAAAAATAAAACGTGAAATTTTTGTTTCAATGCATTGACATTTCCATCAGTATGGTCTGTACATAACATATAAGCATAATTGTAAAAATAAAAATGCCGATATTTATTAATAAGTGTGTGAGCATGCATGTATAGATCAGGTGTATAAGAAACAATATAAATATTGAATTAATTGATAAAGGTGTTTCTTTAATAATTAATATACAAGTTCTGTGTCTCTTTAAAATACAGTAAAAGTTCCTTATTCGCGGGGTATACGTTCCGCAAAAATACCGCGAATACGGAAACCGCGAATATGGAATGATAAATTGTACGGGTAAAAAGAGGATACGTTACAAGGTTCCAGAATAAAATTTAAAAAATCAAAGTAAAATCAAATAATGATCGATTTTGAACAATTTCTATTAATTATTTTTGTCAGGTTTAGGGAAGAGCTTAAAGAAGTTAGTAACCTTTTCCTGTTTTGTCAATTTTGAAAGATATTTCAATTCAGATTGACATTCAGCTGTGAACTCAGCGATAGAATTCGTTATTTTGTCAGTTGATTCATTAACTTCAAACAGCGTGATATAGACTCAAACGTCTCCCCAATGCGTAAACGGTCAGGCATTCCTGTTTTTACTTGAAACCGCAACAGTACTTTTTTCTGCTTTGGAAATAATTTTCTTTCCTTTTACTGGACATTATAAATTGGCAACAAAGCAGAAGAGACACGTGTTAATCAATCAAAATTATTTCAATAAATGACTAGTTGTAACAATAAAACATTTGTTACGGACATAACGGCGCGTGAAATACGACGGCCATGGTTTTTAACAATTAACTTCAGGCTTAGTGACAATAAATTTTATTTCACTTTGATATTAGTTTGTTCATTTAGTTTGAATTGCTCTTTGTAAAAGTCGCCTTGGCACGTGTCTGAAGCAAAAAAAGTTCCGATGCGTTAATAAAAGTACTAATCCTTCTAAATATACCGACTGCATCCGCAAATAAAGACATTTTTAGCTGCGAATACAGGAACTGTGTCGCAAATTTATTAACCCGGAATATGAAAACGCGAATAAGGGAACCGCGAATAAGGAGCTTTTACTGTAATTAAAAACAGTTGTCTAATGTGCTGCATCTAACACTGAAGTCATTAGCAGTCTTGCTCTCCAATACTTGGAGGTCTTAGAATCTTCATGTTTGACAGCGATACAAATTTTAAAAATTAAAATTGTATTAACATTTTGATAGATTGACTATATAATTTTTTCATCAATAATGATAACTCCATTTACAATGTTGTCTAGCAACACTCACAACTTTAAATTACATTGTTGAGTTGAAATTAAAATATACTTTGTTTTGTAAGAATAAAGAGATTCATATTGTATAACTGAATTGAAAACTGTGAAACAATTATCATATCAACAATAGTAGACAAAATGCCGTTATTCATGAAGTTGAGGGAAATAATAATGCACATCCATCCAACCATAGTAATTCTGCCCGAGAGGACAGGTCTATCACTGCAATCATAGCATTTTCATGCTACATTAAAATAAAAAATTGAAAAAGAAATCATGTCAAGGTATATTACAAGAAACTAATGAAAGGGTACATAAACATTTATATCACAGTTGATTAATTGGAATACTAAGTATTTAGAAAAGTAAAATATTTGCTGCAATAATACCAAATACAATGAAAAGGTTTGTTACATATTTATTCTTAAAAAATAAAAGTAATATCTGATAGGCTTTTAATTTTATTTATAAATGAAGGTTTTAGGAAAAAAATTCAAATCGATTGTTTTTGACAAAAATCATTATGAACTTAAAACACTGAGGTAGAGAGATTGAATACCCATACATACGAGTATGCATAACACTGTCACAATGTTAAAATTTAACCCATTTTGCCTGGAATCTTCAAATTTAAATTTGCAATAAAACGTAACAGTTCATTATCAAATGATAAAACCGAAAATACATCTAAGATTTAATAAAATTAGAAGAATTTATATCTTATCCGATTTCCTATAATGAGAGATGGAAAAAATAAATAATCTGACAAAACTACTCCAAATCCACGTAGTGACCTTCCAGCAGGCTGCTGGCCTCACATTCACTTGTGATAATCAAAATATGGGCAATTATCTAGCCAGTATAAGGGTGAAACGTGATCAGCATATCGGATCCTCTAGCCATTATACTTGATTTCCTCAACTGGACTCACTAGTTATTGTAGTTACCCTCAGGATCTGGGTGGCACCGCTCCCATAAAAGCCGAAGAAAATGTCTTGCTCCCATAGGATTTAGAATTAGCGCAAGTTCCGTAGCCCTGTACCACAGCATGGAGTTTTAAATCGTTCGGAGGAAACATTAATATAAAATTAATATTTTGTATTTTATCCGCCGTTAGAAGAAATAATGTCTTGCAAACAAATAATGTTTGTAATGAAGTATTCTTATAAATAACAAAATGCTCGTAGTGGTGTAAGAATAGCTAATGTTTTAAAGTACACTGCTCAAAAAAATTAGGGGATATTGTAGAATAACATATTAAGACTATGTTTTTACGAACAGTATTAGATGCAATCACTTTCTATTACTCCAAAAGAATGTCAACAAGAGTTTGAAGTCATTACGTAACCTCTGTAACACACCAGGTGTCAAAGAGATCCCGATTAGGAATATGGCAAACAAACAAAGCAACATTAACATGGGTGAAAATGTTTCTTTAGTATGGTGTATGGTCTCCTCGAACGGCCAGCACTGCCTCACACCTGTATGGCATTGATGCAATGAGGTTAGCAATGAGTTCTTGGGGGATACGTGGCCCTCTTCCATAAGAGCAATGTGCAGCTCTGGAACAGTTGTGGGAGGTGCTGGTCTGCCTGTAATGCACCTGCCTAATGCATCCCACACATGCTCAATCGGATTTAAGTCTGGGGAGGAAGCTGGCCATAGCATACGCTCGATACCCTCCATTTCCAGCATGTCGTCCACCAAGCCAGCTCTGTGGGGTCGTGCATTATCGTCCATAAAAAGAAAAGAATCACCTATGGCATCAGCATAAGACACGACAAAAGGTCGGAGAATCTCATCTCTATACTTTACCGCAGTCAAAGTACCACCTTGGATAACGTAGAGGTCCGTACGTCCACCACTACTGACTCCTGCCTACACCATCAATCCACCGCCACCATATGGGGATCTTTCACGTACAAAAGCTGGATTGTTTCGTGTCCCTTTTTGTCTCCAGATGAATACATGCCGACTATCACATTCCATGTTGAATCGCGACTCATCAGAAAAAAGAACTGATCTCCATTCAGCATGCCTCCACCCACGATGTTCCTCCGCCCAGTTTCTGCGATCTCTACTGTGTTGTGGAGTTAACCTGGTACACACCATGGGCATACGGGCATAGAGACCACTTCCATGCAGTCGATTAGGGACAGTTTGAGTTGACACCCTGCGTCCTGTTGCTGTTTGAAGTGTATATCGCAGTTGAGTTGCATTCTGCTGTCTATTCCGATGGGCTGTTAACAAGAGGTAACGGTCATCCCTTGCTGTTGTTGCCCTTGGTCGACCTTGTCCGGTTCTTCTGTGAAAGTATGTTCTTTGAAAATGATTCCAAAGACTGGAAATCACGCTTTGAGACACCCCAATGGCTTGTGCCACCTCTTGTTGTGTCTGTCCAGCTTCCATCCTTCCTATGGCCCTCCAAGCCATTGGTTCAGGTAAATCATGTTGTCGAGGCATCACTGTCCCTAAGGCAAGTCATTCACTAACTGAAAACTGGACTGGATTTAAAAACAGCAACAAAACATTCACCCCCACACCGCCCTTTCACATCAACATTACAGACACTGCCCTCTGGTGTGGTACCGAGGTTACGTAACAACTTCAAACTCTTATTTACATTATCATGGAATAATAGAAAGTGATTGCATCTAATACTATTCCAAAAAACATAGTCTTAATAGGTTATTCTATAATATCCCCTAATTTTTTTGAGCAGTGTATGTAATACTATAGTATATAACGGTAGGCTTATTGGTGTTTGAATAGTATTATAAAACAATTATTTGTTATAAAAATAAATGTTTTACAGAAATATATAAATAATAAAAATCCTGTTGGAAAGAATAGTATGTACAAACTACTTCGACGGTAACGCGTGAAAAAACAGTCACCTCGTTGATTTCTTCATTTTTATGCTCTTCATTTGACCATTTCCTAGCATCCATACATTCGTTATTTTTTGTTTGTGTTTTAAAATCTCACAAACTTGGGGTTTTCAAATTTAAATTTAGTCTTTATATCGCGTTTGTTTTCTTTATCTTCAATCACTTTCATTTTTTCGTTTAGTGACATTGATACATACGATTTAGTTATTTTTATTCCGTAAATTCAGAACGCTACCTGTGAAAGATACGTACAAAATCAGTTTCAGATCTTAAACTAATTTAATATTTTACAGTGAACTGGTTATTTGTACGACAGATGTAACAGGCCAAATATTTGTTAAACGAAACTGTATTTCGCAAAACGGGTATGAAGTGAGGCCGAAAGAAAATTCCAGATACTGGTAGAAACTCTACTTCATCCGGTACGGACGACAGGAATCATCACTTAT